>PKML01027700.1:36351-59307 GCA_002933935.1 Eutrema yunnanense | reverse complement strand
AAAAAAAAAAAAAAAAAAAAAAAAAAAAAAAAAAAAAAAAAAAAAAAAAAAAAAAAAAAAAAAAAAAAAAAAAAAAAAAAAAAAAAAAAAAAAAAAAAAAAAAAAAAAAAAAAAAAAAAAAAAAAAAAAAAAAAAAAAAAAAAAAAAAAAAAAAAAAAAAAAAAAAAAAAAAAAAAAAAAAAAAAAAAAAAAAAAAAAAAAAAAAAAAAAAAAAAAAAAAAAAAAAGATAGGAACAGAAGCAGAATAGAAAATAAGAGTTTATAGATAGTAGTTTTGATATGTGTTTATAAATAGTAATTTTTCTTCATTTTTATGTAGATGAGCCATGGTCGTGCCCCACTACGCTCAGTTTTTGAGAGATTTTTCTGGGACATCGGCTAGCGTACAGCCCGAGTCTTCTGAGGCTACGTAGACAGATTTCGTCCTGTTGACGCAAACACAGAGTGCTCCACCGCCGCCACCACCACCTCAGGTTCCGCGAGCTGGAGGACGTGCGCCTGCCCCATATAACATATTACGGTCCTAGATTTGCTTGCAGAGCAGGGCCGACATAGGATTAACCCGGACCATACCGACGGTGCCGAATGGTAATATATATATTTTTAATTATATTTATTATTACATATTTATATATAATTAATATATATTTTAATTATTAATTATTGTTTCAGGTTAGGTATTGAATGCAAAGTTGGACACACTGTTTCTGAAATCATCAAGGCATACTTTTTTGAGCCTCATACCAATTGGAAAAAGCTCTCGGCACACGTCAAGGAGACATGATTCAAGATGTATGCGGTACTTGTAAACAAAAATTTTATTTTTTCATTATTTTTATTATATTTATATATATAGTTAATTTAGTTTTATAAAATATTTAATTATTTTTGTTTCTCATGCAGCAAAAATATCACTAGGATCTTGTGATTCATGGCCAGGTTGAAACATTGTTCCTCGAGAAGGTGAAGTTTCGCCTCCAAGGAGTAGTTGGTGAATGGAAGAAGGCATGGAAGAATGATGGCGATGAAGCAAAGCTCCCACGCATGGATAAAGCAGTATGGGACGGCTTGGTGCGGTATTGGCTGGATCCAAAATCGATAAGAACTGCGGAGAAGTGTTCGGCTTCCCGCAACACCGTTGGTCCGGACGGCAAATCCGTGCCTTTGCCTCATACAGTCGGCCAAACGCTTTTTGCGGGTGTTCGTCTAAAAATGGTAATTAAAGTTATTTAAATTATTTTGTTTATGTTATTTATTTGATTTGATCAATAACATTGTCTTTTATCCTTAGGCCGACGAAGACGGATGTGTACTCCCTCCGATGACGAAGGTTTTCGAGCGGACGCACCGAAAGAAGAATGGTGAATTTGTTAATGAGAAGGCCGAGCATATCTTCAACGAGGTGACTCATATCTTCAACGAGGTGACTTCCAAGGTCACCTAGCGAGAGACGCAGCTCTCTCAGCAGCTATCTTGTCGGTCCATTCTGGAGGGATGACCACACCCGATATTAACTGGATCTTCCAGGAGGTATATAGAATAATATTTTAGTACTTAAATATGTTTAGTCTTTATTTAAAAAAAAAATTAATTAACTGTAACTTCAAATGTAGGTCACCCCTAAGAAAAAGGGGAAGGTCGTCGGGATGGGATCTATTCGAGATGTCTCAGCCACCTCGTCATTTGCTATACGACGATGATCACTAGAAGATGATCCAGTCGTCTTATGTGCCACGATTACGAGTCTTCAGCAGAGGGTTGAGATCGAATCTACGACATATCAGGTGAAGATTTCGAGTCTTCAGCATAAGTTTGATATGGAGGCTACGGAGAATGACTCGCACTTTGACATCATGGCAATAGATAACTCGGCAATGCATGCCATGTTGCAGAAAAAGCGACGAAGACGAGCAACGGCACAAGGAGCGGGGCCAAGCAATCAGCCACCAATACAAACAACCAATCCGACGAGAGATGGGGAGCCACGAGCAGATGACGAATTGGGTATCGATGATTTTGTAATAACTTTATAATTTTTATTATATTAATAATCTTTTTAGTAAGAATATTTGTAAGAAAATTTTATTATATAATATTATTATTTTTTAAATTTCAAATTGTAATTTCGAAATTAATTAAAATTTAAAAATAAAATTAATTTAATTCATTAATTAATTAAACTAAAAACAATTAAAAATCGTCATAAATTTACAAAGATTTTACGATGATTGATTAACGACGTATTATAATCGTCATAAAATCGTTGTAAATTTACAACGATTTTACGACGACTGATTAACGACGTATTTACGATGGTTCTAGTCTTCCAACGAATTTACGATGAAATATTTACCTCCGATTTACGACGAATATTTGTCCACATAATCATCCTAAATTCATCGTTGTTTTGTCGTAAATTCCCTTCGAATTGCCATCGTTCTTACATCGTATTTTTATTCTTCGTAATTTCGAAGTAAAATTTACGACGATTCAGCGACGATTTTATGCCCCTCTTAATTTGCCGACGATTTTTGGTTTACGACGATCAGTTAACGACGATTTACGTTTCGTCGCAAATTCGATGGTACGTCTGTTTTGCAACGATTTTACAACGATTTATGTCGTTGCAAAAGGGGTGTTTTCTTGTAGTGTCGGGAGTGTTTTCTCCCTCATTCCTTTGACGTTTCTTGATCCGTTTCGAACGTCTTCTTCATTTTTTTTTTGTGTTTTCTGGTTTTTTGAATATTTTCGGGTTTTTGTGATTTTAAATAAAGCCTGAAATACTTAAAAAGAAAATGTTAATAGAAAAAGAACGGTAAAATAAAAAAGGAAAAACGTACCAAATGGGTTGCCTCCCATCAAGCACTTTTGGTTAAAGTCGTTAGCTCGACTTTTGGTGGGATCTAGGCGTGAGCAGAAAATGTCCTGGGAACAAACGTTTCTTGGGTTTCAACGAATTTGAAATGTTGTTCGCCTATGTTTTGTATCCCCTTCTTCTTTCCGCGTTTACTCGGAATCTTGGCGTTTTGAAGGGCTTGCTTCGTTTTCTCGATCATTCCTTCCACTCGTTCTTCTTTGGAGTCTCTTAAATCGGGTGGAATTGTGATCCTGATTTTTACAAATGGTTTACTTTTGGAGTCATTGGCTTAGTTGACTCGTTTTTCTCTTTTTTCTTAGGAAGAATCGACTTTTTCTTCTTGTGCTTGTCCTTCGGGATTGGAATTCCGTCTGGGTCAGTAGGATAGAACTTTCTTCGATCCACGTTCAAGAAGACAGCATGACGGTTGGCGTGATCAAGGACGGCGCCAACGGTAACTAAGAACGGTCGACCGAGAATCAATGGTCTATCTTTGTCTCAATCAATCTCGAGTACTTGAAAATCAGCGGGAAAAATCTTCTTCTCAATGAGTAGTTGAAGGTCATGAATCACTCCTTCGGATTTCTTTTGTGATGATACTCCAAAAATAATGCCCACATTAGACGGTGTAGGAGTTTTTATACCAAGCTTTTTAGCAAACGTCTTTGACATGGTGTTGACGTTGGCTCCCGAATCACATAGACAATCTACAAAATTTATCCCAGAAATCGAGCAAGAGAAAGAAACAACATCCCGAATCATCGGCTTTTCTTAGCCTTTGATCTGGGACCTCAAATGGTGGTTCTCGAACCATGTTGGATTCGGTATAGGCTCTTCCATAGAGTGGGACGAATTTTGAAGCTTCTTCTTGCTTTGGTTCATTGTTGACTTCCTTCTTAGGCACGGTAGAAATCACATTGCAAAATCTCTTCGGGTTATCCTCTACTCTTTCGGGTAAAGCTTCGTTTGGTCTCTTAGATGAGTCTGCGGTTTGAGAGACTTGTATATCCAACTTCTTGACATGGGTCGAAAGAAATTCGAATTTCCCATTCAAGTCATTATACATACAATCCACTTTGACGTTGAATTCTTTCGTCGTCTTCTCATTGCTTTGAGCGAGAAATTGAATTGGTTGCTCGAGTTTCGCTATTTGGGCAGCAAGTTAAGAGTTATATGTACCTTGTTGTTGCGTGCTTGAGCTGTTGTAAGGAACGGCTTGAGCGTTAAAACGTGGTCGTGGTTGGAAGTTCTCATTTCCTCCATAGTTTCCGTTTTGGAACCTGTTTTGAAAAGGCTTGGATTGTTGAGGATAGAGCTGGTCTTGGGAGTTCTCCACGTTCTGATTTCGGTATGAAAGATTGTTGAAGTTGGCGTTGCGAAATTTTTTGTTGAATCCATTGTTGAAACGGCTTTGATAAGAGTTTTGTGCTCCCACATAGTTAACTTCTTCTTCTTGAGAATACAAACCATTGTTGTCGGGTTCGTAGTAAGCATCATCATCGCCTCAATTAGTAGCTTCACAAGCATGTACTTGGCGGTTTTGGTTCTTGAGAAGTTGATTCATCATGTTCTTTAACTCGGCTATCTCCTTGGATTCCGATGCATTCGATTTAGTCGATCTATCATAGTCGGGAGGATTGTTGTTATTAGCCATAGCAGGATTCTCGATGAGGGCTCTTCTTTGGTTTATTGTCTTTGTCGAAAAATCTCCATTGCTGGTCGTGTCGAGAGAAAGTTGATATTTCGGTAATATGCCTCGGTAGAAAGTGTTGAGCATATTCGGACCGGAAAAAACGTGATGAAGGAAATCTCTCTCGTACTCCTTGAAACGTTCCCACACTTCATGGAAAGACTCCACCGATTGTAGAAATGGTTTAGGAAGGCGGCTTTGCACTCTTCCCAATTAGTGATAGATCATGCAGGCAAAGATTTTAACCAACGGTGAGCTTTATTGGCTAAAGAAAAAGGAAACAGCTTACACTTCACATAATCGGCGGGAACTTGGTTTGTTCTCGTCGTGCTACAAATCTCTTCGAACAACTCGATATTCTCCATCAGATGCTCGGTAGTAAGTCCATGAAATTGGTTTTGCTTTATCAAAGCAATGATTTGAGGTTTGATCTCAAAATTGTTCCTATGAGGTAAAGGAAGTTGAAGTGTGGCTCTATTTTGGAAGTGTTGATATGGTACATCAAAATCAGCAATGATGCGGTTACGCGCTTGTCTCCATGAAGGATTAGCGGGTAGGACAATACGGTTGGTGTTCTCACCATTGGGAGGAATCAGTGCATTAGCTTGAGCATCGTTCCATGGTGCATCACAATCGACGGGAAGTTGTCGCATCGGATTTTCAGCATTTCGGTTTTGGTTGTGGTTTTCTTCGGGATCGAGTTGTGGCTGGTCATTAGCAATATGGACAGCCTCTCGGTCATCTTCGTGATCCGAATCATCACGATAATCCTCGTGATCAAGTTGGTCACGGTTTAGTTGATATTTCGGACGGTCGTTCTCGACCATCCTTAAACTTCTGTTGAGCCTTCAGAGTTCTCTCTCGTGTTTGTCTATATCGTCTAGTTGCGGTACTGTTTCTCTAAGATTTTTCCTAGTGTTCATGCACTTAGAACAAAAACAAATATAAAGGAGAATGTCAAAAGAGCAACAAAGAGCTTGAAAATCAAAAGTGTCTAGATTAGAAATTAGAGTACGAAATCAAACAATCAAACCGAAGAATAAAGTTGCAAGAGTATTGCTTATGCCTCAAAGCGTGAAAGAAAAAGTGTGTAATGATGTGTGTCTGTCGTAAAAGACCTAAAAACGAGAATATATAATCTTCACTTCGTTTAGGGTTTGATGTGAAAAGACGGAATTGGCATTGGGTAAAGAAACAAGTTGTTTTGGTCACAGCAAGGCTTGGCCGCGGGTGCGTGACTCCTGGTAGCGGCGAACAGGTGTTTGGCCGCTGGTCGAGCTCCTCCAGGCGCGGTGAACTGAAGCTTGGCCGCGGGTCGGGACTCTCCTACCGCGGTGGTATTCTCTTCGGGGCAGCTTCATCTGCCTTCGGGTATATTTAAGGATCCAACCATCGGAATGTCTCCAATCCAATTGTATTTGAAAGCTGGTTGTATCTACTTTGTTGTGTCCAAATTTGGTGATGACCAGTGATATGCTCAAATTAATACCCTATAAGTACTAAAGCAGTTGTTGTAGTATATGTAGGGGTCGAACACAAGAACTCAGGATATCACACAATAGATTAAATAGATTCGAATTAAGCTAAACCAAAAGATATAATTGAAAGCAATACATAAATTAAATTGTCGTAATTTCGATTGGGAGAAAGATAGTTCAGAGTATTTCTCAGGAAATCAATGAATGCAGATAAACTAACTAGTCAGGATTCAGATTTAGCGTGGTTCTTAAACTCAAATCACTAAAGTATAGCTAACCAACTCTCGTTGCGAAAACTATCTAAGTCTAAATCCTAGAATTCCAAATCTCTTTGTGAATCCTAAAGTCTAAACCAGCTTTTAGATCAAGTTTGATTTGTTCACAAAACAACTAAACCAAATCTCTTTGTGAATAGTTATTTTGCTCACCCTAAGTTCTATCAGGTAATTAATTGCACTCTCGTGCCTAATCAATTATCCTAAGATCTAAGTTCTAGGTAGCTAATCTAGAACAAGCTTTGAACACAACCTAAGGCGAAGAACTAATTCAGATGGTGAATCCTATTCAATTAATCAACCTAGCATTCAAAGAAATCCCTTATGAGAACCCTAAACCTAACAAGAGATCTACTCAGACATGAAAATTGAAGCAATAAACATGACTGAATAAATACTCAAATAAATAATGAGAAAGAGTAACAAGAGGGTTCGAAATCTTCTCTCGGACGAACAGAGTTTCAGACTTGTCTCCCTTCAAAAGCTCTCTCACAAAACCAAAGTAAAATAAAACATAACCATCAAAGTGGCTGTAAAATCCTAATAAATAACCTAAATCACATTTTGGGGCTTCTTGTAAATAATAAAGTCTTCTGGGACATTTTGCAATTCTTCAACTCTTCTTAAGTCACGACTCGTGTCTTGTTGCAGTGAGTATCGACCGATACTAGTCAGTATCGATCGATACTGAGACTTCAAATCAGGTACTCAGCTACACGAACGTCTGCTTTGCTCCAAAATGCTCCAGAAAGCTCTAATATCTCCAATTATGCTCCAAACGTGCTAAAACCTGTAAAAGACTCTAAAACACTACAAAATAGTAGAAAGACTCTATAAAACGGACTTATATCATGACCTAAAAGGAGTAAAAACCATGATATATCAACCAGACGGTGAGAAGGTCTTCTCTGATTGCAAGACTTCTGACGGTTCGAGTTGATCCAAAAACGTACTTTTGTTTTGAAATGCACTATTTTATCCCAAGTTACATGAAATGTTTTTCAAAACACTAAAACATGGAAATCACTTGAAAACCATTGAAAACGGAGTTAAAACACCTGCAAAAAAAAATATTAAAGTGATCCATAAAAATGGTCAAAAACCGGTGTTCTCACTTGTGTGCTTTGAAAAGTAGTGAGACTGAGCTCGCAGTTGTAGTTAGTGGCATATCATCAGCTGTAGTTGGAGAATCAAATGTAGTTATCTCTCACACAGTCGAAGAGACTGTGCTTGAAGAAAAACTTATCTCATATGAAAAGGTGGAGTAAGGGGAGAAATCAGAGGAGGTAGAACACTACAAGAAAACACCTGCATTTCCGACGGGCTTCGATCCATCGGAAATTTCCGACGAAATACCTAGAGAATACCGGCGATTATAATTTCCCTCGGAAATCGGTCGAAAATTTCCGACGGTACGAGGGTCGTCGGAAATTAATGGGAATATTCCGAGGAATTTCCGACGAAATTCAGACGAATTTATAATCGCCGGTATTCCTTCAGTATTTCGTCGGAAATTCCCGACGGAGTGAAGCCCGTTGAAAATCGATGGGGAAATTCCGACCAAAATCCGAGGGATATATAGCCGTCAGAACTTTCCGACCGATTTCTGACGGATATATATCCGGTAATGTATTCGTTGTAGTAGCCGTTATATAGCCGTTTGAAATTTAAACATCCGTCGGAATATCGCTGAATATTTCTCTATAAATATTTCTCCCACTCATTCACAACATTAACAACAAACACAAAGAAACAAAAATTACACAATGTCTTATTTTATAAGATTTTATTAATATAATTTTCGTTTTTATAAATTATTTAAAAAATAATTAATTAAATAATTTTATTACATCAAATAAATGATACTTTTTTAAAAAAATATATATGCTCGGAAATCCGTCAGAAATATCGGTCCTCGGAAATCTGACGGAAATATTGGTCCTCGAAAATCCGTCAGAATTGTCCGGACGGATTGGTCCTCGGAAATTTCTGGACGGACTGGTCGTCGGAAATCCGTCGGAATTAGCCGGACGGACTGGTCCTCGGAAATCCGTCGGCATTGTCCAGACAAATTGGTCATCGGATATCCGTCAGAAATTTCTGGAAGGACTGGTCGTTGGAACTCCATCGGAATTATCCCGAACGGACTTGTCCTCGGAAATCTATCGGGTAATTTAGCCGTTGGAAATCTCTCGGAAATTTTCGACGGATTTCGATTTTCGAGGAAATAGAACCGACGGCTGAAATCTGTCAAAAATCCGTCTGAAATGGCTGTTTCTGACGGGATACCGACGGATTTGGCCGTCGGTTTCATGCAGTTTTATTGTAGTGGAAGAAGAAAAGGTGGAAGATGAGGGAACTTGGCGCTCTGTTTCACTGACAAAGATCGGGAGACTTTGAGATAATGGGAGTGGAGACAAGGCTGGGATTTGAATATCTCCATCTAGATACTCAATCTTAGTTACAGCAGAAGAAGAAGAAGAGATAAGAATAGAGAAACAAAAAGGAAAGGATGATGAAATAACTGCAGAAGAAGCTCTAGAAGAAGGAGAAGCCGAAACCGAGTCTCTCACCCAGAACTCAGTTTTGAAACTATCGGAAAAACTCAAAGAAAGAAGTACTCATCAACCTCTACCATGAGCATCTAAAGCATCCAGCAGCCAAGTCACTAAGGATTACATATGACTCTAAAATGCATGACAATAAGAAAAAGACTCAAAATGCATAATTATGATACAAAAAGATGCAAAGTGTGAAAGAAACAATAATGAAATTATGCAAAAACCATGCATGCACATCAAAGACACATGTAACTAAATCATCGTAAGTTCACTTTTTAGTGAAAAGATTATACATTCGTGTTCCGAGTTCTTGACTGTTTTTATTCAAATCTATGCATAGCATCTACTTATCGTTGCATGATTCTCTATGATTACCATAAGACCTATCGCTTTTCTCCATATTGCTCTCATTTATTTATTTTTGTTATTTAGTTTCGCTACAACCAGACTCTTTATTTGTCGTTCTATCTTGATACGATTCCTATAAATTTGAAATATACGAATTTGTCAATTCTTGCGGATTCGATCCCATAATTACTATTGCGCATTGTTGTGCACTTGCAGTTGTTTATTTAGATTAAAACCTGACTCATATCAGTTGACAATGGCGTAGACTTTACCAATATGTGGCGAGCTCCCAAAAACATTTCCTAAGACAAAGTTCTTCCATAGAGGATTTGAGTCGAAGTGTTACCCTTAATAGTTCAAAAACAGGGTTGAAATATTTGATATCCTTCGAGGAACTTTGATGCATGGCACACCAAGATGAAGGTTTACTGAGAGGGGAGGAAGGAGGAAGGAGGAAGACTATTTTGTGAAAGGGGAAGGAAGGAGACCTGTTCAGTCGCTGGAATCGCGGCGTCTCCATGACCGTCGACAAGCAAAACTTGAGGAAGACTCAAGAAAAGAAAGAATCCCCCAAAGAGGCTATGATTTTTTCTCAACCCTCTTAAAAATACTATTACATTTGACATTTAACATTTAACATTGGAGTGTTGTCTAAGTGTCGAACTTTGCTATAACGCTCAAAGTGATCCGTTGAAGATACAAGAACCAAGTTCAAAGTTATATAACTATAATACTTGCACTAACAATAAATAATCAAAAAACTAACTAACATGATGCAAATTTAAGGTTCACATTACATATGAATCCACTCACATGAGCATATATATATTTATAGTTAGGGATATATGATGAAGACACATGTAACTAAACCAAAGTAAGTTGGACTTTTATAGTTATTCAATATACAATACAAAATTCTCCTCTCAAACCAGCCTTCAACGACCTCTCCAGAAACAGACTTCAATTTATGTCATGTTTGCAGAAGTTTTACCGAGTGGAACGACCTATATGCCAAGTAAAAAGACGATACGTTGGATAAATAAACTCGTCATATTCGGTGAAATGAACAAAACTAACTTGGTGGGAGAAGTTACCTGGTCAGTACTCGACGATCCGCTCATCACTGTCTTCATCTTCTTCGAGCTACCGTTTTCGCCTTTTGTTACTTCATTGACAAAGTTCTGGTCAGATACCTCTGCTTTAAAACATCAGACAAATACGAAACAGTTTAGTTTTACAAAATTCAAAACAAAAAAAAAACATATTGGAAGAGAGGCATTAAAAATACCTTCTCCGATGCTGATCTGATCCCGGTCACGCGAATGCGAGCAGCCTTCCCGTAATAACTGCTTGAGACTTGACGCTGAACCAGAGCTGCACATGACTATTCCCTTCTTCCCATTTGAGCTGACCACTTGGTTCTCGAGCTCGGAACTACCTTCATCCGTCACCGGACTTTGGGACTTGGGTAAATGTTTATAGTGCTTGATCCACGGACTCCTAAGAAACTCGTGAGAATCACCGTGTCTTCCATTGAGACGATATTCGGGTTGTTTTACATTCATCTTCTGCCAGAAACCATCACGAAGAACCTTGAACTAGTAGCAAACAAAATATAGAGAAGACTAAATTCGGAATCTTATCAACAAGCCACCAAGATATCAGAACAGAGTTAAAACGTCTCATACCTGTTCTTCAGAAGGTTTCCTACCGCTACTACCGAACCTTCTCGATGAATCTAGACCATCCGGTACAGTTTCCTTGTTCGAATTCGAACCGAGCGCACCGAGAGAATTATACAGCTGATGTACGAACGAAGCTTCCATTGATTTAAGATACAAACTATGCTTCTCATCAGTCCATTCTATAGGCATATACTCTTTTCCCGCAGAATACTGCAACAATGTTTTATAAACGAAATCAATTATACAAACATTTCAATCAAACTAGCAATTTAGAAACCAATGAATAACCAATTTTGTTCAACATTTGTTCGATTAATTTCTCCACAATATTTAACTCAAAAACACAATATTAAAACCGGCGCAAACTTCAGCAAATACAGATCTGAACAGTGAAAACGACGGCGTTTCCGGTTAAGAAACCGACATGCAATAAGAAAGAAAAAAATCAGAAATATACCATGGAAGAGGTCGTCTCTTCCTCCACAGAAGAAGCGTCTTCGGAATCGGAGCTACGGCTATAGCTCCCTCTGTAATCACCAACCATTGGCTATCTATCTTGTGGGAGAAAGAGGAAGAAGAGAGAGAGAGAAGGTGAAGATGGAAATAGAAAGGAACAATACAGTTGTAGACGCTTTTACACGTGGTAAGGGTGACACGTCAGCACCGGTCAATTTGGCGGAAACAAGATTTAGATATTTTTCGAAAATAAAATATCAAAGATATTTTCAAGTCGACTTGAAAATATCTCCACACGACACCGTCTTTATTTATTATTCGCTTTTTTTTTCTTCAAATTTTTAATAGTTTCTTGTGGGCCAGGCTCGCATCATGGTTTTTGGAAGTCAATCAATCTCTCTTTTTTTCTTATCATGTCTATCCAATGGGATTAAAGATCAACTCATTCTCGTAATCTCATTATAGCATAATAGCGTTTAGAGATTGCCCTTTTTGGACGGCAATTTATAAGATGCTAATTGCCTATACTCATTCCCCTTAAATTATTATGTGCCAAATAGCAATCAAAGATAATATGTGACGATGTGTATATTTTATTATTTTTACACGCTTTTACATGTAATCAAAATTATAATCACCAAAACACCCAAATTATTTAATTAAAATTAAATCCACATTCGTGATGAAATTCGACAAAAAAAAACGCTTAGTTATCTTTGATTGCTATTTGGCAAGTGATCACCTAACAAACACGGATCGGACCCAACAATAAACACCCAAGTGGCATGCCGATTGTTTAGAATCGATTTCTGGAAATAGAAGAGGAAAAAATCAAGAGTGAGAGAGAGGAGAGGAGGAGGACGGCGTGTTTTGATAGTGAAAGATGAGAGGAGGAGCAAATATTGTTTCGACATCAAAAGAGAAGAGGAGGATCGACTAAGTGTTTCGATAGTGAAAGAGGAGAGGAGGAGCAGATAATGTTTCGACCTTGAAAGAGAAGAGGAGGATCGACGACGTGTTTCGCGAAATTCAGGCATAGCAAGTCGTGTTTCGATTTCTTCTTCGAGATGGATATTGATAATTTGTTCGAGATGGATATTGATAATCTGGCCAGGTTTCTGAGGTTTGATTGTTGATTTCTTATGTTCTTTTATTCCAAAGTAGTGAAAATTGTCGGGTTTATGAGACATTACCCAATTGATGTTAGTTTTGTTATTTCAGTGACATGAACAATGAAGATCCGTTCAATGACAGAGATATGGCATATTGATGCATGCGGGTTTGTCGCTCAGCTTCAAGTAATAAAATTTATAGAACCCTAGGCGTCTGCAAGTGCACAATAGTGCGGTGTAGTTCTTAGGGTGTCGATCCATAAGGATATCACACTTTTGTACAAAACCTTAGACATAGAATTAGTAAAGAAGTCTAAAACGAAAAGAGGTTTTTGGTGTCACGAATTGTAAAGCATGCAAAAGAGAAAAGGAAAAACCGGTTGTAAAACAATAATAAACGAATGTTGGGTCTACATGGATATCTCCCGGGAATGTTCGATTCAAAGCACGGTAACAAAGATCTTATTAAATCGATTCTAGCTAACTCCACAAACTCGAACACGGGATTGTATATAGCCTATTGTCGTAACACTACACACCTATTGCCTACCTACTTGACTAGTCAACTTTCGTTGCTAGCCACACGAGAGATAATGCAAGACATATAAATTCATTAACGTTCACAACACTCTATAAGTATGCTTTCGTATCTTATAGAGAAATCCGCTCCCTAAAGATTAGTTCTAATATTTAGATTCAACACTTTCGTGGCTCTAATATACCTCGGATCAATTTCTAATTCATGACGATATATCCATGCAGTAATAACAAATCTACAAGAAAGAGATCTATAGTTCGGCTAAGTTTATCTCGTGTAATCCCTATCGAACATGTTGATCCCCTTTGATGATCCCTTAAACCCAACTACTAACCTACTCGGACATAATCGCAAGACAAAATCGAGTTTTTAAATTGCATAATCAATAAAATCAGTAGTAAACAATAGGGTTCAAGATAAATCTCTCACTACAAGAAAACACAGTTTTGTGACTACCAAAATAGTCGCAAATGAGTCATTTGCGACCATTTTGGGACTAAAAAAAGTAGTCGCAAATATTTGGTCGCTAAATACAGTGGTCACAAAACAGTCGCTCTTTTGCGACTAATATGTGACACCAAATATCAGTCATAATTTAGAGACTATGTTTGCGACTACTTGTAAAAAAAAAATTAAAAAAAAATTCCAAAAAACAAATATTTTTATTNAAAAAAAAAAAAAAAAAAAAGATCGTCGATCGCATCCCGATATGCTCCCTCTCCAGCGCCGAGCGAGTTCCTCCTCCATAGTTAGACTCGAACCTGCATCGCACAGAGAAACCACCACGAACCTCCATCCCGATCTGCTCCTCCTCGCGAGCTCCTCTGGTGGTGGTGGGTGGTGAATTTTTCACGCTCTTTGCATATGAGGTACCTGAACCCAAAGACAGAAGTAAAATCAATGGAGAAAGAGAAACCGAGGAAGAGAAAGAGAAGTCGAGGAAGAGAAAGAGAGTTAGATGTCGAAGAGAAAGAGAGCCTCGCCAGCGGTAAGCATCTGAAAAAAAGAAGAGAGTTAGATGTGTAAGGAAGAAGATAAAGAGATTAAGATGTCGAAGAGAAGGAAGAACAAAAAAATCGCAGGAAGGAGACAGAGAGAAAAAAAAAGATAAACTCAATTAAAAAAATTAGATCTTCCACCGTTGGATTAAACCAATCAACGGTGGATGATCTCAATTCTCGTCACAATGAACTAGCCGATGAGAAACTTTCATTATTTTTGTCATTTTGTCGCAAATTAGTCGCAAATTTGAGACTATTTTGTGATTACAATTGAAAAAAATCGACTGAAGTTGCTAAACACTCCCAAATTTGAGACTATTTTTTTACGATAAAAAACATTTACCCTAAACCCTAAACTTTAAGAACCTAGAAGATTTGAATATGATTTTACAATGATTATGTGTATCTAGCATTTTAAAAATATATTAAAACTTAAAAATAATTAAATATTGAGAGAATTTTTATATTTCAAAATCATTCCTTATAAAACACATGTAACACTTAGTAGATGTTATGATTATATTGAAAATTTTGTAAGTGTTATATCATTTTGTTTATTATTTGATGTTTATGTGTAAGATCTAGTTTACAATTTAAGATTTATAGTTTATGATTAAGGGTTAGAGGTTTAGGGTTTAGAATTTATGATTTATAAAAGGGATTATAAATGATCATATTTAAAAAAACTGTAAGTTTTGAATTTTTTGTATATTATTTGATGTTTATGTGTAAGATTTAGTTTAAAATTTAAAATTTGGATCAAGTTTATGATTAAGGGTTAGAGGTTTAGGGTTTAGGGTTAAGAGTTTGTGATTTGAGTTTATAATTTAGAATTTATTGATTTCTATAATAAAAAAATCAAGTGGAGTTGCAAATTAGTTCCAAATTTGGGACTATTTTGTGACTACTATTAAAACAAATCGAGTGGAGTTGCAAAATAGTCCCAAATTTGGGACTATTTTGTGACTACAATTAAAAATTAGTCGCAAATTAGTCCCAAATTGGTCACAAAAACTGGGTTTGCAAATTAGTGTACATGTTACCCTAAACCCAAACTTTAAGAACATATAAGGTTTGAATATCACTTTACAATGATTTTGGGTATATAGCTGTTCAAAAATATATATTACAATTTAAGATTTAGAGTTTATGATTAAGAGTTAAAGGTTTAGGGTTTATAATTTAGGATTTATAAAATGATTATATATATTTTAAAAATTATAAGTGTTGAATTTTTTTGTATATTATTTGATGTTTATTTATTTGATATTTTTGTATATTATTTGATGGTTTAGGGTTTAGAATTTAGGGTTTAGAATTTTTTTGTATATTATTTGATGTTTATTAAAAAAATATCGAGTGAAGTTGCTAAACTGAAGCAAATCAGTCACAAATTTGAGACTACTTTTGCAAGTCCTTAACCAGTCGCAAATAAGTGACTATTGTCTGACTACTTTTTTTAGTCGGTAATTTGTGACTATTATGCATCTGCATTATGAGTAGTCGCAAATCAGTCACAATATCGTACCTTTTTTTTGCGACTAAAAAAAGTAGTCGCAAAAAATAGTCACAAAAACTGTGTTTTTTTTGTAGTGTATATATCCCTAAACAAAGAACAAAAAAACAAAAGTAAAGAGTTTGGTGCTAATTGGTATCTAAAAGTGGCACACGAATGAGGGTTCTAAAAACATGTATGTATAGGTCTTCTGCTCTTGTTTGGTCGTCTTTAGGGTTTCCCAAATGATAGACTTGAACGGGATTGAAACGGGATTGAAACGGGCTTCTCATGACGAAATAGAGCTGGCCACAGGTCGAGGGTTTCCAGCCATAGTCAGAGGCTTTCTGGCCGTGGCCAGGGGCTGTTCTGCTCCTCTGGTTCGGCGCTTGAGACTGCTTGACGCGACTTCTTGATCTTCATGTATCTTTTGATTGAAATGTTGGATCTTCCTCAAATAAAGTGAAATAGAAAGTTAGTTGGTCCTTATTTAATGTCTCCAAATTTGTGATGGATCAGACGGTGAGAAGATCTTCTTTGATGGTTGAACTTCTGACGGTTTGACTTTTAGCCGAAAATCTGGTTTTTCTCCAATTCGCATCGCTTTTGCCTAAGTAAACTGAAAAGAGTCTTGACACTACAAATATACAAAAACCGTAATAAAAACATATAAAAGCGAGTAAAACACTTGTTAAAGTGCCTTAAAATCAAAGGTAAAATGGGTAAAAATACGGTGTTATCACATATCAAAGTGACCGTGATGAGAACATTAAAGGAACATAAAATGGAGTTGAAATGGAGTGTGATGAAAACGTGAACGGAATAGAGAATGGAAATGAAATGGAGCTTGATGAAAACAAGAATATGAATGTGAACCCGGAAAGTAAGAAAGGTAACAACTCTGAAGATGATGAGGATATAATGGATAGACATGAGTATGAAGTTGAAGAATCAGTAGCTAACTTTATTGATGAGAACTGTATTGGTCGTAATATCATTCCCGATAGTTTTGATGAAGAGGATGAGGATGAGTTGTTTTTGATAAATAGAAGAATGAGAAAGAGAAAAGATGATAAGCTAGCTCTGGGAACTTCGTTCTACACGGGTTTTGAGTTCAAAGAGGCGGTGTTAGACTATGCTCTGGAAAAAGCAGGGAACATTGTTCAAGAGAGATGGGATAAGACAAAACTTAGCTACAAGTGTGGCATGGTGATATATCATGGTTCTTACCCCTTTTAGGCCATGATATAAGTCTGTTTTATAGAGTTTTTCTACTATTTCGTAGTGTTTTAGAGTTTTTTACAGGTTTTAGCACGTTTGGACCATAATTGGAGATATTGGAGCTTTCTGGAGCATTTTGGAGCGAAACAGAAGTCGTGTAGCTGAGTACCCAATTTGAAGCTTCAGTATCGATCAATACTGACTAGTATCGGTCGATACTCACTGCAACAGACACGACTTGCGACTTTTCCAAGAGTTGAAGAATTGCAAAATTGCCCCAGAATACTTTATTATTTACAATAAACCCCAAAACATGTTAGGTTATTTATTAGGTTTTTCAGCCACTTTGATGGCTACGCTTTCATTACAATTGATTTTACTTTGGTTTTTGGAGAGACAACTTTGAACTCATGTTTCTTATTGATTTCTTTGATGATCTATTCAATCATGTTGTTTTCATTCTCCATGTATGAGTAGATCCACTTTAGGTTTAGGGTTCTCATACAGGTTTTCTCTGAATGCTAGGTTGATTAGTTGATTAGGATTCACCATCTGAATTAGTTCTTCACCATAGGTTGTTCTCAAAGCTGATTCTAGGTTGACGAATCTAGAACTTAGATCTTAGGTTAATCGATTAGGCACGACAGTGCAATTGAGAAATCTGACAGAACCTAGGGTGAGCAAATTGATTATTCGCAAAGAGATTTGGTTTAATTGATTTGTGAACATATCAAACCTGAACTTTAAAGGTGATTTATTCTTAGGAATTTGCAAAGAGATTTGGGATTATGAAGTTTAGTTTTAGATAATTCTCGCAACGACAGTTGGTTAATTATAGCTTAGTGATTTGAGTTCAAGAACCGCGCTAAATCTGAATCATGTTAGTTAATTTATCTGCATTCATTGATTTCCTGAGAAATACCTTGAACCTATCTTTCCTCCATTGAACTTACAACTCGTTTAGTTTACGTATTGCTTTCAATTACTTCTTTTGGTTTAGCTTAATTCGAATCTATCTGATCTATTGTGTGATTTCTTGAGTTCTTGTGTTCGACCCCTGATATACTGCAACAACTGCTTTAGTACTTTTAGGGTATTAATTTGAGCATATCAAATTTGGCGCCGTTGCCGGGGACTCTAAATATCGCCATTAGATTTTAGTTTGAGAATTTCGACTAAGCTCGTCGGTATCGATCGATACTAACTAGTGTCGGTCGATACTCGTCGTTTTCTTTTGTTGATATCGATCGACACCACCCAGTGTCGGTCGATACTCATCATGTTTTTGTTACTTACGTGCCTTGCCTACTATGTTTCAGGTGTATGCCCACTCGCGAAACCAGGAGGAACAAGAGCACTCAGCTAGTTAAGCTGTCATTGGAGTAGCTAGCACTTTTGGAACGCACAAACATAAAAAGCAAAGAAGCCAGCAGAGATGAACAACAATCCAGTGATTTTGGTTCAAGATGCAGCTGGTGCTTACAGAGACCGAGAGGGTCAATTGTGTAATGAGAGAAGGCAAGGATTGGATGGAGAGGGGAACATCATCCCACCTCCTGCTGCTATCGAGGAGGTTGTTGCTGCGAATGCAGAGAATGTTGTGGCTGATCGTGGTAGAACAATTGGAGAGTACAACATGCCTGATTAGTTTTATGCTAATCGATCAGCGATTCGCCCTCCACCATATCAGAGGAATGACTTTGAGCTGAAACCTGCATACTACACTCTTGTGGGTCAGCACCCTTTTCATGGTCTTTCTCATGAACATCCCATGGATCATATTGAGAAGCTCGAGGACTTGGTCACTAGCATCAAGAGTAATGGAGTGTCTTACGATTACCTCTTCTGCAAGATTTTCTCCTACTTTCTAGGTGGAGATGCGACTTACTGGCTGAAGCAGTTGCTTCCTGGATCACTGACTACCTGGGAGGAGACTAAGACTGCTTTCCTGAATAATTTCTATGATGATGCACGATCTGAGGATATGAGGAACAAGATCTCCTAGTTTTCTCAAGGCCTGACTGAAGCGTTCAAGGCTGTTTGGACGAGATTTAGATCGTATCAGAGAGATTGTCCACATCACAGGTACTCTAATGTTCAGCTGCTGGGTATCTTCTTTAGAGGGATTGATTGGAGGTATCAGATGGCTTTGGATGCTTCGAGCAATGGGAATTTCAATACCAGGTATCCAGATGATGCTTATGTGCTTATTGAGAATTTTGCGTCTAGCAATAGCACCAAAAATGCAGACTTTGAGCGAAAGAGACAGAATGGGAACATGGATGGATCGCATATTGCTGAAGTTCAGGCCAAGCTGGATCTTCTGATCGGGAAGTCGAAGAAAGTTGTACACTTTGCTGATGGAGTCGATAATATTGGTGGAGATGAAGTGGAGGATGTTAACTACGTTGGTGGTTCTGGATTTCAGGGTCAGCAATTTGGGTACAACAACAACCGAAACTTCAACAACAACACTCAGCAAGGTGGGTACAAGTTTGAGGGAACCCAATCTGGGTTTGGAGAAAAACAATTCGCTCAGAAACCACTCCAGAGCAGCGACTTCACTCGCAATTACGGGAACTCTTCGTACCAGCCCATCTCTCCAAAGTTCACAGAGAGTAAGATGGAATCCATGTTTGAACATATTCTTCAGGGACAGCAAAAGCTACAAGTGGATTTCAATGGGAAGATTGACCATCTGTACACTGATCTGAATGGAAAAATTAAAGCTCTCAATGTTACCCAGAGGAAGCTGAAAACTCAGGTTGCTCAGACTGCAGCAGTTGTGCATAGGCAGGAAGGCTTTCTTCAAGGGAAAACTGAGAATCCAAGAGCACATGTCAATGCAATCACCTTAGGAAGTGCTAAAGAAGCCACTGCATTGGTAAAAAAGGGTTTGGATGCAGGAATTTTCGACGATCCTGTAGAAGACGACGATGAGGATTCGGAAAATCCCAGGTATCGACTGACACCACCGAGTATCGATCGACACCAGTCCAAATTCTTTCTTGAGAAGTGTCGAACTCCCGTGTATCGATCGATACTCCTTCTGTGTCGGTCGATACTGAGGCGCAGGTCGAGAAGGAACCAGAGATTGTCAAGGAGAGGGTGTACAAACCCATCATACCTTATCATATGCCTTGTAAGATGACAAAGAAGGAATGGGAGGACGCCAGATGCAAAACTATGCTGGATAAGTTGGTTGTGGAGCTTCCTTTTATTGATGATATATCTGACGATGAGAATTCAAACACCACCCATGTGTCGACCGATACTCCCTTGTATTGATCGACACATGTCCAAAGTTCTGCCAGGGACGATTCCAGAGCAAAAGCATCGATCGACACCACTCCTGTGTCGGTCGATACCAGTTCAGTTGCTGAAACGAAACCCGGTTTGAGTGCATAAAGAGTTTACAAATCTCAGATACCATGCCCAATGCCACCCAGACACCTCAGAGACCCCATTTCTCCAAAGCAGTTGCTTGGCTTTGAGAAGATGGTACGAAGGATTCCCCACACACTGACTTTTGAAGAAGATCTAGAGTACCGTCCTCTGCTGAGTCACTTCCGAGATTGCAGAGAAACTCTGGAAGAGATCGAAGTACTCTTTATCAAGGCAAGAAGCAAGTCACTACCGCTGAAGCAGCTGACTAAGAGGGAAGACCCAAGAATATTTTCAGTTCCATGCTCTATCTCTGGACTTAAATTCAAAGAGTCTATCGTTGACTCGGGGGCTGGAGTCAATGTCATGTCAAGGGAAATTGCAGAGAGATTGGGAGCTGATATTCGTCCGCCCACGATATCTCTCACATACGCAAACTATTCCACCTCACTTCCGCACGGTACAATACCTGATTTGATGATCACAGTAGGAGATTGTCTGGTTCATACTGATTTTCAAGTTGTGGAAATGAGTGCAAGATCTACTACGCAGTTTATTCTTGGAAGACCGTTCATGGTTACGGTTGGTGTAATTATGGATACGCCAAGCAAGAGAATCTCGTTCTCATACATTGACAAGGAGGTGTACTACGAAGCCATTCCTACTAGAGGAAATCCCACACGTATCTCTTGCATCAATGCTGTCACAGGAGAGACGTAGATAGGTTATCTTTTGGAAAAGCCTCCTGATGAGCCAAATGTCATAGACCTTCTAGATATATAGTCCTTCTGTCATCACCAAGAAAGACGTCAAAACATATAAGGCAAAGAAGAAGGTGAAGAGCAAAGGAGTGAAAGGTGCTGCTTCTATGACTTTAATCCCTCAAAAATATGATGGGGATTGGATTGAATACAAGGTGAAGTGCAAAGGAACTTCGAAACCATTCTCTAAGGCTCGAGTTCTTCTTACTTCGGAGCTGAAAGAGAAAGGAAAGGAGTTTGTGGAGAGTATGTTGAGCAGAACTCTGAAACTGGCAATGTCAAGTTGTGGAGCTTGTTTTGGAGTAAGTTCTCAATCTTCTCTTGACTGATCACCGGCGGTACAGTCAAGCTAATGACGTTAAACGAGCGTTTGGTGGGAGGCAACCCACTGGTGAGTCTGTACATAAGTCTTTTCTTTTTATTTTTTGTTTTTGTGTCTTGTGTTTTCGTGTGAATCAGATGAAAAAGGTCTGTGTCGACCGATACTATCACTGGTATCGATCGACACCAGGAGAAACAGACGTTGCATCGACCAAAAGTCATTGTATCGATCAACACCAGCAATAGTATCGGTCGATACCCAACGCGCATGTAACTTCTCTGATTTTTCACGTCTCCACTTAGTTGCTTTGTTTCTTTCACCAACTGTAGACTAGATAACACTGGGGACAGTGTTGTTTAAGTCTGGGGGAGGTAGTTGCTGACAGCGTTTTTGTTTTCTTAAGAGTCATAAAATAAAAAAAAATAAAAAAATTGTTTTATTGAGTCAAAACTTGTTGGAGATGATGATCATGTGCTTGAGCCTATTGTTCTGATTTTGGTTTTGAGTGACCATTGTTACAGGATCAGTTCTAGATCGACTAATAAAAAATCCAAAGACTGACCAGTTGATTACAAAACATCCATATCTCCAGCAGAGTTCTGCTAAAGCCTGAGCCAAATTTTTGCACTTATTCGATGCAGTTGATGTTTACAGGGCTTGATTCATCATTCATATCTGACAAAGGAACCCATGTGTTTAAGGTAATGGTATCTCTCTCTCCCCTGTTATAAGTTGATAAATAAGAGCATAAAAAATGAAATGATTTTCTTCTGAGTAGAGGGCTAGGAAAATTTCCAGCGATCCCATTATTCTACTTAAGAGGGAATGATCACACAAAGGTTGAAAGTGAGGTTAGAAAAATTTCCTGTGATACCACTATTCGCCTAAGCCTTTGATACATAGAGAGAGGGAAGAACCTGGGATTGAAGAAAGGGTTGAGACACCCTTGTCCTTTGAGCTTCTTGAATGACATATTCGGTGGCAAACACCATCAATACTCGCGTTTCAGACCTTAATGTGTATATGCAGATCCAAAAAGGAAGAAAGAACATGATAAGAAACAAGTCTGGGGGAGAGAAAACAATACCAGAAAGTGTGAAATTGGATGGTTCCTTGTCGTGATATTGTATGGGAAAGAATCTAGAAGGTTCTTTAACATTGGTTGTAGCGATGAATCTGGCGATGATGGCTTTGTTTGAACAATGCTGCGAGATAATGTGTGGAGTCTGGAAAAGTTGCGAATGTCTACGGAGAAGTACATGGTGGT
This sequence comes from Eutrema yunnanense, assembly GCA_002933935.1. NCBI lineage: Eukaryota > Viridiplantae > Streptophyta > Magnoliopsida > Brassicales > Brassicaceae > Eutrema > Eutrema yunnanense. The sequence goes on along the minus strand of PKML01027700.1, from coordinate 36,856 downwards.
TAGATTGAAAGCTGGTTAGGTGATATTTGGGTGCTTGGGAAAAGGACACTACAAGAAAACTGTCCATTTCCAACGAAAATTTACGACCGTTATAAATCGATGTAACTTTACATCGACATTACGACGACATTACGACGAAATATGTGTTCGATGTAAAATCGTCGTAAATATATGTCGTCGTAATTTCGATGTAAAATTACGACCATTTTACGACGACAATATAAATCGTCGTAATATCGATGTAACTTTACATCGATATTACGACGAATATGGCTTCTACATATTACGTTGATATTACGACGTAATATCGTTGTAATGTCGTCTTGGGTTAAGGAGCAGATCGTTGTATATTCCCACTTCTGATGATCTGGCCAACAAAAAACTCTTGGGGTCTAGTTTTCTACATTCATAAAGATCAACCACCATAAGTGAAAGATACATAGAATTGGACATCCTTATATTACGATTTACATAGATGTCCAATTCTATGAATCATTCACCTATG
>PKML01027700.1:17696-36260 GCA_002933935.1 Eutrema yunnanense | reverse complement strand
ATCTGAATTAGTTCTTCACCATAGGTTGTTCTCAAAGCTAATTCTAGGTTGACGAATCTAGAACTTAGATCTTAGGTTAATCGATTAGGCACGACAGTGCAATTGAGAAATCTGACAGAACCTAGGGTGAGCAAATTGATTATTCGCAAAGAGATTTGGTTTAATTGATTTGTGAACATATCAAACCTGAACTTTAAAGCTAATTTATTCTTAGGAATTTGCAAAGAGATTTGGGATTCTGAAGTTTAGATTTAGATAATTCTCGCAACGACAGTTGGTTAATTATAGCTTAGTGATTTGAGTTCAAGAACCGCGCTAAATCTGAATCATGTTAGTTAGTTTATCTGCATTCATTGATATCCTGATAAATACCCTGAACCTATCTTTCCTCCATTGAACTTACAACTCGTTTAGTTTACGTATTGCTTTCAATTACATATTTTGGTTTAGCTTAATTTGAATCTATCTGATCTATTGTGTGATTTCTTGAGTTCTTGTGTTCGACCCCTGATATACTGCAGCAACTGCTTTAGTACTTTTAGGGTATTAATTTGAGCATATCACATGGGAGGCAAATGTAAATGGCGAGTATAATGCTCGTATGATAAGTCGCGCCAAAAGTGGTTAGTGAAGACTAGGTACAGGTAATATAGTTGTTGTCTGAATGGTAAATTCAAGATGCTAAAGAATCCAGTGACTGCAAAACTTTTCTTAGACAAACTAAGGCAAAATGCTGGTTTAATGCATGCAGCAATTCAAGAGCTTATCAAGAAAATTGGAAAGTGGTTAGTTCGAGGAATCAATGCCAGAGAGGAAGATTGTTGGCTTTGAAATGGCTCGAGAAGGAATATGATGAACAGTTTGCGCATCTCTGTGGTTATGTGGAAGATATACTCACTTCAAACCCGAGATCAACTAGCAAAGTTGAAACATCCCAAACACAACTGGTGAAGATGTTTTTTATCGGTTCTATGTGTGTTTTGAAAAACTCTGGAGCTCTTGAATAGGGTCTTGTCGGCCAATCATTGGGCTTGATGGCACTTTCTTAAAAGTTGTTGTTAAAGGTATATTACTATCTACGGTTGGACATGATGCAAACAATCAAATTTATCCAGTTTATCCTGTAAAAACCTTGTCCAAATCACTTATGAACCATGGTTGATCTCGTCGAGCAACAAACTTTTTGTTTATTGCTCGACAGACCCTCGGTTCTTCTTTTGTTAAAGATAAGCCAAAGTCCTCCGTTTATTTCTATTTACAAATTTTGACCGTTGTAATTCCAGCTACAACAATGAGCCTCCCCGACAGCTCTGGCTTCTGCAAAACGCTCTTCATCGCGTACGGGGTCACCACCTTAATCGGGTGTACCTGGAAATAAGGGAGCAACTTTTTGGTGCTTACTATTAGTGGCAAGGCCAGCTTATCCATCTGAGGATACCGTGACTCCGCGTCTAATAGCGTGCAGCTGCTTGTTTTCCTTCATCATGCCTTATTAGGAAGGAGCTAACCATGTGGGGTGACATCGCCAAGTATATAAATAAGGGCTCTTAATCCACTGGCTTGGATAGCAACGGCGGGTTAGTGAAGTATTCTTTCATCTGGTTCAATGTGTCTTCGCACTCTGTCGTCCAATCATAGTTCCGAGTCTTCTTCAAGTATTTGAATAAAAGGTGAGCTTTATCTACCATTTTGGATATGAACCTCGTGAGAGCGACTACTCTTCCGGTCAACCTTTGCACTTCATTGACGTTCTGCGGTGATGGCAGGCTTTGAATAGCCTTGATCTCTTCCGGGTTCACTTTGATTCCTTTTATGGTTAAAATACCCCAAGAATCTTCCTGGCGCCACCATGAAGGAACACTTGGACTAGTTCAGTTTCATCTTGTACTTCCTTAGGGTTCAAATACATCTCCTTAAATGTGCGACGTGATCTCCGGCCTTAAGTGATTTGACCAACATATCATCGACATACACCTCCATGGTATCCTTTTTTTTTATCTTCGAACATCTTGTTGACACATCTTTGGTAAGTTTCTCCTGCGTTTTTGAGCCCAAATGGCATCATCGTGTAGCAGTAGATTCTGAACGGTGTGATGAAGGCTGTCTTTTCTTGATCGTCGGGATGCATGTGGATCTGGTTGTACAAAAAAAAAAGCGTCCATGAAGCTCAATAGCTCGTGTCCCGCGGTTGCGTCCACCAGCTTGTCAATATGCAGTAGGTAAAACGGGTCATTGGGATACGCTTTGTTGAGATCAGAGAAATCGATGCAAATCCACCATTTGATGTTCTTCTTTTGGACCACCACTACGTTGGCTAGCCATTCTGGGTATCAGACCTCTTTTACTAATCTCACATCAATCAATTTCTTGACTTCTTCTCTTATGACTTGATCATTTTATGATAGATCGGTACGAAGTTGGGGGTCTACTGTCAGGTAGTGGTTGATGACATCTATATCTACTCCAGGCATGTCTTCGTGTGACCAAGAAAAATAGTCTGCGTGTTCTGACAAGAATTTAACCATCTCTTTGCGCGCTTCATGGTTAGATCTGCCCCCACCTTGATTTTCTTGTCTAGTTCTTCTTACCATACAGCGATATCCACTGTTTCTTCTTTCACCGATATTGGGATCTTGTTCGCTTCGATAAGCTTCTCTTGTGTTTGAGTTTATAGAGAGTATGCCCTCCTCCTTCTAACGCCAAATTTTTTGAGGTATTTATCATCCTTTTGGGAGAAAGTCTCTTACAAAACAGTCAACGAACGTCAAAGCCCGGAAAACACAATGGTGGGATGTTTTATGTTGGCTCTTCGACACTCAAGTCAATAACAACGAAGAAAGAACACACAAATGTGTTGGGAACAAGAAAGAAGATCGGAAAAAGAGTTGAGAAACGGAGAAAGATAGCTTCGGTCCTTTATGGTTATCGTTGAAGTGCCGACATGTCCCTGTTGACTCATTCATCTTCCTATTACCGCACTCTCCAGGTTACATGGCACGAGTTGGCGAGCTCAGAAAAAGATGACTCTTTATATTTGAATCACTCATCTCCCTACTTCCGCACTCTCCATATCACATGGCACGAATTGGCAGGTTTAGGAAAAAGTGACTCTTTATTCTGGTCCATGCCACTTATCCCCTTACTTCATGTTGGCTCGCTTGGAACCAAGGATTTTGAAAAAAATGTGGCCGCATATAACATGTCATATGGTTCGACCAGTTAGCCTCGTAGCCGCGCCCCCTCTTATAGTGGCTCGCCTTTAGGTTTAGTGGGTTATTACTAATCTATTACATGTGTCATTACGTGATTCGCATTTTTCATGAGAAATTATTTACCCCCAACACCATTTATATATTGTGTTCGAATTAAATTAATTGGGCTATTTTCAGATCTTTCTATTTCTAATTTTAGTCCTTTTAATTCTAAATTTTTGATTTTTAATAAAATATTTTTATAGATGTATATAAATATTATTTCAAAATTTTAAATTAGAAAAATAATTACAAATTTATCAACTCGTCTAGATCTTTCTTATATTTACAAATCTACCTTTTACAATTACTAAAGATAAAAAATATGTGAGAAAGGTAAAAAATAAATTATTTGTTCCTTGTATTGTTTTATTTATTTATTTATTCAATTATGTCTAGATTTTCTTACTTCATTTGTATTGCTTAATTAGCTTAGATTTGTCATACCTATATTACATTTTGGTTCAATGAATCTTATGAAAAAAAAAAAATCTTTTTATTGTTTGTTGCATAAATTTGGGTCTTCCTCTGTTTTTAAAAATGGGGGTTGCAGTCTCTTGTTTTTCAAATTAGAGTTTTCTGTGATCTAATACTATGTAGTTAGTTCCCGGAATTGCAGGATTCTTACCACAAAAGGCAAAAGCTTTTAGATCTCAAGGTTAAAAATAAATTTTCTATGAGCATAGACATTTTCTGATTAAAGTATCTTCTTTTAAAATTGTATTTATCACTAAACACTCAGAATTGTGGTTTGTGATATTATTGTAGTTGGAATCTACCGAAATGGATAGTAATTGGAATTTTAAAAGCTTGGGGAGTGATCCACTGGGAATGATGAACATACCGGTTAGTACTCCTTTGAGCCGACAAGGATCAATATACTCATGGACACTAGACCAGATTCAGAACAACTTAGGGAAAGATTGTGGGTCAATGTACATGGAAGAGTTGCTTAATAATATATGTAGTGCTGAAGAAACACAAGGCATGGTGTCAACTAATGGCTTGAACGATGGATTGCCGAGGCAAGGCTCAGTAACTCTGCCTCAAATACTTAGCCAAAAAACTATTGATGAAGTTTGGAAATATATCACAGAGGAAGAAGAACACACCAACAAAGATGGAGGAAGCACAAACATTCCTCAGATTCAAAGGCAACAAACCTTAGGGGAACTCACTCTAGAAGAATTATTGATCCGTGCTGGGGCCACGGGAAATAATAACAATGGTGGCTACATCCATGACCCATCATCATCGATTTCCGATAATCAAAACACAAATTTGAGTGTTGAGTTTCAGCAAAAACCAATGGTTTCTGATTTGTTGAACAATATTGTTACAAGGAGTAGAAATCCTGGTTCTAATTTTCATCCAAATTTGAATGGGTCTATGTCAACATATCAACCGCAACAACAACAACAACAACAACAAAATCAGTTGCTGCCGCAACAACCTATCATGTCTACATTACATGATTATGGTTATGAAACAAAACTCCCGTTTACGAGTGGTCAGGTTAACAGTCATGGGATAATAGATAGTTTCATGGGAATAGGAGATCAAAGTCATCAAGAAAATAACATAAGTTTGGTCCCAAGCGTAGCGACAATTCCTCGTGAAGCCATGAGTGTAGACACATGTTCTCTGATTAGGCCATTTCCGCTATTAGACGGGATCCGGAAGACTAATGTTGGTTCGTCATTACTCTCACCATTTCCATACATTATTAGTGGTAGTAATAGTGTGAGTGGTAGGAAGAACAATAATGGCATTGCCGCGGAGAAGAAAGTTGTGGATAGAATACAAAGGAGAAAGATAAAGAACCGGGAATCAGCAGCAAGATCACGGGCTCGAAAGCAGGTAAAAGTTGTTTGATATCTTCTTATCTACACATTCTTGATTGATTGATTGATTGTGTTTAGACACCAAACTTCTCATTTGTCTTTTATAGTCTCAAATTATAGAGCTTGAAGCTGAATTTGAAAAGTTAAAGAAAGAGAATCAAGAGCTACTAAGAAGACAGGTAACCAAGTATGTTGTTAGTCATCACACATCGACATTTGCTTCTCAAGTACTTTCTCACAACGTTTTTATTATGTTCTACAGGCAGAGATGTCGAAACTGCAAACCGAATCGGTAATCTATTTATTCAAGCACTATTTTTTCAGCTTAGCAGTTTTGGACATGTTTTGTTAGCTTTATTTAGGCTTGGGAAAATTACCGAGAACGGAACCAAATCGAATTGGGAGGAACTTAACCGAACTGGATAGTTATAAATACTTGAATGGCTCTTTGTTTAAAACATTTTGGGTATCCGACCCAAACCAAAATCTAACCGAAAACTGAATGAGTATCCAAAATACCCAAAATATTAGTTATATTTAGATTTGAACTAACCAAAATACTCAAAATTAAAAATTATACATCCGACAATATTAGTTATGTTTAGACCGAAATAACTAAAGTATCTGAAATAACCAAAATTTCTGAATGTCCTTAGTTACATTTGTCATAATTAAAAAAAAAATTTTTTTGTCAAATTGGACCAAATTTCATTAAAATTCAACCAAAATTTTAGTTTTTCGGGTAGTTTTGATAATTTTTCGGTTATTTCGGGTAATTCAGATATTTTTTTGGGTATTTGAGGTAGTTGGGAACCAATCGGAACCGAACTCGAAGTTATTTCGGTTCTATGTCGGTTCTCACTTACACTACCAGAACCGACCCGGGCCCGAGATTAACCAAACCGAAATTTGTTCGGTTCCTATATAGGTCTTAAATCTCTCTACCTGAATTATCTAATACCCGAAAGAACCGAGTCGAAGACCCTAATGTCAGGGCCGGCTCTGGCCCCAAATTTTAGAAGGCCCATATATTAGATAAAAACTCATATATATATATATATAATATAAATAAGTTTATGTTTAACCTTATGGGCCAAAAAAAAAGAACAAAGCCCAATCAATTTAAAAAAAAATCCATAAAACTAAAAAAAAAATAACATTTTATGATATGATTTTTGGCCCCCAATTTTTTTTTATTTCAAGCCCCCATAATTTCAGGGCCTAGTGTTATTGATTAAATAACATGCTATTTGTAAAAAAAAAAAATATATGCATGAAATCTATGTTCCTTATAAAAAAAAAACACACGAGATAAATGAACCAATATATTTTATGATTTTGATATCATCATATTTTCAAATAAATGACTTTGATGAAATTAATCAGATGATTAAACTTTACAATTAGGAGAATAATTTAGATACTTTAAACCTTGTTCTAACTTTCTGTATTTAAATGACATGTGAAGGGGATGATTAACCTTCAAGGACGACCCGAGAGAAAGCTGAGGAGAACGAAATCAGACATCAAGTGAATTAATTGAAAGCAGAGTTGGAGGATTATAAGTTGATCTATTCTTAATAAAAAATAAATATAAAAAGGATTTTTTTTTCTTAATATTTTGATTATGCAGATTTATGAGCAAATTAGCTATTTATTAGGCAGTGTGACATTTTGTTTTTTGTTTATTGTTTTTTCACCCATTTGATGAATGTCCCAATGATAGGATTGTCATGGTTTAAGGAAGGAACCAAATTGTATTTTTATGGGAGAGATAAAAACAGATATCTCTATTATTATTTAAGAAGTTATTTATGAAAATAAATTATATTTTGTAAGTTGTTACATATTATGTCATTGCAAATAATAAAAAAATAAGTGCACAATTTAGTGCTTCTACTTCTGCGTGCAAAGGAGAGAGACTTCGTCGTAAATTTCTTGCTCCTATGACTGATTCTTCCACTCCTTCCTTTAAGCAATGCCATCTTAGTCCTGAAAAATTATCGGTATCCTTCCACGATCCATCAATATAGCACTTCCATCCGTCGTAATGTGAGTTCACCATTGGTGGGCCAAAATTTTGTGGTGCCATGGCTTGTTCGCTATTTTGTGCCTCTTCCGAGAATGTTGCAGATTCCGTAACTTTAACTTGTCAAACTAAGGAAATCATTATGACTTAAGGAAGTCATGCAAATAAGATGTTTAATGTTTTTTTTTTTTATTGAATTGAATGTAAAATTTATTCAATCAAAAACCTTTGTTACAATGAATGCTGCTGTTTTAGAGTTTCTAAAAAATTCCTAAGAAGAAAAATTAGCAAACAATCTAGAACTAGAAATAATTGATTTGAATAAAAGAAAACTCATCGAGATCCAAACCAAAGTTGCATCCCTTCTTCATATCTTGCATCGCCTAATCTTCGAATTGAGGTTAACCGATTACGAACTTGTTTGTCGAGGTAAAGAATGAGACGTTGTGCGATCATATGGGGTTCGCCATGGCGTCTTCCATTTATCTCCCTCTAAATTGTGTGAATCGTCGCTTGGAATGCATATCTAAAGAGGAAGAGTCTGAGTCGGGTTAAAGTCGTATCTGTGAGAAGCTCAGTGAGACGTTGCCAATCTACCGTGTACTTCCCTTCAAGCATGTTTCGGGTGAGTGCTCTCCATATCTCCTCCGCGTACTTGCAACTGAAGAATAGATGATTCCTGGTTTCGAAGTTGTCACAAAAAATACAAGAACCAGACGCTCCAATGTTCCAAGTTAGAACTATATCACCAGTAGAAAGTCTGTTGTGAATTGCAAGCCAGGTAATAAACGAGTACTTGGGTGTCGCATATGAACACCATACACCCTTTGACCATTCAAAAATCGGTTGTGCTACACGGATTTGATTCCAAGTATGCTTCGAACTGAATCTGGGTTTGAACTTGTTCTCGTGCTGTCGCCATAGAGTCACATCAGCTCCTTCCAAACTCCCATGTTGTTTTTGAGCATAGATTACATCTTCAATCGCATTCAAGATCTCCACTCTATGTCGACGCCTTCTATGATTTTAATGACCTTTTCAACGGATGCGTGGATGTCTATTCCCAGGTCAATACATCCTCGAAAACCCGTATGAACTATAAGCTTTCCCAGGGGAGACCAATCATCATACCAAAATGATGTTGAGATTCCACTATGAACTTTGACCTTCGTTAAGGAGGCTGCAAGATCTCGGTATTTCAGTAGCTTTTTCCACATCCATGAACCTAGTGACGAGCTTTCTTTTACTGACCATAAAAATCCCTTCCGAATTAAGTACATACGAATCCAATCAACCCATAAAGATGAGGTAGACGAAAAAATATGCCATATTAGCTTGAGAGCTTACTTTGTACATTACCGTGAGTGAGCGCAGACCTAGACCACCCTCCTCCTTTGGCTTGCAAACATCTTGCCAAGCAATCTTCGCCTTCCGTGTATTAAGTTCTGGCCCAGACCAAAGAAAACCACACAAATTTTATCGATTTCTTCAATGCATGATTTCGGTAGCCGAAAAGCAGACATCCAAAAGTTAGTCAAGTTGTGTATCACCGAAGCTATCAATTGAAGTCTTCCTGCAAAAGATAAACATCTCGCTGTCCATCAACTAATTCGAGATCTTATTTTCTCCAGTAATGGCATATAATCATTAACCGTCATTCTCTTTGTCAGAAGTGGAAGTCTCAAATAACGTACAGGTAGAGTACCCGTTTCAAATGGAAATTCCTCGAGAATCTCATCCCTTGTAGCTTCAGTAACACTTGCCATGTATAGAGTAGTTTTCTCCATACTTATACCCAGACCAGATACCTCAGTAAACTCTCAAAACACCTCAAGTATTCCTTCTACATATCGTTTTTTCCATCAGAGAAGATCATCAAATCATCAGCAAAGCAGAGATGGGTGAGTTTGAGATTGTGGCAGTATGGATAATATCCAAATTTTCGTTCAACTGCTGCTTTATCCAGCATCTTCGAGAGTACATTCATACATATCACAAAGAGGTATGGATGTTTAATGTTTATCTCAGCAAAACAATTATTAAACTCTTGAAACTCGGATCTCAGCAATGTTTACCTCAGCAAAACAATTGGTCAGCGGTTACTGCTACTAAGAGCGAGGGGGGTTTGGGTCTAAGATCAATTCCAAGCTGGAACGAAACTTGCGGTTTAAAGATGATATGGATGTTGTTCTTTTGGGCTGGTTCCATTTGGGTGGCTTGGATCAGATCAGCCTATCTTTCTACATCCTGCTTTTGGTCGTTGAATGAGAATAATTATGTTTTCTCTTGGATGTTTCGTAAGATTCTAAAACTGCGTCATAAGGCTGTCTCCTTCCTCCGTATCAAGCTGGGCCGTGGGGATGAAACTTTCTTTTGGGGGGGATCATTTGACTCCTTTTGGGCCATTGATTAACTTTCTAGGGCATGTGGGTCCATCATCTCTAGGCATCCCGTTTAATGCACTAGTAAAGGATTATCGATCAACCGATGGCTGGATATTACCTTCGGCTCGATCAGATATGCAACTCCAGTTGCTAACTTACATTGTCTCAATGCCTGTGTCCTCTGATGCAGACTCTCCTCTTTGGTTGGTTGGTGATAAAGTGTGTCGTCTCTTCAATTCAAAACAGGTTTGGATGACGATTAGGGGATTGAGACAGGAAGTGCCTTGGCACAAGCTGATTTGGTTCAATGCTGTCATCCCAAAACACTCCACTACATCATGGTTATTCATTCTGAATCGTAACCCGACTCTAGACAGGTTAGTCGCTTGGGGAGTGGATGTGGAGACCACTTGTCTACTCTGCGGTATGGCGCAAGAATCTAGAAACCATTTATTCTTTGAATGTGGCTTCTCAACTCTAATATGGACTGGTATGCTTAACAGTCTGCATCTCCCTACACTCCATCTGTCTTGGGCTGATATTATCGCTTGGCTCCCTGTTGCGAGCTCTTCATCAGATTGTTCCTTAGCTCTTCTACAAGGCTGGCAAGCTTGTGTGTATGAGATTTGGAAAGAACGAAACCGCATGTATCACCGAGGTATCACTCTTCCTCCTCACTTTATTTTGAAGAAAGTGCTGGTGGTGGTAAAAAACAAGGCTCTCGCTTTGAAGAATTTGGGTTTGCTTTCTGGACCCCGGCTTCTCCGTATCTGGTCTTCGTGTTGACAGGTTTCCAGATTCTGGTCCCATCTCGCTGCTGGTTTTCTATTCCCTCCCCTTCTCTCTCATGGGTAAGCAGTTGTGTATGTGCAATTGTTTTGCCTCTCCCTATTTTTGGTTCTTTTCTTTCAATGGTTGTTGGTTCTGTTTGGTTCTTGTTTGCTTCTTTGTAAGACTCTTTATTTTAATGAAGGCCCTTTAACAAAAAAACAAAAAAATCTCTTGAAACTCTTTGGATGTTTTGTAAAAATTAGCACTTTCTAAACTTTGTATAGTTTTTTTAACACTTAAATTACTGTTAATAGATTTTAGCACTTTTGGAACTATTCATGACAATTTAGTCTATGTACAATACGGTGTGTACGCATGTGGACGGTATACGGGTAGACAGAAGGAAGATTATTTTTGTCATTTACACGCTTACAGACAAAAAAAATTAAGTTAAGTTTATAAAGAAAATTGAATTAAGTGTTATCTCATGCAATTTGTTCAAACTCGTTTAACAATAACAAAACAAAAAAAAAACACTCTTGAAACTGATTCCATAACATAACAGTATAAAAAAACAAGAGATATTTGCACAGGATGTCACTTTGTTTAAGTTTCATTTGCATCCTTGCACTTTTGAAAAGTGTTAAAAATAGTCGTCACTTTTGTGTGAAAAGACGATTTTACCCCTGTTATTGCTACATCGTGTACCATACACGGTCGCACACGCAGTACTATATAGGGGTATAATTGGGTTGAACAGTGAAATAAGTGTTAGATTTTGAAATACTTTTCAAAAGTGATAGAATGCAAATGAAACTTAAATAAAGTGACACTCTATGCAAAAGCCCCAAAAAATTGAGTTTGGTTGTAATACCTTCAATCTTCCGTCCTACTGATCGACGACTCGACGGAAAGTGTCAATGATAAAATTCTTAAATAATCCTTCGTCCTATTGATCGACCGAAAGTGTCACTCATAAAATTCTTAAACAGTTTAACTGAGATTACACAAACATATCTAATAATCCTAGTCTTACACTTTCTAAAATATTATCCCTAATAATTATAGACCGAGGCTTTCTGGCTCGATCTGCAACCAGTAGTAAGTCCGCCTCGATTGGCCTTGTATCATGCTAAACGCCTCTAATTCGGCAGAAGATCTTTTTTGCTAAAACATTCTAAAACATTAATGACATATTTGCACATATTGTTACTTTTGTAGAGTTCTCTTTTTTTTTCAACACTTTTATTTTTTGACAAAAATTTTTGGTACTTTTCCATTGATATGACGATTTTGTCCCTCCCTAATATGCGACGTGTACAATACAAAAAATGCTAGTAATTTAATTATTTTCAAAAAGTGTCAAAAAACTATAGATACTTAAAATAAGTGTATATTTTTGCAAAGATCTCAACATTAATTTAGATAGAGTTGTAGTGACACTTAAAAAAAAAAGGTTTGCATCAAATGTCACTTATTTTATGTTTCATTAGTTTTCTTACACTTTTTGAAAGTTAAGAAATTTGTAGTAGTTTTTTACTGTTCGTTACAGTTTTGTCTCTGCTATAGTACGACGTATACGTTTGTATACGGTACATGATATAAGATTGGAATCCACCAAATTTTATCGATCACAAGATGTCAAAGTTGACAACTTTGAAGGTGGATTGAGGATCACCACAAAAGTTTGCAGAATTCCCTTTAATAAGATCACGAATCAAGCATATGTAAATCAACACATTCGTGACAAGTGTGTATCACATTAGACTATGATACACACTTGTACTCTAGAATGAATCCACAAAACTATAAATAACAAGCAACGAATAAATAAATCTAAACAAATCCACCTAAAGACTCATTTGAACAAGACACAAAATAAAGAACTTTTGTAGAGAAAACTTTAAATTTTTATTATCAAATTTCGTGGTATCTTTCCAATGAAAACAATAATTTGTTTTTTATACCTCTTACAAGATAATTTTTACAATGAATATATTAAAATAATTAATTAAGATTTAAACAAAAAAGAGAATAATTAGCTAAATCAAATAATGGTATTTTTGCCACCAATTTAACTTTTGGCATTGAATGAGAATCTTTTGGTTTTGTGAAATTTTGAGGATAAGATTCTCATAATCAATTCATGTGTTGAAGATCATTGATTCACCATTTTTGATATTGCATCAGTTTACGGGGAAATAACATGGGGTAAAATTGGTAAAAAAGTGAGAAAAAACAAAAGGAACTAAATAAAGTGATAAAAAACTAACAGAGTGAAAAAAATAAGTGAGAGCAGTAACACATGCAAACAAATACTAAGTGATAGAGGCCTTTCGTTCACAACTAAAACAAATATCTCCTTAGAAAATTCTAAGTGATATACTCTAAATGCAAATATCACCTTAAAAAAATATCAGAGTCTACAAAATTGGGGAAACTAAAGCACATACTCTAAAAAAATAGGTCGTATGTCGTGATGATAGGTCGTATATCATGTTAATAGATCGTATATCGTGATGATAGGTGTAGGTGTGGGGATGAGCACACCCCTTTTTTAGCCCATTCCAAAGCAAAAGGCCCAATACCAAAAGCCCAACATCCACTATGCAGATACGGTACTGTTCCCGACCTGCCGGGTACTGCTCACGACATGCCGTATACTGTTCACGAACTGCAGGGTACTGTTCCCGACCTGCCCGACACTGTTCACGACATGTCGGGTACTGTTCACGAACCGTCACGTCATCCCCAAAAACCGGAGAGTTGTCTGCTCAACTCCCACTATAAATACCCCCTTGGAGTTCATTGTCAAAGCATCCCACACACAAAAAACTCTCATTCTCTATCTCTAAATAACTTTCCCTCTCTAAAAAGAGCTCTCCCAGCTCTCTCTAGCTCGGCGCAGCTCTCCCAGCTCTCCACAGCTCTCCCGAGCTCCCTGCTTTCACGACCTGACGGCCGACCGGGCGACCCGACCTGACGGCCGACCGGGCTACCCCACCTGACGACCGACCGGGTGACCCGACCAGACGGCCGACCTGACGACCCGACCTAGCGGCCGACGACCCGACCTGACGGTCGACATGGCGTGACGACCGACCTGACGACCCGACCTGACGACCCGACCTGACGGCCGACATGGCTACCCGACCTGACGGCCGACTTGGCGACCCGACCTTACGACCCGATCTGACGGCCGACCTGACGACCGACCTGACGGCTAACCTGACAACTCGACCTGAAGACCGACGACCCGACCTGACGACCGACGACCTGACGAGCTCTTAGCTCTCCAGCTCTCTCCTACGCGCCTCAGCAACGAACTACGAATGGCTTGATCCCCACCCGGAGTACGTAGGCAGCCCTCCGGGCACAGCTATAAATCACCTCTTCCTCCTCATTTGCCGACCGGAACGCATCTGGCTCTATCTTAACAGAAAATCCCCGAACCTCCCCGATACAAATTGATTTGTGGTAGACGTGCTCACGACATGACGGGTACTGTTCACGACCTGTCCGGAACTGTTCACGACATGCCGAGCACTGTTCACGAACTGCCGGGTACTGTTTCCGACCTGCCCGGCACTGTTCACGACATGTCGGGTACTGTTCATGAACCGTCACATCATCCCCAAAAACTGGAGAGTTGTCTGCTCAACTCCCACTATAAATACCCCCTTGGAGTTCATTGTCAAAGCATCCCACACACAAAAAACTCTCATTCTCTCTCTCTAAATAACTTTCCCTCTCTAAAAAGAGCTCTCCCAGCTCTCCCCAGGTCGGCGCAGCTCTCCCGAGCTCCCAGCTCTCACGACCTGACGGCCGACCGGGCAACCCAACCTGACGGCCAACCGGGCAACCCGACCTGACGACCCGACCTAGCGGCCGACGACCCGACCTGACGGTCGACCTGACGACACGACCTGACGGCCGACCTGGCTACCCGACCTTACGACCCGATCTGACGGCAAACCTGACGACCGACCTGGCGGGCGACCTGACGACCCAACCTGACGGCCAACCTGACAACCCGACCTGACGACCGACGACCCGACCTGACGAGCTCCCAGCTCTCCAGCTCTCTCCTACCCGCCTCAGCAACGAACTATGAATGGCTTGATCCCCACCCGGAGTACGTAGGCAGCCCTCCGGGCACAACTATAAATCACCTCTTCCTCCTCATTTGCCGACCGGAACGCAACCGGCTCTATCTTAACAAAAAATCCCCGAAACTCCCCGATACAAATTGATTTATGGTAGACGTGCTCAAACACGTTCCAACAATTGGCGCTAGAAAGAGGGGGTTTGAGGATTTTCTACACGCAAAGAGTAGCTCGGCAAATGTCGGGAACATCGCCCTCATCTCCGAACAACTCCATACAGATAAGTGCCAAGCTTATGTCAATTTTTTTACTATTTTCTCTCTTTGAACCAATCTCATCTCGCCATACACTCGACAAGATAAGCACCGAGCCTAGCCTCGTACTTAAGCTTAAGAGTCAGCAAAGCCGAGCTCACACTCGACAAGATAAGTACCGAGCCTAGCCTCGTACTTAAGCTTAAGAGTCAGCAAAGCCGAGCTTATCTCGCATCAAACTCGACAAGATAAGTGCCGAGCCTAGCCTCGTACTTAAGCTTAAGAGTCATCAAAAGCCGCGCTCATCTCGCAATGCATACGATCAATAAGTGTCGAGCCTAGTCTCGCACTTACACATAAGATTTTAAACTCTAATCAAGTTCACCATTACTTGCAGGTTAACATATACCGAGCTAAGACTTGTTTCGTCTGCCGAATTCGACACTCGTTCGCCGAACTTGGGGGAGGGCTATTGTAGGTGTGGGGATGAGCACACCCCCTTTTTAGCCCATTCCAAAGCAAAAGGCCCAACACCAAAAGCCCAACATCCACTNGAATTTGGTTTTTGAATCTATAAATCATTAGAGAGATCATATGAAAAAACCTTGGAATATCCGAGTGTTTGAGGTAATTAGATGTTAATCCCAAACCAAAACAGTGATTAGCAAGAAACTTCATTCTTGTGCGACTGATTAAGATATTGTCATTAACGGTTTCTATGTAAAAAAAACATTAGATTCACGCAAACTTGTGGAGTAGATCTAATTAAATACATATTTGACGACAAAGATTATGATATATCTTTAGTTTACCTCACGACATTAGCCAAAACTTCACTTACTGCTTCAATGAAAACTTCACAATGGTTTGTTCATTTTCAATCAGCAAAGGAATCCTAAAACTCATACGCTAAAAAGTTTAGCCCTAGATTATTTAGGAACACTATAAACTCAAAATTAAATCAAAATGGAATAAAGAAAATAAAGATCAAGCAAAAATAAAAGAGCAACATTTATCCTTTTAAAAAAAAGTTGGTAACATTAATTAATAAAATAAAGAAAAATAAATCTTAGAGAGAGAAAGAGAGAGAGAGAGAGGAAACACACAAGCCTTTGTAGACGATGGAGTAGGCTCCTTCTCTGATCATCTCTCCCGTCACGATGTCTTTTGGGTCGAGTAACAATTCTCTTCTGATATTAAAATCGAAATGATTGTCAACAAACTCATCGCCGTCAAAGTGAGACGATGAGAAGGTAAAAGGGTAGTTTGCGTAAAGCGTCATCGACGAAGCAACTGCCATTGTTGGAGTTCGCTGGAACATTTGACCTCTCATTTCTGAAGACTGTAAGTGAGTGAGGAAGAAGAAGATGACATGAACACTATTCATATTGCTGCAAAGTNTAAATAATATTTATTTTCATGTTCTACCGATTTGTAGAATTTGGTTTCTGTTATTTGCTCTACAATCTACCAAGTATAGAATAGGTATTCTACTATTTTTCTGCATTCTACTGTCCCTATAGAATACGTTATCTAGAATTTTTCTCATTTTCCTATTACCATCTCGATTTGTTCGAAATGAAATTGATAGAAAAGAAGAGAGGGGATCGAAAAATGGGTGGAGATATGAAAAGCAAGCAGAGGAGATGAGATTTTGTTTTTCTCGTGAGAGACTGAGAAAATAGGTTTTTTATTCTCTTAGGTATTTGTGTTTCTTTAAATCATTTGGTCCATTAGAATATATTAGGGATTTGGTCTATTAGATAAGATTTGTTTTCATTATTATTAACCAATCAAATTTTCATCCAAAAGTTATATTTTTTGTTAGTGTAATTTAAATTCAGTTTGAAAAATATATAAAAAATGGATAATTGAAAATTTAGAGAAAAAAATCGATAGCATTGTCCCATTAATACTGAATTGACTTTTGCCACTTTTGGAATAATTACACTTTATTAAATGTAAAAATGCAAAAATTCTGTATAAGGAAGGAAATATATGTTGTATAACTCGTTTTAGGAAAAACGAATATTTAAAAAATATTTATTTTCATGTTCTACAGATTTGTAGAATTTGGTTTATATTATTTACGCTACAATCTACCAAGTATAGAATATGAATTCTACTATTTCTTCTGCATTCTACTGTCCCTACAGAATAGGTCATCTAGAGTTTTTCTCATTTTCCTATTACCATATCGATTTGTTTGAAATGAAATTGATATAAAAGAGGAGAAGAGATCGAAAAATGGGTGGAGATATGAAAAGCGAGCAGAGGAGATGGTTTTTGTTTTCTCGTGAGAGACTGAGAAAAAATAAGGGTTTTATTCTCTTAGGTATTTGTGTTTCTTTAAATCATTTCGTCCATTAGAATATATTAGGGATTTGTTCTATCAGATAAGATTTGTTTCCATTATTATTAACCAATCAAATTTTCTTCCAAAAGTTATATTTTATACACTGTTGACTTTATTTTTTGTTAGTGTAATTTATATTCAGTTTGAAAAATATATAAAAAGAAAATGGATAATTGTAAATTTAGAGCAAAAAATAGATACTATTGTCCCCTTACTACTTAATTAACTTTTGCCACTTTTAGACTAAAATACCATTTATTAAATGTTAAAAATACAAAATAATTATTTATAAAATACTTAATTGACTTTTGCCACAATTGAAAAAAAAATACTATTTGTTAAATGTAAAAAACGCAAAATTATTATTTTTAAAATATTTATAAATATTAAAAATAATAAATAAGGAAGCAAATTTATGTTGGATATTTGAATTTTAGAAAAATAAATATTTAAAAAATATTTATTTTCATGTTCAACCGATTTGTAGAATTTTGTTTCTGTTATTTGCTTTACAATCTACCAAATATAGTATTCTACTATTTTTTCTGCATTCTATTGTCCCTATAGAATACGTTATCTAGAATTTTTCAAATTTTCTTATTAACATCTCGATTTGTTCGAAATAAAATTGATAGAAAAGAAGAGAGGAGATCGAAAAATGGGTGGAGATATGAAATGCGAGCAGAGCAGATGGGGTTTTGTTTTTCTCGTGCGAGACTGAGAAATATAGGTTTTTTATTCTCTTAGGTATTTGTGTTTCTTTAAATCATTTGGTCCATTAGAATAGATTAGGGATTTGGACTATTAGATAAGATTTGTTTCCATTATTATTAACCAATCAAATTTTCATCCAAAAGTTATATTTTATACAGTGTTGACTTTATTTTTTGTTAGTGTAATTTATTTTCAGTTTGAAAAATATATAAAAAGAAAAGGGATAATTGTNAATGAAAAATAATTATTTATAAAATATTTATAAATTTCAAAAATTCTATATAAGGAAGGAAATATTTGTTATATAATTCGTTTTAGGAAAAACGAATATTTAAATAATATTTATTTTCATGTTCTACCGATTTGTAGAATTTGGTTTATGTTATTTGCTCTACAATCTACCAAGTATAGAATAGGTATTCTACTATTTTTTCTGCATTCTACTGTCCCTATACAATACGTCATCTAGAATTTTTCTCATTTTTCTATTACCATCTCGATTTGTTCGAAATGAAATTGAAAGAAAAGAAGGGAGGAGATCGAAAAATGGGTGGAGATATGAAAAGTTAGGAGAGGAGATGGGATTTTGTTTTCTCGTGAGAGGCTAAGAAAAATAGGGTTTTTATTCTCTTAGGTATTTGTGTTTCTATAAATCATTTGGGTCATTAGATTAGATTAGGGATTTGGTCTATTACATAAGATTTGTTTCCATTATTATTAACCAATCAAAACTTATTTTCATCCAAAAGTTATCTTTTATACATTGTTGACTTTATTTTTTCTTAGTGTAATTTATATTCAGTTTGAAAAATATATAAAAAGAAAATGGATAATTTTAAATAAAGAGCAAAAAAT
>PKML01027665.1:0-18465 GCA_002933935.1 Eutrema yunnanense | reverse complement strand
CTCTACTCAGAAGAAAATCATTTCATCTTTTTATGCTCTTATTTATTAACTTATAAGAGCATACCAAGGCGATTTGGAGATGGAAGTTCTGTTTCTCCTCGTCGAACCTGATTCACTAAAGACACAAGACACAAAAACGAAAAATAAAAAGAAAAAGACTTTTTAGTCTCTAGGAGGTATCAATAACTCCAATACGTGTAGTATGAAGGTTATCAATCCATAGAGGGATTTATCCTAATCACTAAGAATGTAAGGAACTCATATAAGTTAAGCTAAATAAGTGTATTGTGATTGAGTAACTAATTTAAAGCGAATAAACAACTAAGCAAGATGTAATTCAATAAGCAAAAGCGAGTCTAGAGATAGGGTTATTGATATAAGAAATCCCAAGTTCAATTCATGATGTTCATTCACTCAAATAAGCTAATCCCTAGGCACAAGATCCTAAACTTGACTAATTCTCTTTCAAGCAATTAATCATTAAGCTAATCACCTAACCCATTAACAAACTCTCATTTGTGGATCATTGATTAGCAAGCATTAAGTTTAATTCAACAAGATCAACAAAAAATACACCCTAGACAACTATTGTCATAGGCTAGGAATGTAAATCTCTTGTTTAATTCATCAAACACTTGGAGTGCATGACATGCCTTATGATCTAAACCTAGTTTTTCAAGCTAGATTTAGCCTTAAGAACATCAAACAAGAAAGGATATAAGAAGATCTACCCCTAAACATCATGAATCAAGCCTTGGAACATCCTAATCTATCCCATCTCTAAACCCTAAAAGACTACTCAAGACCCATGAAAAGCCCCTCAAAATCGATTTGGATAGGAGATATTTTTATGGATGAATCTTGAATAGATAAGATAGAAAGAAGATTAGATGGAATGAATCAATAAAAACAAAGACTTAATTGCATTAAAAGTAGAAGATTCTCTCTTACAAATCCAAGAACTCTCTCAAAGGGGAAAGGGTTTCTTAGACAAAAGAAAGCATGATCAAATAAAATTAGGGGTTTTAGAGTATTTAAATTAAAGAGAAGGGAACCGGGTTAACCCAGAACAAACCGGGTTTTGACCTGGACATTTTGGATCGCAATTCGTCGAGGCTTTGTGTGCCGGGCTGATTCACATCGGGACAAGAGGCCGGTACGAGTGATTTAGCCGAGGGAATCGATCCCGGGCTGTGTGAAGCCGGGATGATGCAAGCCGGGACGAGAGTTTTCTGCTGAGGGAATCAATCCCGGGGGGGATTCAAGGCGGGACGAAGGTCGGCATATCTCCTGCCCGAGGGAAGAATGTGTGCCGGCTGAGAGGAAGCTTTCGTGCCGGTTTGTTTCTACGCGGGACGATGGAGAGGAGATTTAGCCGATAGGTTTGATCCCGGGGAGAATCAAGGCGGGATGATGGCCGGCATATCTCCTGCCCGAGGAGAAACCTTGTGCCGGCTGAGGGACAAATCCATGCGAAGTGATTCAAGCCGGCATGAGCTGTTTTAGCCGAGAGAGGCAATCTCGGGCTGATGTTAGCCGGGACGACGGGGCCGGTGCTGAGGGATTTCTTCAAGGTAAATGTGAACTTCCCCATGTTATTCGAAAGCCTCCAATTACCTAGGAAACACTCCAAATGTATGCAAAACTCAATAAGACCTAATGCAAACACATATTACTCTAAATGTGAACTTCCCCATGTTATTCGAAAGCCTCCAATTACCTAGGAAACACTCCAAATGTATGCAAAACTCAATAAGACCTAATGCAAACACATATTACTCTAAATGAGACCTAAATGCAAGACTAGACCATAATTATGCATGTGAATTACACAAAACTCTAAATGAAATGCATGCTTAAACATGAAATATATGAGTATATCAATTCCCCCAAACTTAAACATTTTCTTGTCCTCAAGCAAACAAGAATAGGCAAAGGGAGAAGACTAGAATATGGGAGCTCAAATCCGAAAGTGTCATAAAAAGAATCCGAGCCCGATGTCCAAGTTGCAAACTTCTTGATGCGATCAAAAAACTTACTCAAAAGTGACTAGCCATACTTATCCTTACATGACTTACATTCGAACCTTAACCTACACAAACTTTCAAATCCTCCAACCCCTTGACATTGATTAAGTGTAATAAGCGTTAATCATGTTTATGCAAGATCAAATGAATTCGTTTGGCTAAGGGTTAGGTTATGAGATGAAGATGATCTCATTATCATGCATGGGTAATCAAGTATAAGGATCTCACATGGAAAGAGCAAACTTTAGCAAAATGCTAAAGGTAAAAGGCAACCTATGCATACAAGGGAGAATTCTCATCTACCCAAATGCCTAGAGTGTCTCTAACCTAAAGCCTTCTAACCCGTTTGTGCCCACATCCTAAGCTACCTTTTCCATCTTAAGGTAATTGCCTTCTTAAACACACACATGCTTCTTGTCCTTTCACTTAACCTTCTTCTTCATTTGGGGATCAACTTCTTCTTCCTTGTTCTCATGGTTTGGTGCTTCTTTGTTGTGACTTAGCTCTCCTTTTTCTTCATTTTTGTTCACGCCTCTTTTTCTTCTTTGATGCTTTGATCTTTTCGACTTTCTTCTTTTTCTTTGGATCTCTTAAGGCTATGCTAGTCTTATAATTTTGCACCAACCAATCTATAAATTCGATCCCCTTTTCCTTCACCTTATTCATCTTTCCCATTCCACAATCTATTCCAAACACATCCGTTCACCAAATTTCCCAACCGTTCCCCCAAACTTAAACCAAGAACCGCCAACCTATCTAGCCTATTCCTAGATTAACTCCGTGATGATGGAGCTAAATCTACATGAGAATTCCTCATTGTCGCCTTAAACCTAACACTTTTTGCCAAGTTTGCTCAAAAGAAGGCCTCACCAATCACACACGAATATCAATGGCTAGAAAGAAGGTTGAGGTTTGGGTAGGGGAAACCATTCCAATGATGGGATATGGCTACTTGGATAAACAAGAGTGGTGAAAGGAAAAAGATTATCCAAATATGTATGAAGTGATCCACTAATTCATTCAAAAAAAATGCATGAACACAATATTTACAAGTCAAAATTAAGGTTATCACTTAGATGGGGTTGAATTCAAGTCAAGGTTTGCTTCAATCAAGACAAGAACAATAAGACATGAGATCAAGGCATGGTTCGCTCTTAATTTCTACACGAGATCAAAGCATCAAGTAACTAGCAACAATGGCATTTGACTAAGCTCTTAATATGATACTTTACAAGGACAAATCTATCATTGCTCCTAATGATCATGCAAAGCTACCTTATATGATATGCATCTAGACTCAATCCTATATGGAATGCACAAAAGTTCAAAATTTTCAAAATTATTGAAAATGCATGGAATGCATGAGACTCAAGGTGCAAAAGATCAAAATAAGACACCAAAAACGATGTTAGATAACACATAAACCCTCCCCCAAACTTAAATTACACAGTCCCTTGTGTAATAGAAGCTTAAGGAAGAGTTAAACAATGCATGAAAGAAGGAAAAAGATATGATTCTAAATGTTTTGTACAAAGTTTGGAGTGTTACCTTTGAAAAGGATGGAGGGGGCAAGAGGGATCAAGGGACGCCATATTCCATCACCTCATCCTAAGAACTTTAGTCCATAAGTTCATGCCCATATGGCTATCGAGAACCTACTCGCACTAAGAAAACCCATCAAAAGGAACTAACAACGAAAGAAAAGCATAAAAGGAAATATGTACAAGGATAAGCTTGGGGTGTCTCCCAAGAGCACTTTGTTTAACGTCACTAAGTTTGACGTTTGTTACCTTCTTCAAGCTAGAGTGATATCATCGAGAGCGATCGAGCCTCCCTCTTCGACGATTTGGTTTGCTCGGTAGAGTTTTAGTCTTTGACCGTTAGCAATGAAATGTCGGCCATCTTTGTTTATAAGCACTACGGCTCCATATGGCCTTACTTCCTTAACCTCAAACGGACCCGACCACCTTGACTTGAGTTTCCCGGGAAAGAGCTTCAACCGGGAATTGAACACCAACACTAGGTCCCCAACCTTGAAGTCCTTGTGCACAATCCTCTTGTCATGAAATGCTTTGGTCCTCTCCTTATAGATTCTCGAGCTCTCATAGGCTTCAAGCCTAGTCTCCTCTAACTCTTGAAGTTGAATCAACCGCCTCTCTTGTGCGGTCTTGATGTCGAAGTTGAGAAGCTTCACCGCCCATAGGGCCTTGTATTCCAACTCAACTGGTAGATGGCACGACTTCCCATAAAGCAAATTGAATGGTGTAGTTCCTATAGGCGTCTTAAAAGCGGTACGGTAAGCCCACAACGCATCATCTAATTTGTTGGCCCAATCTTTTCTCGAACTCCCAACCGTCTTCTCTAGTATGGCTTTGATTTGGCGGTTGGAGACTTCTACTTGCCCGCTTGTTTGAGGATAATATGGGGGTTGCAACCTTGTGTTTCACCCCATTCTTCTTAAGCAGGCTCTCGAAGACCTTGGTCACAAAGTGGGAACCGCCATCGCTTATCACCACGCGAGGCACACCAAACCGAGGAAAGATAATGGTCTTGAATAACTTTAGGACAACCTTAGCATCGTTGGTCGGGCTTGCAATCGCTTCCACCCACTTGGAGACGTAGTAAACCGCCACCAATATGTATTGGTTACCATATGATGACGGGAAAGGTCCCATGAAGTCGATTCCCCATACGTCAAACATTTCCACCACAATGATTTGGTTTTGGGGCATTTCATCTCTCCTCCCAATGTTCCCTTTCCTTTGGCACGCATCGCATGTGGAGACAAAGAGATGTGCATCCTTGAATATTGAAGGCCACCAAAAACCCGATTGCAAAACCTTTGTAGCCGTTTTGTAGGAGGCATGATGACCGCCGTAGCTTGAACCATGACAATGGAGTAGGATCCCTTTGACTTCTTCTTCCGTCAGGCATCTCCTATACAAACCATCCGAGCCCAACTTGTATAAGTAGGGCTCGTCCCAATAGTATCTCATCACGTCGTGGAAGAACTTCTTCTTCTTATATCCATCCAAAGGCGGTTTTTTCCCGCACACTAAGTAGTTTACTAAGTCTGCAAACCATGGTAGTTTCTCATCTTGTAACCCATTGGCACTCTCTAATCCTCGCACGGCTTCAACCCCTTTCTTCAAGATGGCAACAACCTTGAGACTCTCCTCGGGGAGCTTATCATCAATTGGGACAAGTTCTTCAATCCTCATTCTAGACAAGTGATCCGCGACCCCATTCTCTATCCCCTTCTTGTCAACTATCTCCAAGTCAAACTCTTGTAGAAGAAAGATCCAACAGAGTAGCCTTGGCTTTGTGTCTTTCTTGGCATGAATGTATCTCAACGCCGCGTGATCGGTGTAGACAATCACCTTTGATCCCATAACAGAAGACCTAAATTTCTCCATCGCAAAGACCACGGCTAGCAACTCTTTTTCCGTTGTGGCATACCGGGCTTGAGTGTCATCTAAGGTCCTACTTGCATAGTAGATGGCATTGGTCTTCTTTTCCTTCTTTTGGCCCAAGACCGCTCCAACCGCGTAGTCACTAGCATCACACATGATCTCGAAAGGAAGATCCCAATACGGGGCTTGTACAATGGGAGCACTAACCAACGCCTTCTTGATCTCTATAAACGCCACCATACACTCTTCATCAAACACGAACTCAACCTCCTTGCAAAGTAACTTTGTGAGAGGCCTTGTGATTTTCGAGAAGTCTTTGATGAACCTTCAGTAGAATCTCGCATGACCCAAGAAAGACCGGATGTCCTTGACCGACTTAGGTGGCTCCAAGCTAACCATCACTTCTATCTTGGCCTTGTCTACCTCAATCCCTTTCTCGGAGATCTTATGCCCAAGCACAATGCCTTCTCGCACCATGAAGTGGCATTTCTCCCAATTTAGCACCAAGTTTGCTTCTTCACACCGTTGCAAGACCCTACAAAGGTTGGACAAGCAAACACAAAAAGAAGACCCATACACGGAGAAGTCGTCCATAAAGACTTCTACCATGTCTTCAATAAGGTCAGAGAAAATGGACATCATGCAACGTTGGAATGTTGCGGGAGCATTGCACAACCCAAACGGCATCCTTCGATATGCGAAGGTGCCGTAAGGGCACGTAAAGGTTGTTTTCTCTTGGTCATTCGGGTGTATAGGTATTTGAAAGAAACCCGAATAACCGTCTAGAAACCAATAGAATGGATGATTAGCTAGACGTTCAAGCATTTGATCTATAAAAATGTAATGGAAAATGATCCTTATGAGTGGATGAATTCAACTTCCTATAGTCAATGCACATTCTATGCCCGGTTATTGTCCTAGTATGTATCATTTCATCCTTTTCATTTTTAACAACCGTAATCCCCCCCTTTCTTAGGCACACAATGAACCACTGAGACCCAAGTATTATCCGATATTGGGTAGATAATGCCCGCGTCCAAGAGCTTAAGAATCTCTCTCTTTACAACATCTTTCAAATTAGGATTCAACCTTCTTTGATGTTCAATAGAGGTCCTTGATTCATCTTCTAAATGGATTCTATGCGTGCACAAACTAGGGGAAATACCCTTGATATCATCCAAAGAATAGCCAATTGCTCTCCTATATTTCCTAAGTTCTACAAGAAGGGAGGATAGCTCGTTCTCATCTAGACTCTCATTCACAATAACTGGGTAAGACTCGTTGGGACCTAAGAACGCATACCTTAGTCCCGCGGGAAGTTGCTTTAGGTCCACCTTTGGGGATTTGAGCTCGCTCCAATCGTCCTCCTCAAAACTAGTCTTATCCTTGCTAGTCTCTTCGACGGCTAGAACAAACCCTTCTTGAACCGTGCTAACCCTTAAACCATTTTGACCCTTGGTACCGCGAATGCACAACTCAACAAACGTGGTGTCCTTTTTGAACGGTTTGTGAGAATCCATGAGAAACTCATAACCTTGACTCTCCTTGCTCAAAAACCCATGATCGCCGTGCTCCTTGGTCAAAACCACTTTCAACCCGTCTTCTACTCTCATTTCCTCAAGTAACTCGTCGGCTAGCTTATCCATGGTATCTATGTAGAAACATTGGCCATCTATAGTGGACTTATTCATCACTTTGTTGATGTCAAACTCAAGGACTTTTCCTGTACCCAAATGGAGATCTATCTTGCCTTTCCTCACATCGATTATTGCTCATGCGGTTGCTAGGAATGGTCTACCAAAGATAAGAGGGTCTTTTGGTTCCTCATCCATTTCAAGAACCACAAAGTCCATGGGGACAATGAAATCCTTCACCACAATAGGAAGATCCTCAAGCAACCCAATAGGAACCCTTACGCTCCTATCCGCCAATATTAGGGAGATATTGCATGCCTTGTAGCGTGTGAAGCCTAGTCTCTTGGCTACCGAAAACGGCATGAGGCTTACACTTGCTCCAAGATCACACAAATAATGGTAGAAAGCTAGAGGACCAAGTGCACAAGGTAGCGTGAATGATCCCGGATCTCCTAACTTCTTTGGCACCATCTTCTTTTGTATTATGGCACTACACTCGTGAGTTAAAAAGACCATATACTCCATCTCCTTAGCCCTCTCATTCACGGCATCTTTCAAGAATTTGACGTATTGAGGGACAAGTAAGAAGGCATCAACCAAAGGCATTGTGAGTTCCACCTTCTCCATTTGCCTATCAAAGATGGCTTTGTACTTGTCCATGAGTTGCTTCTTGAAACGACCGGGAAAAGGTAGCTTAGGAACGTATGGCTTAGGGACGAACACATTCTTCTTCGGCTTCTCTCGAGCAACAACAACCCTAGGCTTGACCTTCTCAACTTCTTCAACCTTGTCTTGCTCTCTCACTACCTCGTCTTCAACCAACTCGTCATCTTCTTGAAGTTCCACCCCCCCCCCACTTTGCTTCTCAATGTCCGCATTCAGAGTAGAAGGAGCTTCTCTTGGAGGCAAGACCGTACCACTTCTTAAAGTGATGGTGTTTACATACTCCTTAGGATTAGCTTCGGATTTGCCCGGGAGTTGACATTGTGGTCGTGAAGAAGAAGCAACACCTTTGTTCTATATGTTTTTTACCTTGGAGTTCAAAGCCTCAATCTTTGTGTTGAGGTCATTGTAAGAGCAATCCACCCGTGTATTGATCTCCGCTTGTCTCTTGAGTAATTGTTGGAACATGGAGCTCAAATCAAGCTCTTGCGGTTTAGACGTAGTTGCTTGACCTTGAGGCACAAACCCCTGTTGTTGGACTTGAAATCTGGGTGGAGCTTTGGGTTGAAATCCACCTTGGTTCCCTTGGAATTGGTTCCTGATATGCTCAAATTAATACCCTATTTAGATACTAAAGCAGTTGTCGTAGTATAGCTAGGGGTCGAACACAAGGACTCACAGAAACACGGAATAGATTATATAGATCCAAAATACGCTAAATCAAAAGATGTAAACGAAAACAAGTACGCAATTAAAAGTGTTGTAATTCGATAAGGGAAAGTATAGGCCCAGGGTTTTTCTCAGGAAATCAATGAATGCAGCTAAATTAACTAACAGGATTCAGATTACGCACTGTTCTTGAACTCAAATCACTAAAATATAGTTAACCAACTCTCGTTGCGAAAACTATCTAAATCTAAATCCTAGGAATTCCAAATCTCTTTGCGAATCCTAAAGTCTAAATCAGATTTAAAGTTCATGTTTGATATGTTCACAAATCAATTAAACCAAATCTCTTTGCGAATAATCAATTTGCTCACCTAGGTTCTATCAGGTAATTAATCGCACTCTCGTGCCTAATCAATTATCCTAAGATCTAAGTTCCAGATTCGTCAACCTAGAATTAGCTTTGAGAACAACCTATGGTGAAGAACTAATTCAGATGGTGAATCCTATAAATATCCCTATAAATAACCTAAATCACGAATTGGGGCTTCTTGTAAATATCAAAGTCTTCTGGGGCAATTCTGTAATTCTTCAAACTTCATTAAAGTCGCGGCTTGTGATCTGCTCTGATGGGTGTCGATCGATACCAGGGGGTATCGATCGATGCTTGCCGCTCAGATCGGGCACTTAGTCATCAGACTTCAGTTTCGCTCCAGAATGCTCCATAAAACTTCAATATCTCCAATATTACTCCAAATATGCTAATACCTGTAAAAGACTCTAAAAGACTCCAAAATATACTAAAGACTCTATAAAACGGACTTATATCATGGCCTAAACAGGGTAAAAACCATGATATATCAGTTCTTTGGGACAAAGCCTTGTTGGTTGGCCTTAGAAGCTTGGCCTTGAGGTTGGAATTGCTTTTGTGGAGCTCCTTGAGGTTGAGTAGGTTGGGGCGGGTAGACTTGGTCTTGTGGGTTCTCCACATTTGTGTTCCGGTAAGAAAAGTTGGGGTGGTTCCTATAGTTTCGGTTGAACCCTTGTCTTTGGTAGTTCCCTTGGTTTTGGTAATTCCCTTGATTCCCCATGTAGTTCACCTCCTCTTGAGTGTTCATGTCTACGTTCTCCTCTTGATAACAACCTTGGTTCTCATCATAAGCATCCACAAAGTTGACCGTCTTTTGGAAAAACACTAGTAGTTTATAAATCAAATTGGTTTGCTTGTCCAACTTGTCGTTAAGAGCTTTCATATCTTTGGCCCGCTTGTTCTCATCAAAGTCACTAGTGGTCCTTGTGGCGCGGTCATAGTCGTCTCCATAGGTACCGTCACTTTGGGCCAAATTCTCGACAAGCTCCATTGCTTCCTCAACGTCCTTAGCTAAGAAGTTCTCGTTAGATGTCGTGTCAAGTAGCATACAGATCTTAGGCAAAGCACTGCGTAGAGGGTGCTTAGGAGAGAAGCGTTGCTAAAGCCGTCATGTGGGCATTGAGACGTGTAGCTTCTAAATCTCTCCCAAGATTCGTTGAAAGACTCATTGGACCGTTGTGTGAAACTTGAGATCTCGTTCCGAAGCTTGGCGGTTCTAGCCGGTGAAAAGAATTTTGAAAGGAAAGCGCTCTTGCAATCGTCCCAAGACGTGATTGATCCTTGGGGTAATGTCTTTTCCCATTGGTGAGCCTTGTCACCCAAAGAGAATGGGAAGAGACGAAGCTTGAACTCGTCTTCGGAGACCCCATTGATCTTCGTGAGACCACTATCCGGTCAAATTGGTCAATGTGGTCTAAGGGATCCTCCATGGACATGCCGTGAAATTTGTGGGCTTGGACCATGTTGATAACCCCCGGCTTCACTTCAAAGTTGTTGTTCTCCACCGGTGGAGCTTGAATGCCTTGGCGGTTTTGGTGAGCGTTAGCGGCATCACCCTCTCCAACAACGCTTCTAGGTCTTGGTGGATGGTTGGGACGGTGATGGTTTCCATTGCCACCACCTCCTTGATTGTTGCCATGATCATTCCCATTCCCACCGTTCCTTTGGTGGGGAATAGGCTCGTTGATGTTCCCAAGTGGAACGTCTCTCAAGTCTTCCATTTTGTCAATCACTTCCTCTTGAAACCGGACTCTACTTCTTCGTGCTCTAGAACCTCTATCAAGTTGATCAATATCGTCTCTAGGCTCGACAAGATTGGTGTTTCCTCAGGAACGAGTATGCATACACCTAGAGAGTACAAAAGCAATGAGAAGCAAACAAGATTAGTAACTTGGTAGTAAATAATACTTAAGCTCACTAAGAACCTAAATCTCAATGTTAAAAGAAATCCCAATATGGCAACGGCGCCAAATTGATACAAGACTTTTTAGTCTCTATGAGGTATCAATAACTTCAATACGTGTAGTATGAAGGTTATCAATCCATAGAGGGATTTATCCTAATCACTAAGACTGTAAGGAACTCATATAAGTTAAGCTAAACAAGTGTATTGTGATTGAGTAACTAATTTAAAGCGAATACACAACTAAGCAAGATGTAATTCAATAAGCAAAAGAGAGTCTAGAGATAGGGTTATTGATATAAGAAATCCCAAGTTCAATTCATGATGTTCATTCACTCAAATAAGCTAATCCCTAGGCACAATATCCTAAACTTGACTAATTCTCTTTCAAGCAATTAATCACTAAGCTAATCACCTAACCCATTAACAAACTCTCATTTGTGGATCATTGATTAGCAAGCATTAAGTTTAATTCAACAAGATCAACCAAAAATACACCCTAGACAACTATTGTCATAGGCTAGGAATGTAAATCTCTTGTTTAATTCATCAAGGCATTTCATCAAACACTTGGTGTGCATGAAATGCCTTATGATCTAAACCTACCTTTTCAAGCTAGATTTAGCCTTAAGAACATCAAACAAGAAAGGATATAAGAAGATCTACCCCTAAAGATCATGAATCAAGCCTTGAAACATCCTAATCTATCCCATCTCTAAACCCTAAAAGACTACTCAAGACCCATGAAAAGCCCCTCAAAATCGATTTGGATAGGAGAGGTTTTCATGGATGAATCTTGAATAGATAAGATAGAAAGAAGATTAGATGGAATGAATCAATAAAAACAAAGACTTAATTGCATTAAAAGTAGAAGATCCTCTCTTACAAATCCAAGAACTCTCTCAAAGGGGAAAGGGTTTCTTAGACAAAAGAAAGCATGATCAAATAAAATTAGGGTTTTTATAGTATTTTAATTAAAGAGAAGGGAACCGGGTCAACCCGGAACAAACCAGGTTTTGACCCGGACATTTTGGATCGCAATTCGTCGAGGCTTTGTGTGCCGGGCTAATTCACATCGGGACAAGAGGACGGCACGAGTGATTTAGCCGAGGGAATCGATCCCGGGCTGTGTGAAGCCGGGATGATGCAAGCCGGGACGAGAGTTTTCTGCTGAGGGAATCAATCACGGGGGGGGGGGATTCAAGGCGGGACGAAGGCCGGCATATCTCCTACCCGAGGGAAGAATGTGTGCCGGCTGAGAGGAAGCTTTCGTGCCGGTTAGTTTCTACGCGGGATGATGGAGAGGAGATTTAGCCGATAGGTTTGATCCCGGGGAGAATCAAGGCGGGATGATGGCCGGCATATCTCCTGCCCGAGGAGAAACCTTGTGCCAGCTGTGGGACAAATCCGTGCTGAGGTGATTCTAGCAGGTATGAGCTGTTTTAGCCGAGAGAGGCAATCCCGGGCTAATGTTAGCCGGGACGACAGGGCCTGTGCTGAGGGATTTCTTCAAGGTAAATGTGAACTTCCCCATGTCATCCGAAAGCCTCCAATTACCTAGGAAACACTCCAAATGTATGCAAAACTCACTAAGACCTAATGCAAACACCTATTACTCTAAATGAGACCTAAATGGAAGACTATACCATAATTATGCATGTGAATTACACAAAACTCTAAATGAAATGCATGCTTAAACATGCAATATATGAGTATATATCAACTCACCAGTGGGTTGCCTCCCACCAAGCGCTCGTTTAACGTCATTAGCTTAAATGTACTACCATTCTGGCATTATGTGTCCTTCTGTGTCCTTCTGGAATCTCGGCTCTCGCCCAATAGTGTTTCACCCTTTGTCCATTGACAGTGAACTCTTCGCCTGAAGGATTCGTCAGGACAAGTGCACCATGTGGTCTAACTTCCTTGATTGTGAAAGGACTTGACCAACGAGAACGCAATTTATCAGGAAACAAATGCAAACGAGAGTTATACAGAAGTACTTGGTCATTGGGTTCAAAGTGTCTGGAGAGGATCTTTTTGTGGTGATACGCTTTGGTAATCTCCTTGTACAACTTTGAGTTTTCATAGGCATGATGCTAATCTCATTCAACTGAATCAATCGCCTCTCAGCAGCAGATTTGATGTCGAAATTCATCAGCTTTGTAGCCCAGGCTGCCTTATGCTCGATTTCTACCGGAAGGTGACACGCTTTCCCATACAGCAAGTGAAACGGTGTAGTACCCATCGGTGTCTTGAAAGCAGTCCTGTAAGCCCACAGTGCATCATCCTGCCTTGCATACCAATCCTTCCTGGTAGTACCCATAGTCTTTTCCAGAATCTCCTTGATTTGCCTGTTGGAAACCTCAACTTGCCCACTAGTCTGAGGGTGATATGGAGTAGCCACACGATGATTCACACCATGCTTCTTCAGCAACTTCTCAAAAACTTTGTTAATAAAGTGGCTGCCACCATCACTTATAACAATACGCGGCACTCCAAATCGTGGGAAAATGATGGTCTTAAATAGCTTAAGAACCACCGAAGAGTCGTTGGTAGGACTAGCAATCGCTTCCACCCATTTGGACACATAGTCGACAGCGACGAGGATGTATATGTTCTTGTATGACGAGGGACACTGTCTTGAAAGTAGCAAGTGTCCAGCATACTCAGATCCATGACAATGAAACAAAACATTAAGTACCTCTGATTCAGCAATGCATCTCCTATAGATACCATCAGAACAGTGCTTGTACATGTAAGGGTCATCCCAAAAGAATCGCCTTATGTCACGCATAAACTTCTTCCTGTCATATTTCTTGAGGTGCTTTGGCTCTTCATCTGCAGTGAGGTAGTTGGCAATATCAGCGTACCATGGTTGATCAGAATCAACTGCAGCGACTAGATACTCTTCAGAAGCACCAAAGTGTTCAACAGTCAAAACAGGTCTGGAAATCGCAGGGTATCGACCGACACCAGGGGAGTGTCGATCGATACCAAAACATGCAATTTGTGGGAATTGCAGAGTTTCGGCAAAACCCATTTGAAACTCAGTTTCAATGAAGTAAATTGACTCTTCAGGTAGTTGATCATCAATAGGCACGTCTGCATCGATCTGAATCCTCGAAAGATGGCCAGCAACTCCGTTCTCTATTCCTTTCTTGTCCTTGGAGCAAAAGGACCCCACGACAAAGGCGAGGCTTGAGATCCTTATTCTGCATCAGATATTTGAGAGCAGCATGATCAGTATGAACAATCACTTTGCTCCCAATCAGGTAGGATCGAAATTTCTCAAAGGAGAAAACAACTGCAAGTAATTCCTTCTCTGTGGTGCTGTAATTCCTCTGAGCATCATCCAATGTCCTGGTGGCATAGTAGATGACGTGCGACTTCTTTCCTTCCTCTGACCCAGAACTGATCCAACAGCAAAATCACTAGCGTCGCACATGATCTCAAAAGGCAAAGTCCAATCAGGAGGTTGCACAATAGGAGCACTCACCAAAGCCTTTTTAATCTCTTCAAAGGCTGCAAGACACTCATGTGTGAAATCGAATTTGATCTCCTTGTATAATAGTGCGGTGAGTGGGCGGGCTAGCTTGGAGAAGTCTTTGATGAATCTTCTGTAAAACCCATCATGACCAAGGAAGCTTCGAATATCCTTCACAGAAGTCGGTGGTTAGAGGCTTGTGATGATCTGAATCTTGGCTTTGTCAACTTCGTTCCCAGCTTCAGAAACCTTGTGCCCAAGCACGATGCCATCCTGAACCATAAAGTGACACTTTTCCTAGTTAAGGACCAAGTGTTTCTCTTCACACCTCTGTAGCACCTTGCACAAGTTATCCAGACAGCTTTTGAATGATGATCCATACACTGAAAAATCATCCATGAACACTTCCATAAAGTTCTCAATCATGTCTGTGAAGATAGACATCATGCATCTCTGAAAAGTGGCTGGAGCATTACACAATCCAAATGGCATTCTCCTGTATGCGAATGTGCCATAAGGACATGTAAAAGTCGTCTTCCCTTGCTCATCGGAATCTGAAAGAAACTTGAATACCCACGAGAAAACAGTAGTAGGGATGACTAGCCAACCTCTCCAACATCTGGTCAATGAATGGCAATTAATGGGAAGTGATCTTTCCTTGTGGTTGCATTCAACTTCTTGTAGTCAATGCACATTCGATGCCCAGTGCTAGTCCTAGTATGAATCATCTCATCCTTCTCATTCTTCACCACAGTTATCCCTCTTTTCTTAGGAACAACGTGCACTGGATTAAACCAAGAAATGTCCGAGATGGCATAGATAACCCCTGCATCCAAGAGTTTCATGACCTCTTTCTTAACCACTTCTTTCAGGTTTGGATTCAGCCTCCTCTGATGCTTAATTGAAGCCTTTGACTCGTCCTCAAGATGAATCCTATGCATGCACAATTCCGGTGATATACCTGAAATGTCATTAAGAGAATAGCCAAGAGCTTTGCGATACTTGCGCAGCTTGCTCAGCAGTAAGGCAATCTCTGCGTTGTTCAAAGAAGCATTAATAATCACTGGGTATGTGGAATTAGGACTAAGAAAACCATACCTCAGATTGACTGGAAGTGGCTTGAGTTCCACCTTAGGAGCATTCTCCTCGCTCCAATCTCCAAGCCCATCAGTTTGCTTAGAACTTTCGGCCAACTCCTTTTCTGGTCGCAGGGTATCGACCGAGACTAGGGGAGTATCGATCGATACTGGTGGTGCTGTATCGAGCATCTTCGAGTATTAAACAGCAACATCATCCGAATAAACCTCTGACTCAGCCGAACAGACCAATGCTCTCTCCAATGGATCCTCATGATGCATCTCCAGGAAGTACTCTTCAGCTATGTCACTGAAGGTATCAACAAAGAAAGTCTGCCCATCGATGGTTGGTCTTTTCATCATCTTCTCCATGTGAAAAGTCATTACCAAATCACCGATGTTAAGAGCGATCTTCCCATTCCTGCAATCAATCAGAGCACCAACTGTTGCTAGGAATGGCCTTCCCAAGATAAGAGGATCTCTGGGCTCTGCATCATACTCGAGGACAATGAAGTCAGTCGAGATTAAACAATTCCCAATCTTAATCGGGACGTCTTCGAACAACCCCTCTGGAAGTCTAACTGAGCGATCAGCAAGTATCAGAGAGATCCTTGTTGAAGTGAATTATGTCATCCCCATTGTCTTAGCAACTGAGTATGGCATGAGGTTGACACTTGAGCCAAGGTCACAAAGAGAACGCTCAAATCTGTCTGTGAATATCGCACAATCCAATACAAAACTCTCTGGATTTGGTAGCTTCTTTGGGATCCTGTTGGTCAGGATTGCACTGCACTCATGAGTAAACATCAAACATCCTTCCTCAAGGTTCACATTGCTAGACACCATCCTCTTGACATATCTCCTGAAAGCTGGAGAAGTCTTTATAGCATCGATGAAAGAAAGTTCCTTCTTAGTCTTCCCAATAGCCCTAGGATAAGGTATCCTCGGTATGTAAACTCTCTATGCAACTACATCAGGTATTTCCTTCAAAACCTTAGGTATTGTATCGACTGCAGGATCAGTGTCGAACGATACAGGGGTGGTATCCATCGATACACGGGACTTTGAGTTATCTCGTGAAAGTATCTTGACTGGTGTCGATCGATGCTGGTTAGTGTCGATCGATACCATGGGGGTTTTAGAATCCTCATCGTCAAGATCGACGAAATTTTCTGCAGTTTGGCCAATTTTCACTCATGTATTGACCTCTTTTCCATTCCTCAAGGTGATTGCATTGATGTGTGCCATTGGGTTTTCTCCTTTCCCTGGAAGAAAACCTTCTTGCCTTTTCACAGCCTCTAAAGTCTGAGCTACATGAGTTTCCAGCTTCTTCTGATGAATACCGAGAGCTTCGATCTTTCCACTCAGATCTTTGTACATAACATCCATCTTCCCATTAAAATCCACTGTTATATGTTGTTGTCCTTGAACCAGCTGTTCAAGCATAGACTCAATCTTGCTCTATGGGGTTTTAGCAGGTGTAGGCTGATAAGATGAATTCCCATAGTTCCTGGTATAACCACTGCTCTGGAAAGGTTTTTGGCCAAACTGATTCGACCCTCCTTGCTGAGCGCATGTTGTTGAAGTTTTTGTTGTTATTCTGGTATTGATTTCTCTGACCTTGAAAACCAGAGCCAACAATGTAGTTAACATCTTCCACTTCATCCTCATTGAATACTTCAAAATCTTCAGCAAAGTGAACAACCTTCGTCGTCTTGCCTATCAAAAAATTGTGCATAGAATCTAACTTGGCTTGAACCTCGATAATCTGCGAACCTTCCATGCTACCAGCTTGCTTCTTGCGCTCCATGTCAGCATTCTTGGTACTATTGCTAGATGTCAAGTTCTCAATCAGCACATAAGCATCCTCAGGATACCTGGTGTTGAAATTTCCATTGCTCGAAGCATCCAAAGCCATCTGGTACCTCCAATAAATCCCTCTGAAGAAGAAACCCATCAGCTGAACATTAGTGTGCCCATGATGTGGACAATCTCTCTGATATGATCTAAATCTCGTCCAAGCAGCCTTGAATGCCTCAGTCGAGCCTTGAGAAAACTGGGAGATCTTGTTCTTAAGATCCTCGTATCATGCATCATCATAGAAGTTATTTAGGAAAGCAGTCTTAGTCACCATGTAGTCAGTGATCCAGAATGCAACTGCTTCAACCAGTAAGTCGCATCTCCACCTAGAGAATATGGGAAGAGCTCGCAGAAGAGGTAATCAAAGGACACACCATTGCTCTTGATGCTAGTGACCAAATCCTCGAACCTCTCAATATGATCCATGGGGTGTTCATTGGAAAGACCATGAAAAGGATGTTGACCCATGATATGTGCATATTTTACCTCTTTTTAGCATGCATTCTTGTCTTTGTTTTGTGTCTCATGCATGTGTCTTGCATAGTTTTTATAGCATTTTGGTACTTATTAGAGTATTAGGTGTTTTCATTAGGTCCTAGTGAGTTTTGCATGTTTTTGAGGAGTTTACTAGGTGTTTGGAGACACTTGGTGGAGTTTGGAGATTTGGTGCTTAAAGACTAGAGAGGAACCATCCGGAACGTCTCAAAGAACCGATCAGACGAAGGCGTTCCGATGTGATCCAGCTCTTGGAGTCTTCATGAAGATTGTATATGGACGAGTAATCTGTCCAGGGAAATTCGAAT
The DNA here is from genome assembly GCA_002933935.1 of Eutrema yunnanense. Lineage (NCBI taxonomy): Eukaryota > Viridiplantae > Streptophyta > Magnoliopsida > Brassicales > Brassicaceae > Eutrema > Eutrema yunnanense. The sequence goes on along the minus strand of PKML01027665.1, from coordinate 566 downwards.
CAGGTCATTTGGACATCAGGTTAGGAAGTTATCGCCGATTTACTGAAGCCTATCCGGATCGGGAGCAAGTGAAGCGGTTGAAGGAGTTTGGGAGTTTGTCAGCTCTCACATCGACCAGAAAGCAGTCACACATCGGTGCAACACATTGATGCTACACCAGGGAGCTTAACCTCGCTCAAGACCCCATCTACATCGATGTCACACATCGATGCTGAGCTTCACATTGATGCAACAAATCGATGCAGCCGAAGTGACTCAAAGATCAGGCCAAATGAAGACCTTCCCATGCCCAGTTTAATCTGATGTCTTCATGAAACTTGTAGAGGAGTGAATCAGATGTACACAGGAGTTTGAATCACATCATTTGGACCTCTGGATCGGATTTTATGTCCTAGACACTGAAGCATGATCTGTCTGGCCGAGAAGAGATGACATCGTCCAAAGAACCGGTAAAACGAAGTTCTTCCGAAGCCTCTCCGGCCTTAATGAAAGATCCGACCGGGTCAATATCCGGTTTGTTCCGGATTGACCCGGTTCGCCCATTTTCATTTATAAACCCAAAAACC
>PKML01027566.1:32767-48420 GCA_002933935.1 Eutrema yunnanense | reverse complement strand
TTTAGGTTATAAATAGGATTTTACAGCCACTTGTTTAGGCTATGCTTTATTTCTGTGTTTGATTTTACTTTGGTTTTAGAGAGACAAGTCTGAATCTCCCTTCGTCCGAGATCAGATCTCTAAACCCTTCTTTCTATTCTATTGATGATTTATTCAGTTATGTTGATTGTTTCATTCTCCATGTCTGAGTAGATCCACTTTAGGTTTAGGGTTTTCTCATAAGGGTTTTCTCTGAATGCTAGGTTAATTATCTGTTTAGGATTCACCATCTGAATTAGTTCTTCGCTTAGGTTGTGTTCAAAGCTTGTTCTAGATTAGCTACTTAGAATATAGATCTTACGATAATTGATTAGGCACGACAGTGCGATTAATTACCTGATAGAACCTAGGTGAGCAAATTGATTATTCGCAAAGAGATTTGGTTTAATTGATTTGTGAACATATCAAACCTGAACTTTAAAACTGATTTAGAATTTAGGATTCGCAAAGAGATTTGGAATTCCTAGGATTTAGATTTAGATAATTCTCGCAACGACAGTTGGTTAATTATACTTTAGTGATTTGAGTTCAAGAACTGCGCTTAATCTGAATCCTGCTAATTAGTTTATCTGCATTCATTGATTTCCTGAGAAAAACCCTGAGCCTATATTTCCCAATTGAATTACATCTCGTTTAATTTCTGCACTGCTTTTAATTACATCTGTTTGGCTTAACTTAATTCGATACTTCATAATCTATTGTGTGATCTCTGTGAGTCTTTGTGGTTCGACCCCTAGCTATATTACAACTACCGCTTTAGTACTGCTAGGGTATTAATTTGAGCGTATCATTTATGGAGGTGTTCATGGATGACTTTTCAGTGTATGGATCGTCATTTAAGGATTGTCTGGATAACTTGTGCAAGGCATTTCAAAGATGCGAGGAGAAGCACTTGGTTCTTAGTTGGGAGAAGTGCCACTTCATGGTACAAGATGGCATTGTTCTTGGGCACAAGGTCTCTAAGGATGGGATCGAAGTTGATAAAGCTAAAATTCAGGTTATGACGAGCCTGCAACCTCCACGATCCGTTTCTGAGATACGAAACTTCCTTGGTCATGCTGGGTTGTACAAGAGATTCATCAAGGATTTTTCTAAGCTCGCACGCCCACTGACAGCCCTGCTATGTAAGGAAGTCAAGTTTGATTTCACATCTGATTGCCTTGTAGCCTTCGAGGAGATTAAGAAGGCATTGGTGAGTGCCCCTGTTGTCCAACCACCTGATTGGAGTTTACCTTTTGAGGTTATGTGTGATGCGAGTGATTTTGCTGTTGGAGCTGTGTTGGGTCAGAGGAAAGACAAGAAGCTCCATGCTATTTATTATGCCAGCAGGACGTTGGATGATGCTCAACGAAATTACAGCACCACTGAGAAAGAGTTGCTTGCAGTCGTTTTCTCTTTTGAGAAATTTCGGTCCTACTTGATTGGGAGCAAGGTTATTGTTCACACAGACCATGCTGCTCTCAAATACTTGCTGAAGAACAAGGACCTCAAGCCTCGTCTATGCCGATGGGTTCTTTTGCTCCAAGGGTTCGACATCGAGGTCAAGGACAAGAGAGGAGTTGAGAATGGCTTCGCTGACCACTTATCGCAATTAAAGGTCGATGAAGTCGTACCTATTGATGATTTCTTACCCGAGGAAGGTATTTGCTTCATTGAAGCTCAGCTCCAAGATGTTTGTCTCGAAAATCTGTAATTTTCACGAGTGCAGAACTTCGGTATCGATCGATACCCCCTAGTATCGATCGATACCCGTCGCGATTTGGACCTGTTTTGTCTGCAGAGCACTTAAACTCTTATGAGGTCTATCTAGCTGCTGTATCTAGTCATGCACGACCATGGTACGCCGACATTGCAAACTACCTTGCTGCAGAGACTGAGCCAAAGCATCCCACCAAGTATGCGAGGAAGAAGTTTATGCGCGAGATGAGGAGGTTCTTCTGGGATGAGCCCTACCTATACAAGCACTGCTCAGATCTTATCTACAGAAGATGCGTTGCAGAGTCTGAGGTGCCAACAATTCTTTTTCATTGCCATGGGTCTGAGTATGCTGGTCACTTTGCTACTTTCAAAACAGTATCCAAGGTTCTTCAAGCAGGCTTCTGGTGGCCTACTAAGTTCAAGGATGCTCATGCCTATATTTCACAGTGTGATGTCAGTCAGAGGAGAGGGAAGATCAGCAAGAGACATGAGATGCCACACAATTTCATCCTTGAGGTTGAGGTCTTCGATTGCTGGGGCATCGATTTTATGGGTCCCTTTCCCTCGTCACACGAGAACAGGTACATCCTGGTTGCTGTGGACTATGTGTCCAAATGGGTGGAGGCGATTGCTAGCAGAACCAATGATTCTTCGGTGGTCGTTAATCTGTTTAAGACCATCATTTTCCCTCGATTTTGATATATCATGGTTTTTACCCTGTTTAGGCCATGATATAAGTCCTTTTATAGAGTCTTTTCTAGTGTTTTGGAGTCTTTCACAGGTTATAGCACGTTTGGAGCTTAATTAGAATTATTGGAGCTTTTCTGGAACTTTTCTGGAGCATTCTGGAGCGAGACTGAAGTCTGATGACTAAGAGCCCGATCTAAGCACCAAGCATCGATCGATACCCCCTGGTATCGATCGACACTCATCGAGATTTCATGGGCCGCGACTTGTTATGTAGTCTTGGAGAATTGCAAAAGCGCCCAGAAGACTTTGATAATTACAAGAAGGCCCCAAATCGTGATTTAAGTTATAAATAGGATTTTACAGCCATTGTTTAGGGTATGCTTTATTTTGCTTTAGTTTAAGAGAGATTCTTGGTGAGAGACAAGTCTGGTTTCCCTTCGTCCGAGATCAGATCTCAAAACCTTGTTTCTCTTTCTGATTTAATATAAGAGTATTTATTCAACATGTTTATTGATTTAATGTTCATGTCTGAGTAGATCACCTGTTAGGTTTAGGGTTTTCTCATAGGGATTTCTTTGAATGCTAGGTTGATTATCTGTTAGGATTCACTATCTGATTAGTTCTTCACCTTAGGTTGTTCTCAATGCTAATTCTAGATTAATCACCTAGAACTTAGATTTTAGGATAATTGATTAGGCACGAGAGTGCGATTAATTACATGATAGAACCTAGGCGAGCAAATTAATTATTCGCAAAGAGATTTGGTTTAATTAATTTGTGAACATATCAAACTTGAACTTTAAAGCTGATTTAGAATTCAGGATTCGCAAAGAGATTTGGAATTCCTAGGGTCTAGATTTAGATAGTTTTCGCAACGAGAGTTGGTTGATTATATTTTAGTGATTTGAGTTCTAGAACAGTGCTTAATCTGAATCCTGTTAGTTAATTAGACTGCATTCATTGATCTCCTGAGAAATACCCTAAGCCTACATTCCTCCAATTGAATTTACAAACGCTTTACTTGCAACCCTGTTTTCAATTACATCATCTGGTTTAGCTTGTTTCTGATCTATAGAATCTACTGAGTGATTCTTGAGTTCTTGTGTTCGACCCCTTGATTTACTGCAGCAACTGCTTTAGTACTTTTTAGGGTATTAAATTGAGCATATCAATTTTGGCGCCGTTGCCGGGGACTCAATTCGCCGTTAGATTTTAGCTAGGAAATTCGTCTAAATCGCTCGAGTATCGATCGATACCCTTGAGTATCGGTCGATACCCGTCGTCAATTTCAGTTACTTACGCTCTTTACTTCTGTTTTCAGGTGCATGCCTAATCGAGAAACCAGAAGCAAAAAGAGTACTCCGCTAGTTGATCTATCACTGGAACAGCTAGCACACGTGGAACGCACAAACATGAAAGCAAAGAAATAAGCTAAGATGAACAACAATCAAGTCGGGTTGGTTCGTGATGCTGCTGGAGCTTATAGAGACCAACAGGGTCGGTTGTGCAACGAGCAAGGACAACGTCTGGATGGAGAGGGGATTGTCATTCCACCTGCTCCTGTTGTCGCTGAGAATGCCCCTGGGGACGCAAGGAATGCTGTGGTTAATCGTGGAAGAACGATTGGTGAACACAACAGGCCAGAGCAATTTTTCGCCAATCGCGCTGCGATTCGTCCTCCTGCGTATGAGCGGAATGACTTTGAGCTGAAGCCTGCTTACTACACTCTAGTAGGACAGCATCTCTTCCATGGTCTGCCTCATGAACATCCAATGGACCATGTAGAGAAATTCGAGGACTTGGTCACTAGCATCAAGAGCAATGGAGTATCCTACGATTATCTCTTCTGCAAGCTCTTCCCCTACTCTCTAGGTGGAGAAGCTACTTACTGGCTGAGGCAGCTACCTCCTGGATCACTGACTAATTGGGAAGATACTAAGAGAGCCTTCCTGATTAACTTTTATGATGATGGACGATCTGAAGATCTGAGGAATAAGATCTCCACTTTTTCTCAAGGACCTACTGAGGCGTTCAAGGCCGCTTGGACAAGATTCAGATCGTACCAAAGAGATTGTCCACATCATGGATACTCTGATGTGCAGCTGCTGGGTATCTTCTTCAGAGGAGTAGATTTGAGGTATCAGATGGCTTTAGACTCTTCAAGCAATGGGAACTTCAACACCAACTATCCTGAGGACGCCTACGTGTTGATTGAGAACTTTGCATCTAGCAGCAGCACAAAGAGTGCAGATTTCGAGCGCAAGAAGCTGGCTGGTAATCAGGATGGATCGCAAATCGCTGAATTTAAGGCTCAACTGGATTCTATGCACAGTCTTCTGCTGGGAAAGACAACAAAGGCTGTCCATTTTGCTGAAGATGTGGAGGTTTTCAATGAGAATGAAGCAGAAGATGTGAACTACATTGGTGGTTCTGGCTTTCAGGGGCAGAGGAACCAGTTCAACAACAATCGGAGCTTCAGCAATAACTTCCAGCAAGGAGGATTCAACCAGAAACCTGCCCAGAACAGTGGTTACACCAGGAACTACGGAAGTCCTTCTTACGAGCCTGTGACTGCTAAGACATCAGAGAACAAGATTGAGGCCATGCTTGAAACACTCGTTCAAGGACAGCAGCAGATTACAGTGACCTTCAATGGTAAGATGGACGCCATGTACAAAGATCTGAGTGGAAGGATCGATTCTCTGGGTATTGGTCAGAAGAAGCTGGAAACTCAGGTAGCTCAGACTTCAGAGAGTTCAAGAAGACAAGAAGGTTTTCTTCCAGGAAAAGGAGAGAACCCAAGGGCACACATCAACGCCATTACCTTGAGAAGTGGTAAGGAGGTCAAATCAGGAGCAAGAGTGGATCAGCCTGCTGTAAATTTCGAGATGTCTGACGATGAAGACACTGAAATCGCCAAGGCATCGATCGACACTCCTCAGCATCGATCGACACCGATCGCGATTCTCAGACGGGAAAACTCAAATTCCCGTGTATCGATCGATACCCCCCCTGTATCGATCGATACCGAACCTGAAGACGATGCAGAAGTTGAGGTTGTGAAGGAGAAGCCTAAAGCAGCACCAGAGAGGGTCTACATCCCGAGGGTACCCTATCCCAGAGCTCTTGGGAAGACTAAGAAGGAAGTAGAAGATGCTAAATGCAAGGAAATTTTGGACAAGCTGGTTGTTGAACTTCCCTTCATCGATGCTATCAAGACCTCTGTAGCTTTCAGGAGATATGTGAAGAAGATGGTGTCCAGCAATGTGAACCTAGAAGAAGGTTGTCTGATGATCACTCATGAGTGCAGTGCAATCCTAAGCAACAGGATCCCAACGAAACTTGCAGATCCAGGGAGCTTTGTCTTGGATTGCACAATCGCTTCTGACAGGTTTGAGCGTTCTCTCTGTGACCTTGGCTCAAGTGTCAACCTCATGCCATACTCGGTTGCTAAGAGAATGGGAATGACAGACTTCACTGCTACTAGAATCTCGCTGATACTCGCTGATCGTTCAGTTAGACTTCCAGAAGGATTGCTCGAGGACGTTCCGATTGTGATTGGGAACTGCTTAATCCCAACTGATTTCATTGTCTTGGAGTATGATTCGGAACCCAGAGATCCTCTCATCTTGGGAAGGCCATTCCTAGCAACAGCTGGTGCTCTAATTGATTGCAGGAATGGGAAGATATCTCTTAACATTGGTGAGTTGGTCATGACTTTTAATATGGAGAAGATGATGAAGAGACCAACCATCGATGGGCAGACTTTCTTCGTTGATACCTTCTCTGATATTGCTGAGGAGTACTTCTTAGAGATGCATCCTGAGGAGCCATTGGAGAGGGCATTGGTCTGTTCGGCTGAGTCAGAGGTTAAGCCACACGATGCTGCTGCTGAATACGGAAGGATACTCGATTCAGCACGACCAGTATCGATCGATACCCACCTGGTATCGATCGATACCCTACGGCCAGAAAGAGGTTTGGCCGAGAGAACTATGCAAGCTGCTGGGCTTGGAGATTGGAGCGAGGAGAACGCTCCCAAAGTGGAACTCAAACCACTTCCTGCGAATCTGAGGTATGGATTTCTTGGTCCTAATTCCACGTTTCCAGTAATCCTTAATGCTTCTTTGAACAACGCAGAGGTCACTTTACTGCTGAGCAAGCTGCGCAAGTATCGCAAAGCTCTTGGCTATTCTCTTGATGATATTTCAGGTATATCACCGGATCTGTGCATGCATAGGATTCATCTTGAGGACGAGTCAAAGGCTTCAGTTGAGCATCAAAGGAGGCTGAATCCGAATCTGAAGGAGGTGGTTAAGAAAGAGGTCATGAAACTCTTAGATGCAGGAGTTATCTATGCCATCTCAGATAGCTCTTGGGTCAGTCCAGTGCACGTTGTTCCTAAGAAAGGAGGGATAACAGTGGTGAAGAATGACAAGGATGAGATGATCCCTACAAGGACTATCACTGGACATCGAATGTGCATTGATTACAGGAAGCTGAATGCAGCCACACGGAAGGACCACTTCCCATTGCCATTCATTGACCAGATGCTAGAGAGATTGGCCAGTCATCCCTACTACTGCTTCCTTGATGGATATTCAGGTTTCTTCCAGATTCCTATCCATCCAGATGACCAAGGGAAGACCACCTTCACCTGTCCCTATGGCACGTTCGCATATAGGAGAATGCCATTTGGATTGTGCAACGCTCCAGCCACTTTTCAGAGGTGCATGATGTCTATCTTCACAGACATGATCGAGGACTTCATGGAGGTGTTCATGGATGATTTTTCAATATATGGGTCATCATTCAAGGACTGTTTGGCTAATCTGTGCAAGGTGCTACAGAGGTGTGAAGAGAAACACTTGGTCCTTAATTGGGAAAAGTGTCATTTTATGGTTCAGGATGGCATTGTACTTGGGCACAAGGTCTCTGAAGCTGGAATCGAAGTTGACAAAGCCAAGATTCAGGTCATGACAAGTCTCCAACCACCTACTTCTGTGAAGGATATTCGGAGCTTCCTTGGTCATGCTGGGTTTTACAGGAGGTTTATCAAGGATTTCTCCAAGATAGCACGTCCCCTCACTGCTCTGCTGTGCAAAGAGATCAAATTTTATTTCACAACTGATTGTCTTGCAGCCTTTGAGGAGGTCAAAAAGGCTTTAGTGAGTGCTCCTGTTGTGCAACCTCCTGATTGGACTCTACCTTTCGAGATCATGTGTGATGCCAGTGACTTTGCTGTGGGGTCGGTTCTGGGTCAGAGGAAAGACAGGAAGCTGCACGTCATCTACTATGCCAGCAGGACTTTGGATGATGCTCAGAGGAATTACAGCACCACAGAGAAGGAGCTACTTGCTGTTGTTTTCTCCTTTGAGAAATTCCGATCTTACTTGATTGGGAGCAAGGTGATTGTTCATACTGATCATGCTGCTCTCAAGTATCTGATGAATAACAAGGATCTCAAGCCTCGTCTCTGTCGTTGGGTTCTTCTGCTACAAGGGTTTGACATTGAGGTTAAGGACAAGAAAGGCGTAGAGAATGGAGTCGCTGACCATCTCTCGCGGATGCGGATCGATGAAGACGTCCCCATTGATGATCAACTACCTGAGGAAGCCATCTACTTCATTGAAACTGGGTTTCAGATGAATCTGGCCGAGAATCAGCAATTTCCACGAGTTGCAGGTTTCAGTATCGATCGATACCCTGATCGATACCCTGCTGGTATCGGTCGATACCCTGGCGATTCAGAAGCTGTTTTCATCATCGATCATTCTGTTGCTTCTAAACACCATATCGTCGCTGCAACAGATTATGATAGTCCATGGTACGCTGATATTGCCAATTATCTCGCTGCAGATGCAGAGCCAAACCACCTCAAGAAGTATGACAAGAAGAAGTTCATGCGCGACATAAGGAGATTCTTTTGGGATGAACCTTACTTGTACAAGCATTGTTCTGATGGCATATACAGGAGATGCGTTGCTGAGTCATAAGTTCCAGATGTTTTGTTTCATTGCCATGGATCAGACTATGCTGGACACTTTGCCACTTTCAAGACGGTATCCAAGGCTCTTCAAGCAGGCTTCTGGTGGCCTACCATGTTCAAAGATGCTCACACTTTCGTCTCACAATGCGACGCTTGTCAGAGACGAGGAAAGATCAGTAAGAGACATGAGATGCCACAAAATTTCATCCTTGAGGTTGAAGTTTTTGATTGCTGGGGCATCGATTTTATGGGCCCTTTCCCATCTTCACACAAGAAGAACTACATCCTGGTTGCTGTGGACTATGTGTCCAAATGGGTGGAAGCGATAGCTAGTGAGAAGAATGACTCTGCGGTGGTTCTTAAGCTGTTTAAGACCATCATTTTCCCTCGCTTTGGAGTACCTCGAATTGTGATAAGTGATGGTGGCTCTCACTTTATCAACAAGGTTTTCGAGAGGTTGTTGAAGAAGTATGGTGTAAACCATCGTGTAGCTACTCCATATCACCCTCAGACAAGTGGGCAAGTTGAAGTCTCCAACAGGCAGATCAAGGAGATTTTGGAGAAGACAGTGAATGTTTCTAGGAAGGATTGGTCTACAAAGCTGGATGATGCACTTTGGGCATACAGGACTGCCTTCAAGACGCCGCTGGGTACTACACCTTTCCAAATGCTGTATGGGAAAGCATGCCACCTTCCAGTGGAGATCGAGCACAAGGCTGCATGGGCAACAAAGATGCTGAACTTCGACATCAAGCCTGCTGCTGAGAGGAGGTTGATTCAGCTGAACGAGCTAGATGAGATCAGGCACCATGCTTATGAGAACTCGAGGCTGTACAAGGAGAGAACCAAAGCTTATCATGATAAGAAGATCATCTCCAGACACTTCGAGCCGAACGACCAGGTACTTCTGTATAACTCTCGTTTGCAATTGTTTCCTGGTAAACTGCGTTCACGTTGGTCAGGTCCCTTCACAATCAAAGAGGTCAGACCACATGGTGCTGTAGTGCTGATAAATCGCAAAGGCAAGGAATTCACTGTCAATGGACAAAGAGTGAAACACTATTGGGCGCAAGCCGAGATTCCAACAGGGCAGATAATGCCTTTGGATGATGCACCAACAGCCTGAATGGCGTTACAGTCAAGCTATTGACGTTAAACGAGCGCTTGGTGGGAGGCAACCTACTGGTGAGTCTGTCCTTGAGTCGTTTTTCCTTTTGATTTTCGTTTTGTTTTGAGTCTGTGTCAGAATGAAGAAGGAGAAACTCGAAATCGCCTAAGTATCGATCGATACCCCAGTGGTATCGATCGACACAGATCGCGACTTATTGGTTCGTCAAGTCGATCTAAGCCGAGTATCGATCGATACCAGGCTGTGTGTCGATCGACACTCGACGTTCCAGCAAGGTAACTTCCTGTTTCTCTTCGTTCCTTCTATCCTTTTGTCTAATTTTACCTACTCTAGGCTAGATAACACTGGGGACAGTGTTGTTCAAGTCTGGGGGAGGTGTCTGCTGACATTGTTTTTGTTTTTCTTAGAGTCAGTCGTTTTATCGAGTCAAAATGGTTTTATTGAGTCAAAAATTTGTTGGAAGGTATGATCCTGTGCTTGAACCTATTGATTTGATTTTGTTTTTGAGTGCACAGTGTTACAGGATCAGTTCTAGATCGACTAATGAAAAATCCAAAGACTGACCAGTTGACTAGAAAACATCCATGTCTCCAGCAGAGTTCTTCTGAAGCCTGAGCCAAATTTTTGCACTTCATCAATGTGGTTAGTGTTTTTAGAGCTTGATTCATCATTCATATCTGATAAAGGAACCCATGTGTTTAGAGTTATGGTATCTCTCTCCCCTGTTATAAGTTGATAGATAAGAGCATAAAAGATTGAAATGATTTTCTTCTGAGTAGAGGGTTAGGAAAATTTCCAGCGATCCCATTATTCTGCTTAAGAGGGGATGATCACACAAAGGTTTGGAAGCGAGGCTAGGATTTTCCTATGATGCCATTATTCGCCTACATCTTTTGATACATAGATAGGGAAAAACCGGGGATTTGGTGGCAAACACCATCAATACTCGCGTCTCATACCTTGATGTGTATATGCTAAGCTGAAAATAAAAAAAAATTAATAAGAACATAATAAGAAATAAGTCTGGGGGAGAGAAAGTGATACAAAAAGTGTGAAAAGGGTGGTTCCTTTGTTATGATATTGTATGGTAAATAATCTAGAAGGTTCTTGAACATTGGCTGCAGCGATGAAACTGGCGATGAGGGCTTTATTTGAACAATGCTGCGAAATAATGTGTGGAGTCTGGAAAAGCTGCGAATGTCTACGGAGAAGTACATGGTGGTTAGATCAAAAGCTGGTTAGGTGACATTTGGGTGCTTGGGAAAAGGATATTTGCGATGGTTCCTGAACAGGTGAGTCTCCGCGTTTTCAAACCTCTTTCTCTGGTTTAGTTTTCTGTTTTGCTTAAGGGCAAGCAAAGGCTAAGTCTAGGGGAGTTGATATATCATGGTTTTTACCCCTTTTAGGCCATGATATAAGTCCGTTTTATAGAGTTTTTCTACTATTTCGTAGTGTTTTAGAGTCTTTTACAGGTTTTAGCACGTTTGGAGCATAATTGGAGATATTGGAGCTTTCTGGAGCAGTTTGGAGCAAAGCTGAAGTTCGTGTTGCTAAGTACCCGATTTCACGTCAAGCATCGATTGATACCATACCTCCTTGGTATCGATCGACACTCATCGAGGCAGACACGACCCACGACTTTAAATGAAGAGTTGAAGAATTGCAACTTGGTCCAGAAGTCTTTAATATTTACAAGAAGCCCCAAAACGTGATTTAGGTTATTTATAGGGATTTTACAACCACTTTGTGGGCTACGCTTTATTTTATTCTGGATTTGTGAGAGAGCTTTTCAAGGGAGACAAGTCTGAAATTCTGTTCGTCGAGAGAAGATTTCGAACCCTTTTGTTACTCTTTCTTATTTTCTATTGAGTATTTATTCAAACATGTTTATTGATTCAATTTCCATGTCTGAGTAGATCTCTTGTTAGGTTTAGGGATTCTCATAAGGGATTTCTTTGAATGCTAGGTTGATTAGTTATTTAGGGTTCATAATCTGAATTAGTTCTTCGCCTTAGGTTGTTCCCAAAGCTAATTTTGGATTGATCACCTAGAACTTAGATCTTAGGATAATTGATTAGGCACGACAATGCGATTAATTACCTGATAGAACTTAGGGTGAGCAAATTGATTATTCGCAAAGAGATTTGGTTTAATTGATTTGTGAACATATCAAACTTGAAATTAAGGCTGATTTATTCTTAGGAATTTGCAAAGAAATTTGGGATTCTGAAGTTTAGATTTAGATAGTTTTCGCAACGACAGTTGGTTAATTATACTTTAGTGATTTGAGTTCGAGAACCGTGCGTAACCTGAACCCTGATTAGTTAGTTTATTTTGCATTCATTGATTTCCTGAGAAATATCCGTGAACCTATCTCTTTCCCATCGATTTACAACTGATATATCATGGTTTTTACCCCTTTTAAGCCATGATATAAGTCCGTTTTATCGAGTCTTTATTATATTTCGTAGTATTTTAGAGTCTTTTACAGGTCTTAGCACGTTTGGAGCATAATTGGAGATATTAGAGCTTTCTGGAGCATTTTGGAGCAAAGCTGAAGATCATGTTGTTGAGTACCCGATTTCACGTCAAGCATCGATCGATACCTCCTTGGTATCGATCGACACTCATCGCAGAAGACACGACCCGCGACTTTAATGAAGAGTTGAAGAATTGCAATTTGGTCCAGAAGTTTTTAATATTTGCAAGAAGCCCCAAAACGTGATTTAGGTTATTTATAGGGATTTTACAGCCACCTGTTTAGGCTATGCTTTATTTTCTATACTTTGATTCTACTTTTGGTTTTTGGAGAGACAACTCTGAACTCCTGTTGATTATTGATTTCTTTGATGATCTATTCAATCATGTTGCTTTCAATCTCCATGTATGAGTAGATCCACTTTAGGTTTGGGGTTTTCTCATAGGGATTTCTTTGAATGCTAGGTTGATTAGTTTCTTAGGGTTCATAATCTAAATTAGTTCTTCACCTTAGGTTGTTCTAAAAGCTAATTTTGGATTGATCACTAGAACTTATATCTTAGGATAATTGATTAGGCACGAGAGTGAAATTAATTACCTGATAGAACCTAGGTGAGCAAATTGATTATTCGCAAAGAGATTTGGTTTAATTGATTTGTGAACATATCAAACCTGAACTTTAAAGCTGATTTAGACTTTAGGATTCGCAAAGAGATTTGGAATTCCTAGGATTTAGATTTAGATAGTTTTCGCAACGAGAGTTGGTTAGCTATATTTTAGTGATTTGAGTTCAAGAACCGTACGTAATCTGAATCCTGTTAGTTAATTTAGCTGCATTCATTGATTTCCTGAGAAAAACTCTAGGCCTATATTTTCCTCCATTGATTTACAACACTTTTAATTGCGTACTTGTTTTCGTTTACATCTTTTGATTTAGCGTATTTTGGATCTATATAATCTATTGTGTGAAATCTTGAGTTCTTGTGTTCGACCCCTGATTTACTGCAGCAACTGCTTTAGTACTATTTAGGGTATTAATTTGAGCATATCAAATTTGGCGCCGTTGCCGGGGACTCAATTCGCCATTAGATTTTAGCTAAGAAATTCGTCTAAATCCCCCGAGTATCGATCGATACCCTTTAGTATCGGTCGATACCCGACGTATATTTCAGTTACTTACGTTCTTGGTTTTTGTTTTCAGGTGTATGCCTAATTTTGAAACCAGAAGCAAAAAGAGCACTCCGCTAGTTGATCTATCACTGGAACAGCTAGCACTTGTGGAACGCACAAACAGGAAAGCAAAGAAATCAGCTAAGATGGACAACAATCAAGTGGGGTTGGTTCGTGATGCATCTGGGGCTAACAGAGACCAAGATGGTCGGTTGTGCAGTGAGCAAGGACACCGTCTGGATGGAGAAGGGATCGTCATTCCACCTGCTCCTGTTGTCGCTGAGAATGTCGCTGGGAACGCGAGGAATGTTGTGGTTAATCGTGGAAGAACGATTGGTGAGTACAACATACCTGATCAGTTTTTTGCCAATCGGTCAGCTATTTGTCCTCCTGCGTTTGAGATGAATGACTTTGAGCTGAAACCTGCATACTACACTCTTGTGGGACAGCATCTCTTTCATGCATGTGGTCTTCCTCATGAACATCCGATGGATCATGTGGAGAAGTTTGAGGACTTGGTCACTAGCATCAAGAGTAATGGAGTGTCCTACGACTATCTCTTCTACAAGCTCTTCCCCTACTCTCTAGGTGGAGATGCGACTTACTGGCTGAGGCAGCTACCTCCTGGGCCGCTGACTACTTGGGAGGACACTAAGAGGGCCTTCCTGATTAACTTATACGATGATGCACGATCTGAGGATCTGAGGAATAAAATCTCCCAATTTTCTCAAGGACCTACTGAGGCGTTCAAGGCTGCTTGGACGAGATTCAGATCAAATCAGAGAGATTGTCCACATCACGGATACTCTGATGTGCAGCTGCTGGGTATCTTCTTCAGAGGGATAGATTGGAGGTATCAGATGGCTTTGGACGCTTTAAGCAATGGTAATTTGAACACCAGGTATCCTGAGGACGCTTATGTGTTGATTGAGAACTTTGCATCTAGCAGTAGCACCAAGAGTACATATTTCGAGCGCAAGAAGCTGGCTGGTAATCATGATGGGTCGCAGATCGCTGAAGTTAAGGCTTAGCTAGATTCTATGCACAGTCTTCTGCTGGGAAAGACAACAAGGGCCGTCCACTTTGCTGAAGATGTTGAGGTGTTTAACGAAGGTGAAGCAGAAGATGTCAACTATATTGGTGGTTCTAGTTTTCAGGGAAAGATGAACCAATTCAACAACAATCAAAGCTTCAACAACAACTTCCAGCAAGGAGGATTCAACCAGAAACCTGCCCAGAACAGCGGTTACACCAGGAACTATGGGAGTTATTCTTACGAGCCTGTGCCTGCTAAAACGTCAGAAAGCAAGATCGAGACTATGCTTGAAACGCTCGTTCAAGGACAGCAGCAGATCACAATGACCTTCAATGGTAAGATGGACGCCATGTACAAAGATCTGAGTGGAAGGATCGATGCTCTTGGTTGATACTAGGATTTTGCAATCCAAGGAGGTATCAATACCCTCTAACCGATGTATAAGAGGTTATCGAATCCAATATTGGGAAGTAGTCCTAAACACTAAGAATGCAAGGCATTAAATGAGTTAAGCTAATAAAAGGGGTTTTTGATTAAGTATCAAGTTCAAACAAGTAATAAGAAACTAAGCAAGATGTAAAAACAATAAGCAAAGCGAATCCTAAGATGGGGTAATCGATATTAGGCAACCAAAGCATGATCCAAGGCATTCATTCACACAAACAAGCTATCCCTAGGTTTATGATCTCTAATCTTGATTAGTCCTCTTTCAAGGCACTAATCACTATGTTAATTATCAAATTTATTAGCAAACTCTCATTTGTGAATTATCAATCAACATGCATTGAGAATATAAACTAGATCAACCAAAAATATGCCTTAGACAACTATTCTCATAGGCTAAGAACATAAATCCTTTGAATAATTGATCAAGGCATTTTATCATACACTTGGTGTGCATGAAATGCTTATGATCTAAATCCACTCTCTCAAGCTAGATTTAGCAATAAGAACATTAAACAAAGAAGGATAATAGATAATCTAATCCTAAACACCTTAGATCATGCCTTGAATCTCCTAAATCTAACCCATCTCAAGATCCTAAAATGACTACTCAAGACCCATGAATAACACCTCTAAATCGATTTTGATAAGAGAAGAATTCATGGATGGATCTTGGATAATCAACAAGAAAAGAAGATAAGAAGGAGAGATTCAATGAAAACAACTACTAGATTGCATAAAAATAGAAGATCTCTCTTACATAAATCTAAGAACTCTCTCTAAGGAGAATAAGGGTTTTTAGACCAAAAAGAGGATAAGTGGCAAAAATTAGGTAAAATGGTTTTTATAGTAAATGGGGTCGGACCGGGTCAACCCGGGACAAACCGGGTATTGACCCGGCCGAAACCTGGATACGTCGTCAGTGAATCAGCCATAACTCCTGAACCTCGCAACCAAATGACTCGAATCTAACTTCAGAA
>PKML01027566.1:0-15841 GCA_002933935.1 Eutrema yunnanense | reverse complement strand
GAACTTAGATCTTAGGATAATTGATTAGGCACGAGAGTGCGATTAATTACCTGATAGAACCTAGGTGAGCAAATTGATTATTCGCAAAGAAATTTTGTTTAATTGATTTGTGAACATATCAAACCTGTTATTAAAGCTGATTTAGAATTTAGGATTCGCAAAGAGATTTGGAATTCCTAGGATGTAGATTTAGATAATTCTCGCAACGACAGTTGGTTAATTATACTTTAGTGATTTGAGTTCAAGAACTGCGCTAAATCTGAATCCTGCTAGTTAGTTTATCTGCATTCATTGATTTCCTGAGAAAAACCCTGAGCCTATATTTTCCCAATTGAATTAGAACTCCTTTAATTTCTGCATTGCTTTTAATTACATCTTTTTGGCTTAGCTTAATTCTAAACTATACAATCTATTGTGCATCTCTGTGAGTCTTCTGTGGTTCGACCCCTAGCTATACTATAACATCTGCTTTAGTACTTTAGGGTATTAAATTGAGCATATCAGTGGTTTCTTGTCATGATATTGTCTGGTAAAGAATCTAGAAAGTTCTTGAACATAAGCTGCAGCGATGAAACTGGCGATGAGGGTTTTATTTGAACAATGCTGTGGGATAATGTGTGGAGTCTGGGAAAGCTGCGAATGTCTACGGAGAAGTACATGGTGGTTAGATCAAAAGCTGGTCAGGTGACATTTGGGTGCTTGGGAAAAGGATCTTTGCGATGGTTCATGAACAGGCGAGTCTCTACGTTTTCAAACCTCTTTCTCTTCTTTAGTCTTCTATTTGCTTGAGGGCAAGCAAATGCTAAGTCTGGGGGAGTTGATATATCATGGTTTTTATCCCTTTTAAGCCATGATATAAGTCCGTTTTATCGAGTCTTTATTCTATTTCGTAGTATTTTAGAGTCTTTTAGAGGTCTTAGCACGTTTGGAGCATAATTGGAGATATTGGAACTTTCTGGAGCATTTTGGAGCAAAGCTGAAGATCGTGTTGCTGAGTACCCGATTTCACGTCAAGCATCGATCGATACCTCCTTGATATCGATCGACACTCATCGCAGCAGACCCGACCCGCAACTTTAATGAAGAGTTGAAGAATTGCAACTTGGTCCAGAAGTCTTTAATATTTGCAAGAAGCCCCAAAACGTGATTTAGGTTATTTATAGGGATTTTACAGCCACGTGTTTAGGCTATGCTTTATTTTCTATACTTTGATTCTACTTTTGGTTTTTGGAAAGACAACTCTGAACTCCTGTTGATTATTGATTTCTTTGATGATCTATTCAATCATGTTGCTTTCAATATCCATGTATGAGTATATCCACTTTAGGTTTGGGGTTTTCTCATAGGGATTTCTTTGAATGCTAGGTTGATTAGTTTCTTAGGGTTCATAATCTAAATTAGTTCTTCACCTTAGGTTGTTCTAAAAGCTAATTCTGGATTGATTACTAGAACTTAGATCTTAGGATAATTGATTAGGCACGAGAGTGAGATTAATTACCTGATAGAACCTAGGTGAGCAAATTGATTATTCGCAAAGAGATTTGGTTTAATTGATTTGTGAACATATCAAACCTGAACTTTAAAGCTGATTTAGACTTTAGGATTCGCAAAGAGATTTGGAATTCCTAGGATTTAGATTTAGATAGTTTTCGCAACGAGAGTTGGTTAGCTATATTTTAGTGATTTGAGTTCAAGAACCGTGCGTAATCTGAATCATGTTAGTTAATTTAGTTGCATTCATTGATTTCCTGAGAAAAACTCTGGGCCTATATTTTCCTCCATTGATTTACAACACTTTTAATTGCGTACTTGTTTTCGTTTACATCTTTTGATTTAGCGTATTTTTGATCTATATAATCTATTGTGTAAAATCTTGAGTTCTTGTGTTCGACCCCTGATTTACTGCAGCAACTGCTTTAGTACTATTTACGGTATTAATTTGAGCATATCAACAACTCGTTTACTGCTTACTGTTTTTTGTTTAATATGAATTGTTTAGCTTGACTTGATACTATACAATCTATTGTGCGATTTCTCTGAGTTCTTGTGTTCGACCCCTGATATACTGCTGCAACTGCTTTTGTACTTTTTAGGATATTAATTTGAGCATATCATGTATTCAACAAGATGCCATCAAAGACATTCATTTCTGTTTAAAAACACAAGCCATACAATTTTTATGCAACAAGACAATCGAAAGCTGTTCGGGATTTGATAGGAAAATCAGATGAAGATGCTTGATCGCATATTTTTAACATACCAGCGATAGATGCCCCCTAGTTGTTTTCAATACCTCTAACTGCTGCAACGATGACCTTCTCAACTGATCTTAAGAAGCAAGAACAGCAAAAGCGATTGCTGTGGAGAAATACAAAACGGGTGATCTTGCTGGAGCCAAGGAATTTTTTTTCAAGGCAAAAAATCTGAATCCCGCACTTTGTGATCTTCTATGTCTCAATTATTTTTTGATGTGATGATCAAGTTTGGGAAGAAAATCAACGGTGAAGTTGATTGGTATGCTGTTTTAGATGAACAAGTTGATTGGTATGTTGTTTTAGATGTTTATATAAAATAGCATACAATTCAACTCCAATGTTGATTTCCTTATCATAACCGATCAGCACATCAAGAAATGCATTAAGACACATGAGACCAATAAGTACAAGATTCAGAGATTTTGCGAAGAAAGCAAATGTTTGGCTCTGGCAAGATCACATGCTTTATACTTCGCCACATCGATCACTTTCGTTTTCCTAACTTATTTTCTAAGGATTTGCATTCTTGATTTGTCCATTTGCATTATTTCTTCGTCAAAATAGAGTCACAATATATTTTTATATCTCTTAGTTAAGATCATGCAAGACCAAACAATAACTTTGCCAAACATTTATCCTAAAACTTTGAAAAATGCTGATATAGATAGTGGCAAAGCTTTTAACTTCATAAAGAAATCTCAATGCAAAAACAATTCCCAATCAATGAAAACATAAATGCTTGAAAGAGATATTTGAATAGATGATTTATTTCATTAAATTTAAACCTTAATATAAGATCCAAATATATTGTTCCATAAAGTATAGGTTTTCCTTAAGATCTCTTTGAACCTTAAATGTTCAGATATAGATATTGAAGTCTTAGATAAAGAATCAATCAAACTTATTAAAAAGAATAACTACTACTGAATAAACAATTCATGCCAAATCTAGAAAAATGCAATAATTGAATAGACGGTTTGCGCATGAAAGTTCATTGAAAAATTAATTCAGTGTTTAGATTTTGTGCGTGAAAGTGCATTGCAAAATTTGAATTAGTATAGAATTTGGGTGAAAACGTTTGTTGCATAATTAAATCAGAATAGAGTTTGGGCGTGAAAATTTGTTGAAAACTCAAAAAGATAAAAAAACTTGTGAAAACAGAGTCGAGTTTCAAAAGATATTTGTCTAGATCCTAAGATCATGATGCCTCTAAAATGAAATCAAACAAACATCAGCAAGCACACATAATTCTCAATATATATATATGTATGTTAAGACAAAGAAAAATAATGTAATCGTAAAAGATCTTTGAAACAAAAAATCCATTGAAACGGCCCAAAATTGTGATTTTTGAATAAGCTCAATATTAAGAATAGATCTGTTTTTCATCTCCACCAAGTGATTTTAACTGATATTACGTATTCAAACTGAGAAGGCAATGTACATATCACATGATGATATACATACCTCAACATAGAGAATCATAATGAACAACTTTAGATTTTGTTTTCTCTCTTTCTTCTTCGTCTACCAACCAAATTACTTGAAACAAGTCGGCTTTATAGATACTCACCATACAATGATAAACATGTGTCAAGGATAGCACAAATGACTTTTATGGTAAAATTGTTTTATATGTCAATAAAAAGTTTTCCTATTTTCACAAATGTATTGAGTCAAATTCTCATTTTCTCCCATATTCAAAATTCTCAAATAGAAATTTAATAATTTTTACGTAGGCGTTTTTCTTTCTCTTCACTTTGTTTCATTGAAAAAATATAATATGAAGAATCAATGTTTTGTTTTTGGATTTGTTTCTCTTTTGGGGTTATTCTTAAATGTGACCATATTTAATGTCGTTGAATATTCTTGTTTTAAAAACGTGTTCTCACATATTTTAGAGATAATTTTGTCCATCCAAGATCTCTCTTCTCTTGCAATAATTAAAAACAAACTTTGGTATTTTCCTAAGTCTTTTCTAATTTTTTGGTATATGCATGGTTAATTAACTCATGTTATTTTTGTGCAGGTTGGTCAAAAAAACATTATGTATTCAAACACAATTGTTATGCAATAAAATAACGTAACATTTGGTAAAATGAGGTATTATAAGGAAAGGTATGGCCAGATTTTGATGATTATGATGGAATGCGCCAATTTTCTCTAAGTGATGCTTCGGTTCGATCCTTGTCAAACTGAGAATCCAAGAGCACACGTCAATGCAATCACCATAGGAAGTGCTAAAGAAGCCACTGCAGTGGTTGAGAAGGGTTTTGATGCAGGAACTTTCGACGATGCTGTTGAAGATGACGACTGGGATTCTGAATTCGCCCAGGTATCGATCGATACAAGTCAGTATCGATCGATACCAGTCCAGACACCTGCACGAGTGGATGGAAAATCACATGTATCGATCGATACCCCTTCTGTATCGATCGATACCGAGACGCAGGTCGAGAAAGAGCCTGAAATTGTCAAGGAAATGGTGTATATACCCAAGATACCTTATCCTATGCCATATATTATGACAAGGAAGGAATGGGAGGACGCCATATGCAAAGCTTTGTCGGATAAATCAGTTGTGGAGCTTCCTTTTGACGATGATGTATCTGCCAGAGAAGATTCAAGAACAAGAGTATCGATCGATACCCTACCTGGTGTCGATCGATACCCCTCGCAGAACGAGCTAAAAATTGTGAAAACGCCTAAGTTTAGTGTCGAAAGAGTTCTCAAGCCCAAGAAGCTGAATCCTATTCCTCAACACCTCAGAGATCCTATCACTGCAAAGCAGCTGCGTGGCTTTGAGAAGAGGGTACGAAGGATACCCTACTCGTTCACTTTTGAAGAAGCTCTAGAGGGCTGGCCTCTGCTAAGTCACTTCAAAGATTGCAGAGAAACTGAGGAAGAGATCAAGGCACTCTTCATTAAGGCCAGAGGTACACCTCCACTGAGACAGTTGACTAAGAGGGAAGACCCAGGGATCTTCTCAGTTCCATGCTCTATCTCTAGAGTTGAATTCAAAGAGTCTCTCGTTGACTCAGGAGCCTGTGTCAATGTCATGTCCATGGCAATTGTAGAGAGATTGGGAGCTGATATTCAACCTCCAAAGATATCTATCACGTTCGCGAACGATTCCACCTCTCTTCCATATGGGGAAATCGCTGATTTGATGATCACAATAGGAGATTGCTTGGTTTCTACTGATTTTCAGGTTGTTGAGATGAATGCAATATCTCGTATGCAATTGATTCTTGGAAGACCGTTCATGGCTACGGTTGGTGCCATTATGGACACACCCAGCAAGCACATCTCATTCTCATACATTGACAAGGAGGTGTACTACAAAGCCATCCCTAGAGGAACTCCCACACGTATTTATTGCATCGATGCTGTAATAGGAGCGACGTTGATATCAGATCCTTTGGAAGAACCTCCTGATGTACCAATTGTCACAGACGTTTCAGTTGAACCGCCCAACATCCCCAAGGAAGTTGTCAAGAAGGCTAAAGCAGCAAAGAAGACGTCGAAGAGCAAAAAGGTCGAGAATCCCCATGTCACTTTGATACCTCAGAAGTGTGATGGAGATTCGATCGAGTACAAGGTGAAGTGCAAAGGAGCTTCGAAGCCATTCTCTAAGGCTAGAGTTCTTCTTACTTCTGAGCTGAAAGAAAAAGGAAAAGAGTTTGTGGAGAGTATGTTGCGCAAAACTCTGAAGATAGCAATATCAAGTTGTGGAGCCTGTTCTGATGCAAGCTCTCACTCTTATCTTGCCTGAAGGGCGTTACAGTCAAGCTACTGACGTTAAACAAGCGCTTGGTGGGAAGCAACCCACTGGTGAGTCTGTTTTTGAGTCGTTTTTCTTGTTATTTTTCGTTCGTTCTGTGTTTGTGTCAGGATAAACAAGGAGCATAACTCGAAATCGCCTTAGTGTCGATCAATACCAATGGATATCAATTGACACCAATCGCGAATAGACGGTTAATCATATCGATTTAAGCCTGGTATCGATCGATACCAGGCTGTGTGTCGATCGATACTAGATGTTCCAGCAAGGTAACTTCTTGTTTTTTCCAATTTTATTATGTTCTTTTGTTTTCTTTCACTGACTCTAGGCTAGATAACACTGGGGACAGTGTTGTTCAAGTCTGGGGGAGGTGTCTGCTGACATTGTTTTTGTTTTTCTTAGAGTCAGAAACGTTTTATTGAGTCAAAACTTGTTGGAGATGATGATCATGTGCTTGAATTGTTGTTTTGATTTTATTTTTGAGTGACCAATGTTGCAGGATCAGCTCTAGATCGACTAATGAAAAATCCAAGGACTGACCAGTTGACTAGAAAACATCCATGTCTCCAGCAGAGTTCTTCTGAAGCCTGAGCCAAATTTTTGCACTTCATCAATGTGGTTAGTGTTTTTAGAGCTTGATTCATCATTCATATCTGATAAAGGAACCCATGTGTTTAGAGTAATAGTATCTCTCTCCCCTGTTATAAGTTGATAAATAAGAGCATAAAAGATTGAAATGATTTTCTTCTGAGTAGAGGGTTAGGAAAATTTCCAGCGATCCCATTATTCTATTTAAGAGGGAATGATCACACAAAGGATTGGAAGCGAGGCTAGGATTTTCCCGTGATGCCATTATTTGCCTACATCCTTGGATACATTGAGAGGGAAGAACCGGGGATTCGGTGGCTAACACCATCAATACTCGCGTCTCATACCTTGATGTGTATATGCGAAGCTGAAAATAAAAGAAAGAACATAATAAGAAATAAGTCTGGGGGAGAGAAATTGATACAAAAAGTGTGAAATTGGAGGTTCCTTGTCATGATATTGTATGATAAAGAATCTAGAAGGTTCTTGAACATTGGCTGCAGCGATGGAACTGGTGATGAGGGCTTTATTTGAACAATGTTGTGGGATAATGTGTGGAGTCTGGGAAAGCTGCGAATGTCTACAGAGAAGTACATGGTGGTTAGATCAAAAGCTGGTTAGGTAACATTTGGGTGTTTGGGAAAATGATCTCTGCGATGGTTCCTGAACTGGTGAGTCTCCGCGTTTTCAAACTTCTTTCTCTAGTTTAGACTTCTATTTGCTCCGCGTTTTCAAACAGTGCTGAAGATCGTGTTGCAGAGTACCCGATTTCACGTCGAGCATCGATCGATACCCCATGGTATCGATTGACACCCATCGTAGCAGATCACAAGTCGCGACTTTAATGACGTTTGAAGAATTGCAGAACTTTATAGGGATTTTTACACCCACTTTGGAGGCTATGCTTTATTTTGTATGCTTTATTTTGTAAGCTTTATTTTATTTTGGTTTTGTGAGGAAGACAAATCTGAAACTCCCTTCGTCCGAGATCAGATTTCAAACCCTCTTATTACTCTTTCTGATTTATTTGATGATTTATTCAGTTATGTTGATTGTTTCCTTCTCCATGTCTGAGTAGATCCACTTTAGGTTCAGGGTTCTCATAAGGGTTTTCTCTGAATGCTAGGTTGATTAGTTTATAGGATTCACCATATGAATTATAGTTCTTCGCTTAGGTTGTGTTCAAAGCTAATTCTAGGTTGACAAATCTGGAACTTAGATCTTAGGATAATTGATTAGGCACGACAGTGCGATTAATTACCTGATAGAACCTTAGGTGAGCAAATTGATTATTCGCAAAGAGATTTGGTTTAATTGATTTGTGAACATATCAAACCTGAACTTTAAAGCTGATTTAGACTTTAGAATTCGCAAAGAGATTTAGAATTTCTAGGATTTAGATTTAGATAGTTTTCGCAACGACAGTTGGTTAATTATACCTTAGTGATTTGAGTTCAAGAACTGCGCTAAATCTGAATCCTGCTAATTAGTTTATCTCCATTCATTGATTTTCTGAGAAATACCCTGAGCCTATATTTCTTCCATCGAATTACAACTCGTTTACTGCTTATTGTCTTTTGTTTCATCTTATTTGCTTAGCTTGATTTGACACTATACAATCTATTGTGTGATTTCTCTGAGTCCTTGTGTTCGACCCCTACACTTACTACAACTACTGCTTTAGTACTGAATAGGGTATTAATTTGAGCATATCACAAGTGGGAAGCTCGCAAGCTCAAAATCCTATCTAGTATGTGTCCACGGGCTTGATGCTTTTACGATATTATCGGAAGTACACGGAGGCTCGTGTGGCAGCCATTCAGGAGGAAGAGCATTAGCCATCAGGATCAAAAGGCAAAGATACATTTCATCCACCTTGGTCGCTGACTACGAAGAACATTCCAAAGCATGCGACAAATGACAACGGCATGCTCCCACATTGCATCAACCTACTAAAAACTTATCTTCCATCTCATCTCCATACCCCTTTATGAGGTGGTCAATGGATATAGTAGGACCCATGGTAACCTCGGGAAAAAGGAGGTGTCGCTTCCTACTCGTCCTCACTGACTACTTCACCAAATGGGTAGAAGCAGGAGCTTTCCAGCAAATTAAAGCAAACCACGTACATGAATGCGTATGGCAAAACGTAGTCTGCCGGCACGGAGTCCCATATGAGATTGTAACCGATAACGATTCACAGTTCATCTCAAATTAGTTCCTCGAGTTCTGCGGAGATCACGGAATCCAATTAACAACCTCGACCCCACCTTACCCTCAAGGCAACGGGCAGGCCGAGGCAACACATAAGCTAATATTGAGCAATCTCAAAAAACGACTGGATGCTAAAAAGCAAAAATGGTCCGACGAGCTCCCTAGAGTACTATGGGCTTGTCGGACCTCACCTCGCAAAGCAACCTCAAAAACACCATTCTCCTTGGCTTATGGGATTGAGGCCGTGGTTCCCGCTGAGGTCGCAGTCCCCAGCCTGAGAGTAGATATGTGTCCCGTAAACGAGGAACTAAATAACGAAATGCTTCTCGACCAACTCGATGTCATCGATGAGCGACGAGATCGAGCACTTGTTAATCTTCAAAACTATCAACACACAGCAGCATGCTACTATAATTCAAATGTCAAACATCGAAGATTTCGAGTTGGCGAGCTCGTCCTACGAAAAACCTACGAAAACTGGGCACCAACTAGGATGGCCCATACCGAATCTCCGAGGTAGTAAAGAACGGCGTATACAAGCTCGCTAGGGTGCACGAAAACACACCCGAGAGGAACTCATGGAATGCCATGAATTTAAAGAAGTACTATCATTAAAAAGGCACTTGTAAAAATCAAACTACGAAAGGCTTGATCGCTCCTCAGGGTACGTAGGCAACCTCACAAGGGTACATCTATTAAAATAAAAAAATCTCTCTCCCATCAAGCCTGTTAAAATACAACTTGAGGACCCAAACTCCTACTTTACAAGCTAAAAGATTTACCCCATAAATGAACAGCCTTACGAGCTAGAGCATGCTACCAGCATGACTCGACTTTGCGTCTAAATTGCAAGGTCACAACCTTCTTAGTCTCTAAATGACAACAACCTCCACGTCTAAACTGTTCAGGTTGCATGTCCGCCTCTAAACGGCTTCGACCTTGCGTCTTAAAACCGTCTGGTCAGCTCCGATGGTCTCTAAACGACCTGTGAGCAGGGTCTCCAAACGACCTGGATCCTTGGCTTAAAAACTGCCTCTGATCTAAAAATATCAGCCTCTAAATGCCAAAGTTATCGTAAAAAACATATAAAAGAAGATCTTTTAAAGAAAAATCAGAATAATTTAAAGCCTCCTCGAGGGAGCATAAGTTGAAACCAAAAAATCCATCAGGACATAACGAGTTCGACAACAAACAGAAACGGGTTTAAAAGCCTCCCTAGGCACCAAGTTCGAAGAACAACAAAAGATGAAAATAGTAAAGGAGTCTTTAGCAGGCAGGTTCAGCTGGTTTATCCTCCGGGACAGGTTGATTCAATGGCAGCGGGAACTCCTTCCTAAACTCTTGAAAACCAAGGTCATACTAATCACTTAATTGTGCATTTGGCCCAGCAGGCAGCGTAACCGAATCATCGGATACCTGCGGAATGTCAAGTTTACCCAGGGAAAAATCTGATACCTGGACGATGGCAAGCTCCGCGTCCAACCTCAGCTTCTCAACCTGAATACTCTTCTTTTCAGCCTCAAAATCGTTGATGGTCTGGTTGATAATATCATCGAGAAGAAGGATATTGGATTTACTCTCCATAACCTGAGTCTCGGTGTCGACCTCGATCTTCTTCTTCTCCCATTTATCCTTTATCCCCAAAAGAATGGCGCGATATTATTTAGATATCTCCCTCCTCGCAGCCTTTTCAGCTTTCTTCACCATCTCTTTCTGCCTCTTGGCAAGCTTCTTCGAGTCCTCCGTAACCTTCTCAATCTGGACCCTTAAATCTACTATACTCTCACTGGCTGAGCGCAAGCCAACGCGGAGATCCACCTTCAAATCCTCACCTAATTTCTCCATCATAGAAACCCGAGCTTGAGCCTCCCGAGCAGAATCTTCCCATATCTTGGCCAAAAAAGTTTGGTCCTTAACCTGACCTTCCAAAAGGGTGACCTCAACCATCTTCTCCTCGTTCCGAGTAATTTTCCTCACAAGCTCGTCCCGTTCAAAAATGAGGTCGGCAATGGTCCTAGCTGCCCTCTCCACCTCCTTAAGCTGGGTAGCAGAACGGAGATCCTTCTTAAAAGAGTTAACCAGCTCGTTGGCGGTAGAGATGGCCTGAGAAAGGAACATGAAAATTCAGTAAAGAAAAACAAAAACAATAAAAATAAAGTAAGGATAGCTAAAACTACCTGGCTCATCGCATTCGCGAACTGGATATAGCTCTCAGGCTTCTTCATGTTCCTAATGGTCGGCAAGAAGCAGGAGGAAGGCCTAACACGCCTAAAGAGATTCACAAGCTGGGAGCTGTTCTCAACGATTGCCTCAGGTCCATCAAAATCGAACCTAAAGGCATTCGGAGAACTGCCTCCACCACCCTGAGAACGAGGTACCACGTGCCTCCTCGATGTTTCCTCGCCTTCAAACCCATCGCCACGAGATCGCTTAGAGCGAGATTGATGCTCCCTAGAAGACACCCTGGAGAGTGACTTATGAGAGCTCCTAGCTCGCATATCTTGTTGAGCAGCCTCATTATCACCCATTGGCAAGTTGCCACCATCGCCATGATCAGTCACAGACTCATGATGATCGTCCTTTTTGGGATCTTCATGCTGCGAGGACTCAGCATGGGCATATTTTCCAAGGGCTTCCTGGACCTTTTTGTCAAGAGCACCAGTTGGCATCGGGGCAGGACGCAGTCGCATCCTCTCCCTGTATGAAAGGCGCTGGGGCTTCTTAGGAACCATTTTGTTAGATTCGGTGGAGCTGTCACTATGAGTCAGATCAATCTGGGAGGTGGCAGGAACAGAATCCGGCACCTGGGATTTGGCCGGAAGATTAACCTCGACACGAGCAAGATCTTTAGCAACAGATGGAAGAGGAGCCGAAATGCTAATCTAAGGTGGGGGAGATGGAGACCGAGAATCTGCAAAGCCAAGAACAATGATCAGAACGAAGAAAGAATCATAATTCAAGAAGTAATTTCTGTGTGTGCATGTAAACAGACCTGCGAGCCGAAGAGCGGTTGTGACGGATAGCCCAGGGGCTCGGCGATCGCGAGCTTGCTGAATCCGATCAGCAATAAATCGTTTCCAGTCGGAGCTCTCCACATTAACAAGTTCAATGAGCCGCCAGACTTCAGCCGTCACTGTCTTCGAAGAATCAATAGACTCTGCAAAAAAAAAAAAGAGTTAAATCAAAACCAAAAGAAAAACAGTTAAGGAACAGAGAAAGGTGGGCACTCGAGCCGGCTTCCTAGGGTTCATGCTGACCAGTAATATGAGCCCATGAATGCCGAAAATCGACTCGCCCTCAACGGATTGGCCGGAGATTCTGAAATAGAACCACTGCTCCCACCATTTATCATCCCTCACGTTGAATTTGAAAATGGACTGATTAACCTTCGCCGGGAAATAATAGGACCCGCGAAGATGCGAGTTCGCCTTAACGTTAAAGAGCTGGCGGAAAATCTCTGTGTCGAACTCTACCCTGGTTTCCTTAGAGCGAACCCAGAGCGCGACAAGGATTCTCATCGCACTGGGCATAAGCTGAGGAAGGGCAAGCCTGAGGTCGCCAATGATGTTAGAAATAGCCGCCGGTATAGAAAAAGTCAGGCGATATTTCAAGAAGAACGCAGCGTAACCACATGCATAACCCTCCGGAGGATTTTCCGGGGAGCTATCAGCCGGCGGTACGATGATGTCGCCAAAGTTGAGTCCGCATAAAGCAGAGATGTTTGCGAGCTCGGCGAGATTGTACTCCTCGAGTGAGAGTCAAATCGAACGGCGAGAGGGGGAAAGAATTCCGGCAGAGAGGAGGAAGCCATCGCATAAAACGCGAAAAATCGAGGGTGAAAGGAAAATTCTGACCGATTTCAATGGGGGAAGGAATTTTCGCAGAGATTTCTCGGTTAAAAGTAAAAGGGAGAAAAGACAGATTAAATTGAAGGCACATAGAGATAAAAAAAATAATAATAAAAAAGAAGAAGGAAAAGTAAGAAAGATATCATTACCTTGGCAAGTAGGGAGTTGAAGCGACGTGGGAAGTTGAAGCAACATGAACCACTCATTTATATCCACCACCCACTCGTCCACTCGCTCTATCACCTCCCTTAAAAGTCGCGCAGTTAATGCAGGATCCCTGCAAACTCGGCATCAATCGAGATCCAAGGTTACATGATTACGTCGACTAGAAAATCAATCAGGATCCGAGATCGCAGCATCGCATCCTCAATAATAAATTAACAAGGATGCTGGGGGAAACTGTTGGGCCCAAATATCGTGTTCTAGGCCCAGCTTGAAAAAACAGATCTAATGAAAGAGGCCCAACTCACAGCAAGAGCTGACAGAACATGCCTACAAGATGGATAAAACCGAGCACGTAGGAAAGAGCGAGGTCGTTGGGAGCAGGAGGTCGCGTCTCAACAGTCAAACATATTGACTTAAAACCCCAGGATCAAGCTCAGCAATAAAGTTTTAGATTGTAAATTTAAGTCTGTATTTAATACGTATATTTAGGACTAAGCGGTTACATTCTTTTGAGCATGTATAAGTTTCGAATATCAACTACAATGTAAAGGACCGAATTCTTGGCAATTATAATAATATACACATTTCTCTCATTTTCTCTAAGCAATTCTAAGTCTTTCTAAACGCATTCAACCTAAATCAAGCCAACGATTGAGGTTGTGAGAATCTACTCTCACAATGCCCAAATTTCGACTCAGAGAAAGAAACAGGAAGCCAAGAGGTAGCTGATTCGGTTTTGATGCAGTTTGACGCGGTTAGACGTCGGTTATGCCAACTAGAGGGCGCAAATGGCGTGCTTACAACAGCAGTCACAACCAACTTGTATTCAATGAACTGAGCCGATTCTAGTCCTCAAAAAGTATCGGCTCGGTTCCTTGAATACATGTAGGTTTTAATTGCTGTTGTAAGCACGCCTTTCACGCCCTCTAGTTGGCATAACCGATGTCTAACCGCATCAGAACCAAATCAGCTACCTCTTGGCTTCCGATTTCTCTCTCTGCTTCCGTTTTCTCTGAGTCAAAATTCGGGAATGATGTAACCACTTTGCTGTTGGGAGCATAAATTTTTGGCTTCTTCGTGAACATCTTCGAGTTTTACGAACCCTTTGGTCGGCCACATTTTCTTTTGATCGGACTTGTACTAGGACTAGCATCAGCAACCTAAGATTCTTTGTTGCAGTCATTGATATGCTTGGTTTTTGTCATTTTCTAACGCATGATTAGTATTCCTTTCAAATATTTTATCGAGTCAAAGTTCGTTTTTAGAGTCTTTCACTACAAGAAAATTGAGTATTGATAGCAGTTGCAGATAGCGTTTTTGTTGTTTATGCTATCGTTAACTAAACTGCATATTTTAGACAATTCTCACGCTCTAATTTTCTGATTCCATGCCTATTATTTAATAGCATACACAGTTAAAACGCTATGTAAAGTTGAGCGGGACAAAAATTTTTTACCTTCTCACCTCATACCCTTAGCGAAAAATTGACTAAAAAATTGGCTCCACAAATTGCCAATTTTTTCCCCAATTATTATTTGCTCTCCCTCCCTCTTCGTTCATTCTCCCTCTTCTCTCGATATGAGTTTATGTTCTTCTTTACAATCCCTAAAATTGTCTTCAAACCTAATATCTCCGATTCAAAGGCTATTCTGTCTGTTACGTCGTCGAGGAACGGAGGCAGAGCTCTCCCATCGACAACGAAGACAGCACGAGCTCCACCGCCATAGACGCAGAGTTCCTCGCGCTGCGTTTGGCGGAGAAATTGGAGACGAATAAATCATAGAGGTTCACTTATCTAATCGCCGCAGTGATGTCGAGCTTCGGTATCACTTCCATGGCTATTATGGCCGTTTATTACAGATTCTCTTGGCAAATGGAGGTAAACAAATACTCCATTCGAAAAATTCCCGTTTCGATTTCGAAAATTTCACATCGTTTTTTTGTTATGAAAAAATCAGGGAGGTGAGATCCCAATGTTGGCTAAAACCGTCTTGACTCTTAAAGATGATAAGAAGCATTACTTCAAGATGCAACTTTGTAATATGTGTTCAACAGATGGATACTCAGCCAACGAAAGCTTTTGGTAAAGAGCTAGAAGATTTGGGAAATGAAAGCCGGAAACCAAAGGCTGATAAAAAGACTTGAAGTGTTCGATAGCTCTGAGGTTTGTTTGTGTTTTCTCTCTAATTACAGGATTGATTGGTTATGTGTCTCTGAGATTCCAAGCATATGTTCTTGATTCTGTAGGGATTCATTGTTGGTGCTGCAAACAAGGTAACGATTTGACACATATATTGTTTGCTTAGACTTTGTTGGCTTAGCTGAGTTTCTTGTGGTATTTGGCAACTTTTATAATGGTGTATTTGCATAAATTGATTTACAATGAAACTGATGAGGCCAAGATCTACTTTTACAATCAAAAGAATCCAAAGGTGAGCTACATTGCTGGTGGAATGCTTGGAACTGCCACTGTAGTTGTTGGCTACTTAGTCACTTTGATAGCTAAGTAGCTAAGGTTTATCAAAAAGCTCGCCTTTTTCTGTTCCATCGCGTATTAAAGCCACTGTTTGGTAGCTGAAACAGCCATGACAAGCAAATGGATTCTGGAAACTGTGGGTTCATTGACCCTTAGTCTATTTTTCTTATTTTACTGCTCAGCTCTTCTCGTTGGCAACATAATAATTATAGGTTTGATCTTGTATGGAAGGAAAACGTGAAACGTCATTTCACAGATTCTTGAAGTGGTTAAAGAGGAGCTTGTGCATTGAACTATACATATGAAACTCATCTTTGTTTGGCAGACATTAGTTTCTCATTTTTATGCAAACCAATGGTAAGCGACTTTGCACTTCCTAGTTGATTGATTATAGACCTTAAAGTTGTACAAAACTAATGCTGCTAAGTTGGGTTTTTTTCTTTTAGAGCTTATCATTGATTGAACAACTCCAATATTGTACTGAATTTTACTTGTCTTTACACTTGGCTAT
>PKML01027555.1:0-23992 GCA_002933935.1 Eutrema yunnanense | reverse complement strand
TCCACTAACTGATGAATCTCGACCAGTATTAGATAAGGAGGAAGCTCTCTGATTCCCTTGGGCTGCCAGAATGGATCCTTCCGCAAGGAATCTGTATAGGGCAACTACACCGGAATACATGGAGGACGGAACTCCCAAGGTTTCGATTCCTTCACATGTTCTGAGGCAGGGGATTGAGAACCAGAAAGAATATGTTTTAGGACAGTTCTATAGGTGTAGTCCTCCTTCCGCTGGTTTGATTCATGTTGTTGTCAACAAAATCTGGGGAAGGAATTGCAAAATATTTGTGCGTAGTCTAGGTAACTCAAAATACCTTTTTCATATTCCGGATTCTTCCACAAGAATGTGGGTTCTGCAAAGGGGATTATGGCATATTGATGAATGCTAGTTGTTTGTTGCTCCTTGGTCCCCATCTACAACTTTAGCACTTTCTGATATTTCAACGGTGCCTGTTTGGTTAACATTGAAAAACATACCTTATATGTGCTACTCAATCCCTGGAATAAGCCACATCGCATCTGGTCTAGGCGCTCCTATGGCTACACATAAGCCAAGACTCGACCCAACGCTTATGGGTGAGGCCAAGATTTTGGTAGAAGTGGAGTTGAGTAAGGCTTTTCCTCCTAGGATTGCAGTGGATGATAAACAAGGGAGCATCTCGATGGTTGATGTCGAGTATGCTTGGATCCCTACCAAGTGTGGAAGTTGTGGGCAATTGGGACATAAGGTTTCAAGATGTCTGCATAAACTACCCTCTCCTCAAGGCCATGTTAATGAAGTTGTTTCTCCTACGGTCGATACTCAAGTTGTTGCGAGTTTGTCGATTGCCACTGATTTGGTATCTATAGAAAATACCCATGAATCTGTCCCAAGCTGCGGAGATCAAGTTGTTATAGTTGAAGCCCCACAAATGGAGGCTGTCACCATCTCAAACACAGACCCAACTACTACTGTAGAAGATAACATCTCTACCGTTGCCTTAATGGAATCGCAAGTTGTTTCTCCAATAATCCATAGAGATAGGATAGTGGTCTCGCTGTTCAGAGTGAGGCTCCTCAGGAGAGTATGACATTGGTTATCGATACTCCGGTTTTGAATGTCCTTGCAAACAACCGGTTCACCACTTTGGGATTATCAGAAGTGGAAGAGGATTCACTTGATTCTGATGTGGAGTCTGATATGTTGGAACTTCTGACACCCTCCGGCCAGAGATTCCTTCGTGATAGACCGGTGAAACCGACAGCTAAAGCTAGGGAGATGCAAGCTCAGCTGGAGGGCGTAGGGGGCGAGGACGTGGGAATCGGGTGGGCGTGGCTAAATGTATCGTTCTTAAGGTTTCTGAAGGCAGCCGAAACGAAAGATTCGGTCTTATCTATTACAGCTCTTGTAATAAAAGCTATTCTACTCTTTTGTAATCGTTTCGTATTTTAATTAATGAAAACCCTTTAACAAAAAAAAAAAAATTCTCTTATAAAGTTAGAGACACAGATGCATAGCTTTTGCACCCCGTCTGTGTTGCATTTGCATATATAGCAATTGAGTTCGATGCATATAGTCCAGTCCCGGTTCTCTTAATGAACCGAAATCGAAAAATAGAGATTTGAGTATCAGACACATTTTATTAGTTTATTCAGCTTTACATTTTTCTTTCCCCTAAAAAAAAAAAAAAAAAAAAAAAAAAACAAGAGACTTATGTAATTTTTTTATTTTTATTTTTTGTGTGAAAATCTTTCGAGTTGGGCTACTAATTAAGCCATTAACAACACTAGGTATATACCCGCGCTACGCTGCGGGCTCTCTTTTTATTCACCGTACTTTTTGTTCGTTTTTATTGATTTAGTGACATGTTTTGCTAATGTTTTGTGTTAAATAGATAGATAGATGCATATTTTGGATGCAGATTAGAGATAATGAAAAACATGATATTTTTTATATTCTTATCTAAAATACTTCTTATATATATATATATTTTTTTTTTTGAAATATCTCCTCAACATCAAAATGATATTCTCATCTAAGTTAATTGCGTATACTATAATAAACAATAAAATATTCAATGTCACAAAATCAAATTGCAGTTCATCTAAACTGAAATCGGAGATTTTAATTTTTACTGTATTCAAAATTTAAAATATATGTAGAGGGAAATAAGATGAAGCCAATATTTTTTTTTTCATTTAAGGTCAATAATTATTTTCATTGACATTCCTCTTATTCCCATGTTGCTGATGCTATCAGAGAAATGAGAATGATCTTGGCTGATTTGATCCCCATATTTCGGAATAGGTGGTGTCTTTATTATGCTCATGACTACCAACCACCTCTCATGTTGCGTGTTCTTTTCTAGAGATGCTAACAATTAGATTGAGGGTTGCATCGAAGAGAGTCCAGACCCGTGTGTGCCATAATCCGCGAAGTCGCTCAAGTTAAAACAACCATTTAAGCACCGGCCTAATCAACCTACAAGCTCTTACTCAAGACTAACTTTTCTTGAATTGGTTCAGATTTTTCTAATCCTCCACAACAATGACCACTTGTAATGCTCTCTTTAATGTTTAATTTTCATAGGCAACACTGATTTTTGTTGTTATGCAATATTAACCATAAATAACAAAAAAGGACGGATTTAAAGAAGAATTATTTTGTAGTCTAACTTTTGTATATATCATTAAAATAATTTTTTTAATACCTCAATATTATATTTTGTGTGTTTTTTTTTAAAACTTAAATTTGTTGTGGAGTAGAGAATTTCGAAACCCAATCAGACAATACGTTTACTAAAAAATGATCTTTTTATCTTTTGTTTTCTATATTTGTTATTTCTTAGGCTTATGCAATTTTTTGTAAACATATTTTGAGATTTGCATTGGTAAGTTAACTAAAACTTCTAAATCGTTAAAGTATTTCGCATTTTAAATTACTTGGATTTATCATATTTAATGTTATGGTAAAATATAAATTATTTTATAGTACCTTAAATTATGTTTGTTTTTCTATTAATAAAAAAAATACAATACATAGATTGAAAAATCATTGATCATGGGTTGAACTGGATTGACCTGGCCATCTTTGTAACCCCACAAATTTCAGGTTGGGATTTAAATACACTGCATCAAATTATGTCCAATTGGTTTCTTAAGAGCTTTTGTCACTTGAAAAATCATATCCATGGACAAAATCCATATCGAAGACTTAATTGATTTTGATGGGGAACCTATAAAATATAATATTGCTAAAGAAAATGAATAACCTATATATAAAACCATTTTTCTGTATAATATACAATGTGTTTACGCCGCTTGTGGATGCTTTTCATGAGGGTATGAAAACCAAAAAGGAATCTCAAAGAACTCAAGTAGCCTCCATTTTCCTCTTCCTTTTTCTAAAGTGTGAATTTTGTAACTTTTCCATGCCATCAAACCCATTTATTTAATCCTCTCTCTTGGTATCTTGTTCAGTTGTTTTGCAAATGTAAGAGATCACGCTATTCATTATCAACTTTTCCTTGTATTCTTAAAAGAAAAGGACATGATTCAAAATATGTTGTTGCCGTTGTTTAGTCTTAACTTTCTTTTGCAACATATTCTCTTACTAAGACAACACACACATAACCAAATTTTGCATCTGTTGTCAGATATCATTTACGTATATGTGGGTTACACTGGTATCAATTAGGCACCAAATGTGCTCGCTTTTAGGAATGTGAGAGACGGTGAAGAGATTAATCATGTTACCTTTATCAACAATGCTCCATATAATTCGATTTCTCCAATGAGGATGAATTCTAAAGTAAATTGTTTCTTGGTTTCCAGCTCTTGAGGAATCAAGTTCCATAGTCTCCAAAATCTACTACTGAAAGAAAGATATTTGAAGAATCACTAAATGGGTATATAGATAAAAAAAATNTCTTAACTTTCTTTTGCAACATATTCTCTTACTAAGACAACACACACATAACCAAATTTTGCATCTGTTGTCAGATATCATTTACGTATATGTGGGTTACACTGGTATCAATTAGGCACCAAATGTGCTCGCTTTTAGGAATGTGAGAGACGGTGAAGAGATTAATCATGTTACCTTTATCAACAATGCTCCATATAATTCGATTTCTCCAATGAGGATGAAATCTAAAGTAAATTGTTTCTTGGTTTCCAGCTCTTGAGGAATCAAGTTCCATAGTCTCCAAAATCTACTACCGAAAGAAAGATATTTGAAGAATCACTAAATGGGTATATAGATAAAAACAAATTCAGCATAGATATGATTATCTTCTATACTACCAATGAGAAGTAGACAAACCACAATTGACAGAAATGAGAGGTTTTACAAAACTAATTCAAAATATATTGACATCTACTAAAATGATTCAAACTAATAAGGTAATCTTTACTTGCATCCTTATATCTTGAACCTTATATCGAAGATCAACAATGGTCTATTAGACAAACATAACTTGATAAAAGATAAAGATTAGCAACAATCCTAAAGTAAAAGTAGACTCGACACCCTCCCATTCATCTTCTTTTAGACAAAAAAATTAAAACCTTACACAAAATTTTCAGTGAAAGTCAATACCGAACATTAATTGAAGAAGACGAAGCAAAGTAAAATCTAGAGATAATGAAAGGCTGAGACAGAGACATAAGA
This sequence comes from Eutrema yunnanense, assembly GCA_002933935.1. NCBI lineage: Eukaryota > Viridiplantae > Streptophyta > Magnoliopsida > Brassicales > Brassicaceae > Eutrema > Eutrema yunnanense. The sequence goes on along the minus strand of PKML01027555.1, from coordinate 19,342 downwards.
GTAATGTAATCAACTCATGAGAAACCTGGTTAATTCCATCAAATAGGTTTCAAGCTCATGTTTAGAGACAGTATGACTAAGAATTTTCAAGATAAAAATCCTATATGACTTGAAATTCCAGTTATAGATGTGTTTCATGGATCGAAATACATCAATTTCCACTCCAAACCCCATATTGATTTTATTGGTACAAGGAGAAAGCACGAATCTTAATAATCTTCAAATAAATTCAGAATAAATTGGAATTGATCCATGTACCGTGTTAAGCTTATCACCCCCAAGATTCACACTCTCAAGAGCCTTCTTCCTAGCGACAATGCAGCACTTCAAGCAATCGTCAAGCCGACGCTCATTCTTCTCATCGATGTAACCTTCGGAGCTAAACCCACAGATCTGGCCACCGAATCGAGTCGGGAACTTGGACGCGTCGAATCGATCAATCAAGCTGATTCCACTCTCAACGGAAAGCAATTTCTCGTAGTGAGCATCGACATCGTTCCCAAAGACAGAGACGAGGCCAATACCGGTAATCACAACATGTTTCTTCGGATTTGTCTTGCGTTTAGGAGCACGAACAGCGGCTGATGCGGAAATAAATGATGAGGGTCTCTCATTGGCAATCTGATGCGACTGTCGATTCGAAGGCCTTAGAAGTAGATTCGGCGGATAAGCACGGAGAGGCGAAGATTGAGAGCTTGCATGGCGGATCCAAAGAGAGAGAGAGAAACGGGAAGATTGAGAGCTTGCATGGCGGATCCAAAGAGCTTAGGTGTATAAAATTAAACTGATCTGTATTAAATAAAATGTTTTGATTGGTGAATTTTTTTACTGATGTGTCAGCTCCTTAGAACTTAAAAAAGCTGATGTGTCCTTTCCTGGAGAGGCACAAGGGGATTTATAGTATTGATTTTATCTCATGGGCTTGACATAAGCATCGACGTGGCATGGGTAGTGTGTTATGGATATTGATAATCTATGCATACTTCATAGTTCCGTTTCTATAAATATATAAATAAGTTATTTTTCTTTTCTTTTTTTTTTGGTGAAAATTTTCCATTACAAGGTATTGTTCTTGATTTATTAATTTTAACTATATCCAAAAAGTGTTTAGCGGGATATAAAATAATAGGATTTGGCGGTATATATGCATAAACAAATTACGGATTGAAAGACCAAAGAGGTTCAGGTTGGTTTATTAGGACTTAGAAGCCATGAAGTCGACTTTCATTGACCGAGTCACCGAGGGGCTTGTAGGAGGAAAACACTTGGAAACGACTGCACAGACGCAGCGGCTGTTGTTCGTTTGGCAATCGTGCGTCTGGTCTCTGCGACTGGTCGCATGTTTGTTCGTTTGATAGCCGTGCGTCTGGACGCAACGTCTGGCCGCAGGTCTGTTCGTTTGCCTGACGTTCGCGATAGTTTTTTTTTTTTTTTTTTTTTTTAAAACATATTAACCATAGTTTTTAACTTAATTCAAATTATTTTTTATGAATTTTATACATTTATATTTTTGATAAACAATATAGTTTAAATTTTGTACATCCATATTAATTTTTTATTAGTTAACAATCATATTAATAATTTTATAATTAAATATAATTAGAATATTATAATTTTTATGATAAAAAATCATAAACTAAATTAAAACAATCATATTAAACTAAATCATTTAACTAACTTCTTCTTCTCCTGCTCCTTCTTCATCACCATGAACATGATAATCTTTTCTGTTTTGCCAACGTACAAAATCATAATCTTCAAACAAATTCATATTAGGAGTCGGCTTCTCTCTATATTTTCTAGCACCGGACCATTCCTATATATAACAAGTTCGAAACCTATTTCGAAACCTATTTCTCCACGAAATAAAAATTCGAAACCTATTTATCCACAAAATCAAAATTCGAAATCAATAAACACACAAACCACTATTTGACTCAGTTTATTATATACCAATCAAGTGTTAACCAACTACAAACCAAATAAAACCAAAAATTGATCCAAAAACCAAATAAAACCAAAAATCACGTAGTAAATATATATATATATTAAAAAAAAACTGTTGTCAAAACAAATCTTTTAAAATAAGAAAATAATAAGGGTAATATTTATAAAAGATTGAACATACAAAAAGAGCAGACCAACAAACAAACAAAAACACACCAATTCTTCATCTTTTCAATTTCGTAATTTGTACGGTTTTCAGAGTCTACGCAAAACCCAAGCTTCACTCCAAGTCTCTCACCAGAAACACTGAACAATCGATCTGAAAACGCAGAGAGATTCTGTTTGGATCTTCAATTTCTGAATTGATGAAGCTTGGAAGATGAAGAAATTGAAGAGCTATTATATGCAAGTCCGTCACCAGCAACAAGCTGTAGACCGGAAATGGATTCTTCCATTGGCGATTGGATCCATTTGTTCTCTGTTTCTCTTGTTGCTAACGAACTTAGCTTCGTCTTCGTCTTAGCATTCCCCTTATGATGAAGCAAGAATATCATTCCTCTGAAACAAAATTTCACCAAAACAAACAAATTGTTTTTGAAGAAAATCAAACACCCAACGAGGTTTCTAAGTGAAATTCTCAGACCAAGAAACTAAAATAGAATCACATATCAAAAAGGTAAAGAGGAAATATTTAGAAATCAGGATTCGATTGATAACTCGAAATCATGAACCCTCACCGGAAAAAAACCAGAATCGAATAATGCTTCGTCAACGAAACCGGAGACTTATCCTCGAATTCACTCGGATTCGGCGAATCCAATCTCAATTTCGTCAGATTCTTCATCACGATCACGGATCTCGATTCGATCTCCAACGGATCTCTTCCTCGATCAATTCAGCGAATCTCGAAGCCGACGAAATGGAGTTGAAGAGTAATACCTCGAGTTTTGGTGAGAAAGCGACGGTCTGAGAGGAAAGTAGAAGGCGGGAGAGATTCGTCGCTGCCGGAGAAGAAGAAGGAGAGTCGTTGTTGTTGTCGACGGCGGAGGAGATGTGGTCAGGGAAGAAGACTTAGAGAAAATAACAAAGGTAAATGGCATTTTTGTAAATGGTATTTTTGTAATTTATTGTAATAACAAGGGTATTTTCGTCTTTTACGATTTTAGTCGCAGGTTAGATCGCAACGCAACGCTAGAGAAATCCAGCGTCCAAAAATTTGAATCGCAGAACGCTGCGACCAGACGCTGCGTTTGGCCGCAGGAGGTTGCGACAGGCAAACGAACAACTCTTGGCCGCTGGCCGCAGCCTCCTGCGGCTGCCAAACGAACAGACCCAAACATTTAATAATCAGATTTAAATGGGTATAATGGTTAAAAGTATGAGTGGGCTTATTTTGCTCATCGTGTACAATTTTTACAATGTACTACATAAAGGAGGCCATCTTTACATACTTACAGAAAAGATTTGGATTTAAGGGATTTCGTACGAAAACCAGAGATCGAAAGATTTCACAGTTCGATCAATTTTGAATTTAGAGATGTAGAAATGAAGAGTGAAAAATGGTCGTGAGATTTTTTTTTGGATGGGAGGTGTCAAATGTCTTGAGGTTAAGTCATCGAAAAAGGCATGCACGTCTGTGGTCGGGTGGTAGAGGAAGGCTTAAGGATGTTTGCTTTCTGTGCAACCTTGGTTCGAATCTCCCTTTAAACAAAAACACATTTGTGTGTGGAAGTCTGGGTCTGGGTCTAAAAACCCAGGTAGTTTACTTGGTAGTCCAATAACATGCGATATGGCTACCCCTGGTATTAGCCGGAAGGCATTTCAAACTCGGGACATGCAGTGTGGTGGCCTATATGGTGTCTCATGGATCTCATGGCCCGTTGACAAGAGTAGTGGCTCGAAGTTCATGGTGTCTGTTGAACCGTTGAACTCGCGGGAGAAGTCCATTATGTAGCACCTCAGTGCGTTCCTACCGATGCTAACCGGATCAGCCGATATAATTTATTAAAAAAAAAAATCATCGAAAAAGAAAAGAAAATCATTTGTTAAACTAATTGGGCTTAATATTATCTTGAGTTTCCATGAAATAAAAAATGAACGTTGTGTAAGTACATTATGGATCCGGATATTCCATCCTAAAATTACATATCCATTAATTGGATCTTATTTTATTATTCGAGTCTGGAATGAAACGCTTCAAATATCCAAATTTTTGAAGTGAAGCCTGATCAAATCTCGGATCCAATATCATATTTCAGATTCTAGATCTTTTTTTTTTGGACAACATTTTCTTCTCATTAATTAAACTTTCACAATACAAACAAAGGGAATGAAGCATCCTCTTTCGCTAAAATAGGCCAATTGAAAGTTAATAAAGATAAAAACAGATAAATCTTGAAAGAATGACAACGAATTTAAGACTAACCTCAAATGCGTCGATAGCGGAATCACGGCAAAGCCGGAACGCTTGGAATTAGTCACCTTGAGTTGTGACGTTGAATCTGAAACTCTACTTCCGGAACGCACCGAAGTGATCCGGTTTGTCTCTTCTGGTCTCGTGCAGACCGCTACGCAAGAAGACAAGTCAGTAAAGCCCTTCAAAAGGTTTCCCGGCAAGAAACGCATGACTAAAACACCTCTCAGAGAGACGGTTGGGGGATGCAGCTTTTGACGAAAAGCTAGACGGATTGACACCATAGACGAAAAAGCCTTGTATTTATTCAGAATACTTTCGGTTTGGCATTTTAAAACTGTGAGATTTTCGGAAAAAGTTATAGACACCACTAGAAAAAATGCCCTGGATTTACTCAGATCTGATGTACTTCCTCTTAGCGAGGCTTTCAACAGAGAACAGCCCATCAAATTAAATTCTTGGCCCAGGGCCAAAATGATGCAGTCACCGAGACTTCTCTCGGAACAGAGCACGACGAGACACGAACTTTGGTTCGTCACGATGACAGAGCGTGGAACCGTGTTGTGGAAGAGTTCGGGGGGCGGCGGTTGAGAGTGGTCGAGAAGCTCCGACGGATGAGAGTGGTCGAGAGGCCTTGAGCAAGGACAAATTTGAACGGTTAAAAGAAAGGTGAACAAGCTTCGAGATTCAGGAGGAGGCGGCGGATCTGGAGGCATCGGAGGCGCACGAGGGTCCGGCGGTTCCGGAAAGGTCACCACCCGGAGATGAGAGAGATTCGCGCTTGGATCTGAAGAAGTCGGCTGCGAGAAGGTTGGACGAAAAGATGCAGACGGTGGTGGAGCATTCACGAAAGCCATGGAGGGGATGAGGAGCGGAACGCTTACCCATCTACGGATCCGGCGGTGGGACGCTTCCAAGGCTCGACAAAGACTCCTCACCAAACCTGACGAGGAACACTGTCCTCCAGCAACCAACGAAGGGAAAGGCGAGAAAGGCAGTGGTGAACTTGACTGAGTGACACCTCCGACGAACCCAAGAAGGCGACGGCACCGGCGACCCCACCGCCGACGAGCGAAACGAAAGACCACCAACGGTGGCGGCGGCGGATCGGGCGGGGGCGGAACCGTGACAGAGAAGTAGCAGTCACCACCGGAGCCATGGGAGAGGAGGAGAGAAGCTTCATAGAGAGGAGGGACCTACGGAGTTGCAGCTGCGAAGATCCATTGCGGAGATGTGTGGCGGCTTCCTCGGTAGATGTGCCTGGGAGAGAAAGATTAGGTCCAACTTCAAGTATTTCAGATTCTAGATCACGAATAATAATTCTAGCTATATTTTTAGTTGCACTGATAGATTTAAAAACACAATTTAGTTGAATTTTAAAAACAAATAACGAATATATATGTATACCGCTCAATCTGATAAAGAAGTGCACTCTTATAACACTGAAATACAATATGAAAAATGAATTTCCATTGTCAACCAAATATCATAACACTGAAACAACTTAATAAATATAGGTTTGGCCGTTGACGCAAATGATATTGTTTAGAACACAAAAAAAGAAGAAGCTGGTTTAGGTTAGAGTTTCGAAAAGAGTGAAAAATCGTTGTGTAAAAGTGTGGAGGGAAATAAAAATCACTATTTATGGTAAAAAAACCCTAAGCGACAACATCCTTTTTCGGGGGTCTACTTCCGTCGAGTTTCATCTAGAGCTGATTAGTAGTTGTGTAAATTGTGCTAGAATGTCAAAATATAGTATTGGGTGTAAATCCAATTTGAAAATGTGTTATAGAATGTAAATATCTCTAATATTTATTGACAACGTATACTGTGGTAAGACTTTACGTACATAGATTCTTACATAAAAGAATTTCTATTCACACAACAACCATTTAAAATACTCTAGTCCCGGTTTGGAAAATATACGGATCTCGGTCTAGAATTTCTAGAATTTCTTGACAATTTTTTTTTGTTTTGTTATATACTTAGTTCTGTTAGCTAAATTAAAAGTACTAGTACCGTATCTAGTCCATAGATTTTCCTCGGGGTTATAAAAATATATTTGGTATATAGAGCAAGTAAAGGTAAAAATTGTGCAATAGTGATCCAACATTCTGTCGGATGAAAATAAAACCCTTTGAAGCAAATGATTATGCATATGAGTGCATACCAACCACTAGCAGAAATGATTATTATATACATAAAGTATATATATAATAAAATAAAATAAAAGGGCTTATCAATATGATAGACTTATTCGTTTGATATACGACGTCTTTAACTATAAGTAAATATATTATATATATATCGTATTAGAAATTTTAGAATAAGGCTGATGAAAGCCTTATCTCTCTAGCCGATCAGGAAAGCTAGAGCTAGTGACTGCTTAATTGGACAACACTTTTTTCTAAGTGCCTATTATTAATGTAAATAACTAATTTAGCAAAAAAGAAGAAAATAAATATATTTGGCTATTTCAGTGAGCAAAAAAATAATTGTTACTAAAAGCATTTCTAACATCATTTTATTTTTTACTTTAAATTCTATTTTGAAGTAAAATCTTTTTCAACCCTACTTTATTTCCATGGAGTAATCTTATTGTTTACTCCATCTTTTACTGAATACTTCATTTTGAAATAAAAAAATGGAGTATGGTTGAAATAGAATTCAACTCCAATTATTTTAAATAGAATAATACATTCAAGATACTTTAATATGGCAAAGTGAAAATGACGTGATTCGGCTTAATTTCAAAGTAAGGAATAATCCAAAATGACGTGACGATGTGCAATCTTTTCATGTTTTTTTGGGGGTTAAATTCTAGAGACTCCCAATTAGCTCGATTGTGATATTAGATAACTATTTAATTTTAATTTAAACACTGCGATATTTAACCCATCAGAACATTTCTAGACAGATAATATTATTATACATAAGGACTTAGACGACAGAGTCTCATAACTAGCGGTGGCAAGGTTTCAGGAATAAACAATCTTATCTCTTAAACAACCAAAAAAACAAATGAATATAATTTTAATTTAATTTTCTTAATACACTAGCATTATTTTATTGTTGATGTAATTTTTTTTTTTTGTTAAAGGTTGATGTAATATTATTCCCATAGATGGATCATAAATCATGGCGTACGTAACGTTTAGAAGCTCTTAACAAGTAGGGTTCTCGTCATAAGTAAACTGTAAAGAAGCCATGCTTTTTCACATACGTAAAAAATATAAAGAAAGTGCGCCTAAATAATATCTTAAGTACGTACGAGTAAAACCAAATTAATAGATTTCAGGTACGAGTCTCACTGCTAGGGAAGGGCTAACTAACCTGCGGTCTGGTTCCGGCCCGACGAGGCCCCCACCCTAAAGCCTTTTTTTTTTTTTTGATCGCTTTCAGCATTCGAGAGTAATCTTAAATCCAAACATGTCTAGACTAATTTTCTGGGTGGGAGTGACATAATCAAGTTTTAATGTCTTACTTGGTCAAATGCTAATATGATAATTCCGCTTCCGCGGAGGGTCGATCCAGCATGGCGACTCTTCCAGCGGAAAAGGAACCACCCCACTACAATCACTTAGGTTCCCTAAAGCCTTGGTTACAAAAAAAAAATGTATTTAATTTTATATATACACATTGTCGTCAATTTGTTGAAACATGAATAGATGCATGCGCACGAGTGCATGGTGAGAAGTAAGTAATCCGTGTGTTGGAATGGTTATGTGAATGTTCTTTTATTGACTCAAACCAGTGAGACAAACCAAAACATGCGTTTTGGAAGAAACTACAATCACTACTTTACTCCCACATAGGGACGCTGTGATGGGTTAATTAATACGATCTGGTTTTTATAACTTATGTAGGTCGGTTTAGATTTAATTCTATTTGTTCAGTTAATTCTTGTTCAAATTTATAATTTGGAAACTATTCTGTGATCAATTGTTAAATACTTTAGGGTTAAATCACGACAATGCATGTTTTTCTTATGCCGATGCAAGAACATTACTTAAAGAAATTTGAGATTAAAAAAAAAGATAACCGGTTAGAAATATATACCACATTTAAATTAAAATGAAACGTTTAAACAATCCACTCTCTGTTTATTGATTTAGAGTTGAAATCATAAACCTTGACATATATAACACATGTGCATGTATGATTAAGCCATAAACTAATCCTCGCCAAAGTATAGACATAACAGAATCAACCATTAGGGTTAAAACATTTGGTTAACATGTTTTCAATGGAAGAACATGATTAAGAAGATTACTTAAAGAAACTCGAGATCAAAGCTAATCCCTAGTGCATGTAGATATGTATGCATGGCAAATGTTTACATTTAGAGTGGAGACACATGCGATGCAATCAAGTACAGATCATAGGATTCTGAAGTTATGTATATGTTACAAAAAAAAATTAAAGAATAAATATAAAGTGTGGGACCAAAAGGGTCTTATCTTAATTGTTAAGTGCGTATGCCTTCGCAAGTCACGAGCCAAATAAATTGAAGGGAAAAAAAAATCTTACTTAGTGGAGAGGCCATAGAGGAAGTGGTGGCGTCCACGTATCTCAGTCTTATATCTGTCTGCTTACTTCACTCTAATCTATTTAGAATTTTGGGTCCTCCATTACAAAGACAACTTCCAAAAAGAAGGGCCAATTCTTGAATTCTGCAGTTTTACACAACTAAAACTCTTATGAGAATATTTGTTTTTATAATATATATCACAGAAGAAAAGATGCGACACATGTTTTAAAATCGGCTGCCTAGGTGTCTAAGCCGTCAAATTTTTTTTTTTTTAATGACTAAAATGTTTGGGGCTGTGGACTCGTACGTCTCTATAAACAAACTCAGACCATGTAATTTAACTTTTTTAGAGAATACGTAGATCCTTTACAATGTAGATTGAATCTGTGATTTTCAGAATTATTACGTTTTCGGTGATCCATAGACTTAACCACTAGACCAACTCATCGTTGGTAAACTAAATTGTCAAATTACCCAACCACTTTAATTTTACTCAAATCAATTCAAACACAGGTTAATAAAAAGTAAAAATAAATTCTAAATAGGCGGTCGATTAACCAGTTTAGGCATCTCCTAACTATATTAATAAATAATATTTTTTAATAAAACTTTTTAAAATAGAAAATATATTAGAATAATTTTTAAAAATCTTCTAAAACTAATCAACATTTAGACAGTCGATTAGGCTGTCCCAAACGCCCGATTAACATTTTTACTATTTTGAGAACAATATTGGATACGATGACCAAACCCAACTAACAAAAATAATAATATATTACTTTATTTAATCTTTTTGCTTCACTCATTTACTTATCATATTCTTCCAAATGTATTAATCTAATTGACTCTCATTATTTACCGTTTAATTTAAGTGATAAAATCCAACTACTAATTAATTGATGGATCAAATCCAACTACTAATTAATATGTAGTAGCTTTCGGATTGTGGTGGTGTGTAGAATTTTATAATAGCTATTTGACAATGGACAATTCTATAATCTGAAAGCAATAGGCAAAAAAATCAGAACCCCGAATCTTTCACACCGTGATATTTAAAGCATTACAATCACAACCACATAAATTTTACGAGGAAAAAAACAAAAACAAGTGAAGAAAACCATAATAACAAGATTTTTTTTTTTTTTTTTTGAATAACCAAATCTTATTACTCAATGTTAAGAATAATTACCGGTACCTCTTGAAAATGTAACTTTCGTAATGACCTAGTTGATGCAATTATTGCGAATCAAATCCGTAATAGGCCATGTAAGTTCCTTTTCGAAAAAAAAAAGAGAATCAGTTCTTGCTCTCAAGTTTCTCTACCCAAAAATGATAAATAAAACCGAAATATAATATAATATTTCAGTAACCAAATAATTCATATTAGACTATGTATGTTTCAAATTCAATTGTTTTGTTTTTAGACTATTAGACTATGTAACATTTCACTTATACGTCAAAAAGTTTTTTTTTTTAATCAATAAAAAGTTTTTACACGTGTCAAAATCTAATATACTAACGACACACGTGTTAGAATTATGTTAATTTTTAAGTTTGAGACATCAAAATTTATATAATAAAATTTTAAAAGAAATTTACATTTTTTTTTGGATTTTATTAAATATTTTGCAAACGCAAAGAAGATGTTTTAAAATGCTTAAGATTGTGAGTTATATAAGAAAAGAAAATACAGTAAATGTAAACGCCAACGCAAACAACCAATTGAGATAACTTTGATAATAAAATCAAGCTCTAGCTTAGTTTTAGGATCCAAGGTAATTATTGATGGGAACTTAGTAATTAATCACAATGGAGGGATTAGGGATGTTGTGACCTTGGTGGTATAGGATCAAACCGGGACAGCAATAAGATTTTATATATATATACCTAAACCGGAATCTGTTGTTAGCGTTTCGGTATATTTTTGCTTAAACGTAAAGACACATCATCAACCTGAGTATAATTCTCTCAGATTCCTCTAGGTCATTTTCAGAGTTTTCCACAGAACAAAACACTTTGAAGAATCTTGGGAACTCTTTGCCAATTAGAGATATATACAGAGAAAAGAAGAACATCTATAATATACATATACACTCTTTATTATCTGCTTCTATGGACCAGCACACCAGGTACTTACACACACACACAGAGTCAGAACCTTCTCTACTCTACTTTAATTCATGGATCTAGAAGATTTAAGCCATAGAAATTGCACACGTGAGCCATTTGATAATAAACAGATTTCGTGAAAAACAAGTATTACCAACGGCTGATATTAGGTTTTGAGAGATCATTATGAGACTAAAAAATGGAAACTTTCCTAGACATGAAAACAGAGCACCGAGAGGCAAATCACAAAGCCAAGCCAAATCAAATTGGCTTTTCTCGTCTAAATAAAATAATTTTAAACGGAATCTAATATCCTAAAAACAATATCTAAGTATCTAACTTTCAACCTCAAGTGCTGCTGCTGCTAGATACAAAAGGCCACTTATCAGACACACAAAACAATTCGACCCCTTTTGCTATTATGCTTTTTAAAAAATTTCCCTCTTTTTTCTTCTTTCATTGCCTTTCATAAGCTTCTACAGTGATATCTAGATTAACCTTTAATAAAGTCAAGGGACAAACTGCAATCATAACCTCGCCAAAGTAGTAGAAAGAAAAACGTCTCGAGCCTTATTTTAGCTCACACAGATCATATATCTTCCATATTGCTAAAACCGTGATATATAAAAGGAAACTAACATATTTGTATACTTCTTTGTTTTTAGATAACAAAGATTATATATAGTTTACCTTATTTTTCTCTCCTGGTTGATTTTTGGGATGCTGCTGATATTTCACTGACACGCGAGCGAGATAGTGCAATTGAAACAAGGGTTGGGACCTGCCAAGAAAAAAAGTATATATAAGAAAGTGTTCTTATTGCAACACACAAGAAGACAAACAAAAGGCAGAATTAATGGGAATGTTACATCAATCGCATATTAACGATTATTTCCTTTATATATGCTCTAATGGCTTGATGGCATCATAAAACAAGAGACCCCACATTATCAACAGCATAATCTCGCACCATATGGACGGTAAAGATTAGAAAAACAAATCATTAGAGAATTGTAATAATGTGGTGAGTGTTATATCGCGTAGACACAACACAGTGTTCAAGTTGGCGTATATAAATATTTGTCTAGAGTATGCCATATAAGGTTCCCATAAACAAGCTAAGAAAGCAACTTTTGTATTCAGAGAGAAAGAGAGAGAGAGAGAGAGATGAAAAATGTGCAAGAGGAATACCGTAAAGGACCGTGGACAGAACAGGAGGACATCCTCTTGGTCAACTTTGTCCACTTGTTCGGAGATCGAAGATGGGATTTTGTAGCGAAAGTTTCAGGTTTGAAGGTGGAGGGAGAAACATAAGAATAGGTATAGGCTTGTTTTGGAAAAATGGGCGGTCTCTGGAAAGGACCTTCCATTGAAAATATGACCTGGTTTTGGCTGTAGGTTTAAACAGAACAGGAAAGAGTTGCAGGTTAAGGTGGGTTAATTACCTGCATCCTGGTCTCAAACGTGGTAAGATGACTCCACAAGAAGAGCGTCTTGTCCTTGAGCTTCACGCCAAATGGGGTAACAGGTCAGAATCATCTCCAAGAAACAGAGAAACCCACAAAGAAATGTTTTTTTTGTATGAACTTTTGGAAATTTTGATATGCAGGTGGTCAAAAATCGCCCGGAAATTGCCGGGGAGAACAGATAATGAGATAAAGAACTACTGGAGGACTCATATGAGGAAGAAAGCTCAAGAGAAGAAGCGACCTATGTCTCCAACTTCCTCATCTTCAAACTGCTGCTCATCATCTATGACCACTGCAACTACTCAAGACACTGGAGGATCCAATGGGAAAATGAATCAAGAATGCGAAGACGGATACTACTCGATGGATGACATATGGAGAGAGATTGATCAGTCTGGAGCAAACATTATCAAACCGGTAAAAGACATCTACTACTCAGAGCAAAGCTGTTACTTGAACTTCCCTCCTCTGGCTTCTCCAACATGGGAAAGCTCCTTGGAGTCTATATGGAACATGGACGACGCAGATGAAAGTAAGATGTCTTCTCTTGCCATTGATCAGTTTCCTCTCAGTTTTGAACATGGTAGATCATCGTGGTCGTCTTTAGTCTAGGATTTGATTCATTGGAATGTTTATATGTGCAGCCTATATATATATATATATATTATCAAACGACTCTAGTAGTTTTCCATGACTTACATAAAAAAAAAAACACCACCCACTGTACTAATCTCATGTGTAGTCATCATATCCCCTGCCTCTTTCATTGATACCAATGTTGTAATACAAATTCAGAACTCTATTTTCAAAATCAATAAGACTGTTTGTGAAAGTTTTTTTGTAAGAAATCAAAATTAGAAATTAATGTTGATCCATCAGAAAGTGATGGATGAGAGTATCCATTATTAAAAACGCTGAAGAGTGAAGGAAGAAAATTGGAATAAGCAAGTAGCTAGCAACATGACTGAACAAGGCATATTCATCTTCTAAATAATCAAGGAGAATAGGTTTGACTTGTGAAGCTTAAGCCAACTTTGTGTAAGAAGAAAAAAAAAAGAATGTATTCTTCTGCTTTATCTTCTCTTATTGATCAAATCGAGTATGTTTTTTTTCTTTCTTTCTGTTTAAGTAATATTGCTCCATGATAAAAGATCAGTTCCGACTCTTTAGTCTTTTAGTCTTGATGGTAAGATATCCTTTTTTATTTCTTTATAATATTATTACATGAACCACTACTACATCTTTAAACTTTTCCTTTAAAATTTCAATGAAAAAAGGGAAGAAAAGGATGGCTGCTTAAAAGTAAGCAAGCAACTATTATCAATAGTTTTTTTTTAAAAAATGGACAAGGGAGTCTAATTGATAATCATCTTAAATAAACAAAAAGAGGTGAATTGAAAAAGGCATTTTGATTGGCTGATTCTCACCAAACAAGAATTATGAATCTTTTAATAGGCATATATATGATAATTATTTGTAGGAAAAAAATAAGCACATGTCTTTTCATAATCTGATTTTACGTGCTTATCTTGCCCCCACCAAGAACAAGAACAAATGGAGGGATAAAATAAGATCCACAGACTGATAATTAATCTCAACTATTTAAGGTCATAATCATACCACAAAAATTATTCATATACATATTATAAGCAAACACCCACTAAGATTATCCCCTTTTCACCCAAAGTTATTGGAAGAGTATGTAAAAAAAAAAATGGTAGTGGATATGAATCCAGGCATGCATATTTTAAATCAGCAAGAGATTATCAAATAATGATTCATTACAATACGATCATCATCGTATCCGAATCGGCCGCTACGAGATCGTCGCGATTCACGAATGCCGATCACTGTCGAATCCGTCAAAAGTTTGGTATGATTTTCATTGATTCGATGATTGAATGCATAGAAAATCGAGAGGGGAAAAAAACGGTGTTGTTATGTCATGTGTAATCGTCAAAACCGAAACGCATGCAATATTAATACGACGTCGTTTATCTTCACTAAAAAAAAGCTTTTTGAATCTATCCCACTGTGAGCTTTCGCGCGCATCAAAAAGTAATTAAACAAAAAAAAACACAGACTAACACTGCAAGGATGAAGTTGTAAATTAGAATCAATATTCAGTGGGATGTGTTTAGTCTATTTTATATAACTTGAGGTTTAATTGAAACAAAATGAAGACTTCAGGGATACGTCAGTGTAAAATATGAAATTTTTAATTCGCCTAACCAATAATAACTTGTACGAAGTGACTCAGGGCCACACAAACATGTGACGTCACTTGAGAATCTTAATCCGCCGTATCCAGACGAGCGGAGCAGCCACTATTCGAGCCTCCGCCGGATTTCATATCGCCGATCGAAGATGTCGTCTCCGTTCGTGAAGTCTTATCTTTTTGCTTACAATTTCCTCCAAGCTTCTTCATGGTTATCTCTCTTTCTTTCTTTCCCTCCGTCTTCTCGATTTCACTCTCTTGCCTTTACTCATGAGGTTTGTGTTCTTCGCCAGGACGATTTCGCTTCTGAGTATCTTCAGCAGCTTTTTATCGAGCAAGGCGATCAATGGCGCTTACGCTTCTGCTGGACACTTGATAAGTGAGACGAAATTTCGTCTTCTGTATCTGTATCGCTTACGATTATATCTCAACATTTTTGAATCGCTGCTTGATAAGAGATCCGTATTTTAGTGGGACTGATCTGCCAAATCCAATCCAAAGCTGGATTCTGAAAATGATCTCTGTTGTTGGCTTTTGATTCGTTCAGGTGTGATGCAAATTGCTTCTGTTGTTGAAGTTCTTCATGGAGCCATAGGTAATATTTGAATGATTTGTGACTTTTTTTGTGTGTTTTTCCCTTCTTGAATTGAAAACACTGATTGATCCTCTTTGAAACTTAGGAATTGTCACGAGTGGATTCTTGTCTCCGCTGATGCAATGGAGTGGAAGAACACACTTCATATTGGCAATTGTTGGACAGATCAAGGAGGTTTGTGTGGTTTTGCTCTTTAGATCGTTTTACTCGTAAGCGAAAACAAAAGTTTCAGCAAATCTAGCAGTGTAATTCCATTTTCACATTCATATTTTTAGGTCCAGGATTCTCCATGGCTGTCAATAACACTTGTAGCTTGGTGTCTCGGCGAGGTGAGTTTGATTGATCTTTCACATGTCTATCAATCTTGTACAGAGAAATACCAATGACGAGTTTGTGACAGTTGAAAAAGAAATTTTCTGGTCTGAGACCTTTGAACATACATTAGCAATGATTAGAGAGAAATTTTTAGCAGAATGGAGCAATGATGTGATATACAAATGCAGTTGTATTACCCTTTTAGAGAGTCGTAATATTATTACTCGATGTGGTAGCTGAGTGATGGATTTGGATGCAGATGATCAGATATCCTCACTATGCTTTAACATGCCTCGGTAGATGTCCCTATTGGCTAACTTATCTCAGGTAATACTATCCTACTTTACTTTATAAATTGTTTTCGAGTTGAACTGATTGCATAATATGTTTTACCATCCAGGTACACAGGATTCATCATGATCTATCCAACGGGGTTAATTGGTGAATGTGAGTAGTTTAAAGCGTATATGTGTGTTCTCTGAAGCCAGAATTCTTATTTCATTTCTTCTTATTGGCTTTGACCATGTTTCTGCAGTATTGATCATGTACAAAGCGCTTCCTCATGTCAAAGAAATGAATCTTTACGCAAACTTCTTCTCAGTTTTCCCCTTCAGTTACTACGAATTCCTTTGGGTATGTTCATCGCTTCCTTCTTCTTCTTCAACAGAACCCTTTTTGGCTTAAGGAATATGGATTTATTAGATATCATCGTCGTCATCATTAGGTTTTCCAATAACCATTTTGATCTGTCACATGGCATTTTTGTTCAGGCCGTCCTCTTGGTATACCCGTTCCTTTGGTTGAAGCTTTATCTCCAGCTGTTCAAACAAAGAAAGTCCAAGCTTGGAAAAGCAGAGAAGCATCACGGCAAGAGAAAGAGAATGTGAATGTGAAGTGCATTCAATCATCTCCTCAGATATGCATCTTATCTTTGAATTTGTGCACTAATTTGTAATTTCTCCGATGTAGACTTGAACTATGTACTGTTTTGAATTATGAGAAGAACATTGATTGCGTTGTGACTAAACAACCTACGTTTCAGTTTAGAGAAGACAACATTTTAAGGGAAGGATTTATGAATTGAATTACTAAATGACTTGGACAAAAAATATAATCGTAGAGGAGAATGGTTTCATTAATCACTTGATCGCAGTTAGTGATTGCATTCATTACCTCACACAAAAACACATGCCTTAATAGGTAGAACTTTACTGAACTATCAGTTTTTGTTTTGTTAGAGGTGGGAGCATATCACAAAGCTCAAAATTCAGAATAATTTTAACAAAACTAGGTATATATCCGCGCTACGCAGCGGGATTTTTTTTAATACATTTTTTTGTTGGTTTGATATTGTTTTTTTTATGGATATAATTTTAATGTTGTAATGTCAAATACTTAATAAGTAGTTTGGAAGAGAATGATAGCTATATTAGTAAGATATATAATGAATATTCAAAAAATAAGCACATGGCTAAAATTTACATTTGTGGAATGAAAAAGCAAACTTGACTCTCTAAATTCATGGTCATCGCTTTTTACTCGGTTCACCATCACTTTGGTTGATCCCGATTTCCCCCTACGGGTGATAAAATTGTATATTAAATTCATCCATATTCTATTAAATTTTATTTTGATTAACACTATTCATTAACCAAACACTTAATTAAACACTATTGTTTTGATTAAACACTCAACCACATAGTCAATTTAACAAGTAGGGAAATGACAAATCCAAAGTAACCAAAGCTTACAAAATTTGTTAAAATGATAGTTTAGTCTCTTGATCATACACGTTAGATACAAAATAATGAAATATCACCATTTCATAAGTCCTAGTTACACTTAAATTGGGGAGGAATGTTGGAGATTTAAGTGTTATAGTTATTATATTAACCATTGTAACTTTTGGGTTTATGTTTGTTTTACTAAACCATTGCAACCATTAGGTTTATTACTTTACTTCACCATTGCAATCGTTTCTTTATAACCCTTGTGCTCTCTCTCCGGCCGACGCTGTTTTTATTATTTTATTATTCTCATAATTTATAGTGCGGGGTTAAAATGAGAATGTACCAGACCGATAAGCGACATCTATCGGTTAATATAGCTGGGTAACACAGCAAACCAAGGTCTCCCAATATGGATTTGTTTTCTTCTCCGTTTTTGATCTTTGATCTTTGATCTCTGCAACATGCATGTGATTGATTAGGAGCCAGTTACTTCTAGTAGCAGAATAAGTGAGTGCGTGCCATATTAGTAGAAATTGCAAAGAGTGATGGCCTTTTGAGGATCAACAAATTGAAAACTTGCGGGTGACCGACCATTTAATATATAAAATATGATAGCCAAATTGTCAAGATCAGGAGAAACCAATATTCATTTCATAAAATATATGATGAACCTTCATTATATAAAGCTTAAAAGTTAATACTGATCCACACCTCGCCTATCGATTCCACTAACTCAGACTATTTGATGATAATCTCTTGTAGCGTGGAAAATCTCCCAGAAATCATCTTAATTATCCATTACCCCATAATAAATGGATCAGGAATAATCGATTTGGAAGGACTCGTGCTGGATCAACAACTAAACCTAAAGACCAAGAATTTCAAAATCAAGAGATTTCTAAGATTTAGCAAAGAGAAGAGAGATTACCTGCGTAAGTCTTCTCCTTGGTGAGTTTGTAGATGAGAACGGAGATGCCAAGGGCATGAACAGCCTCGGCAGCGACGAAAAGAAGCACAAACTTAAGTTAATCAAACCATTTTTCTGTTGCCCTCCATTTCCTTAGAGTCTCCAAGCTGCCTTATGGTCAACTACTGCTGTATGCATTTCCTGAATACAAGTTCAAGATGTTCTTAATGATATATTATTCCAACGATATTTTCCAATTTCAAATCCTTTTTATCGATCAAGACAATTTCAACAAATTGTACATAGGACACAAGCTGCAATGTATAAGTCAGCAATATCAGATTGTTACCCTGGCTTCGACTTCCTCTAGTGATTCTTTAACGAAGGGGTGTTCGAGAAGAGCGGGCCAGGTTAATCGACTTTGGGGCACCTGTTTTGCATTGTAATAGACAAACATTTTAACCCAGTCCAAGATAAATCTCAAACATATCAATAACTGGTATAAAGGTGCTTAGATCAAAATAGAAACTTCACCTTATTGAGCAATCCTTTCAAAAAGCTTTTGAAATAAGGACTCATTTCATCAGGATATTTGACAGGATCCTACAGATTCACTAAAATGTTAGCTCAAGCTTTTAGCATAGACTATGGACAAGAATATGCAATGATTTATATACCTTAACAATTTGACGAATGAGAGCATACACAGAATTAGTGTAGAACGGAGGTTGATACACAGATTGCATTTACGCATATATAAACACATAGGCCTAAAACATAGTATAACCAAATCACCTTGTTTCTAACATGTGTAGATTGGGTGGATGAGAGATACTCAGCAGCAATACCTTTCTCCTTCAGAGCAATCACTTGGTTTTCCTTAAGCAAAGAGAAACACAGAGCGGAAGCTGAGAAAGTAAAGACCAGAGTGGAAGAGAGGAAATAGAGCAGATAGTTAGAGACCAATCAAACACACAGATTCTCCATTCATGAAATCGGGAAAGAAACAGATTACCAATCAAAGGAGAAACAACAAGCACGATTCCAGGTTTAGCCAGTGCAGGTATCTGGTAACAAATCGATTTTCCTCCTCCCGTAGGCATCAAGC
>PKML01027533.1:902655-918422 GCA_002933935.1 Eutrema yunnanense | reverse complement strand
ATTTTTTTTAAAAGGGCTAACACTTAGTTTGATTTTTTTTTTAATTGACATATTTGTATCCAGGATCACTTTCATAAAACATCAACTATATCCTATCACTTTCGAACTTTGCCAAAACAATCCAAAACTTTCCGATAGAAAATAACTTTAATGTCCCTACTGTCACAAAAAATCATGTACTGTTTACACTGAATATTATCAGGCAACTGCTCAACTTTACGTTACTTCTTTACATGACGAGATGTGACTACTTTCAAATTTTTAATTCGAATTTATTACATTCGCGGCATATTAAATATTTGCCGCATTATTATGTATTTCTTTTCCATATTACTTTTTTCTCTTTTTTCTATAAGCTTATTCCTTTTCCCAACCGGCTAATTTTGTAATCGGCGATTGTCTTCTTCTCCTTCATTTTACGCCGACCTACAAATTTCCTCCAATCTTCCACGGTCTCCAATCTTTCTCCTTCGCCTAATGTGCAATATGTCATCATCTGAAAGTGATGGCGTCCAGAACAATTAGTGCTTAACCCTAAATTATAATTTCAACTAACGTTTTCAGTATTGTAGATCTATGTTACTGATTCATTGGATTACCTTGGAATGTTTTTCTGAAACTACCTTCTAGTAATCCGCCATAACCGTTTTTCTCGTCTTTGAAATCACACAATGCTCTGTCTAAACCCTCGTCGTGCTGCACTCTGTCAAAACACTTTCTTAGAAACTCGCATAGCTCGATGACTCCTTTGCTAGTCGTGTAATAGTCGTTGAGAAGACGAAGCAACTCATGATCTTCACGGAAATCTGTCTAATGACACTCCATAAACAGTTTCGAGACATCTCCGTCCATGTTCTCCATGCAGTCGCTCAATTTGCTGAGATTGTCTTCTGATCGCGATCTCAGAATCGACGAGGAGCTGAATGTTGGTGATACAAAAAACATCCTATGATAAATCGTGGAGATGCGTTGACGGAGACGCACCAATTTTTTAATCCCCATATTATCTTCAAACACAAAAGATCAATCACATAAATGATTTACAAAAGTTAGTAAAAACAATTCACTCTCGAAGATGATTTTTTCTCTTTAAATTGAGAAGAAGATGATTACAGATAATTGATTGTATAATCGTATGCATGTAGATGTAGGGTATGTGATATATAACGTGAGGAATTTCATTTTTTCCATTTTTCAATTTCCCAAAAATTTCATTTTTTCACTTTCTCAAATATTTCCTTTTTTTTTCACATGCATGTGATAAAAATATACAAACTCATGATTGAATTCTACATTTTTGTCCAACAATTTAATTGAATCAAATGATTAATCCAAACGGCTAACACTTTTTTGTTTTTTTTAAAGGGCTAACACTTAGTTTGCTTTTTTTATTTGACATATTTGTATCTATGGTCACTTTCATAAAACATAAACTATATCCTATCACTTTCGAAATTTGCCAAAATAATCTAACACTTTCTGAATGAAAATGACTTTAATGTCCCTACTGTCACAAAAAATCATATACTGTAAACACTGAATATTGTCAGGCAATTGCTCAACTTTACGTTACTCATTTGCATGACGAGATGTGACTATTTTCAAATTTTTAATTTGAATTTATTACATTTGCGGCATTTTAATATTTGCCGCTTTATTATGTATTTCTTTTCCCTATTACTTTTTTTCTCTTTTTTCCACAAGCTTATTCCTTTTCTCAACTGGCTGATTTTGTAATCGGCAATTGTCTTCTTCTCTTTCATTTTACGCCGACCTACAAATTTCCTCCAATCTTCCAGGGTCGCCACTCTTTCGCCTAATGTCCAATATGTCATCATTTGAAAGCGAGGGCGTCCAGAACGGTTAGTGCTTAACCCTAAATTATAATTTCGACTAAGGTTTTTAATATTTTAGATCTATGTTACTGATTCGTTGGATTACCTTGGAAGGTTTTACTAAAAATACCTTCTAGTAATCCGCCATAACCTTTTTTATCGTCTTCGATATCACGCAATGCTCTGTCAAAGTATTCGTCGTGTTGCGCTCTGTCTAAACAATTTTTTTGTCACTCGCATAGCTCGATGACTCAATTCCTAATCGTGAAATAGTCGTTGAGAGGACGAATCAACTCATGATCTTCACGGAAATCTGTCAGATGACACTCCGTAAACAGTTTCGAGACATTGTCGTCCATGTTCTCCATGCAGTCACTCAGTTTGCTGGGATTGTCTTCTGATCGCGATCTCAGCAGCGACGAAGAACTGGATGTCGGTGATACAAAAAACATCCAAGGATAAATCGTGGTGATGCGTTGATAGGGACGCGCGAATTTTTTAATCCCCATATTATTTTCAAACACAAAAGATCGATCACTTAGATGATTTACAAAAGTAAGTAAAAACAATTCACACTCGAAGATGATTTTTTTTCTTCTTTAAATTATGAAGAAGATGATTACAGAAAATTGATTGTACACTCATATGCATGTAGATGTAGGTTATGTGATATGTAACGAGAGAAATTTCATTTTTTTTCCTTTTTTCCTTTTTTCAATTTTTCAAATATTTTCTTTTTTTTCACTATCTCAAATATTTTCTTTTTTTTCCCATGCACGTGATAAAAATATTTAAACTAACTATTGACTTCTATATTTTTGTCCAACAGTTTAATCGAATCAAATGATTAACCCAACGTCTAACACTTTTTTGTTTTTTTCTTTGATTATTTTTTAAAAGGGCTAAGACTTAATTAGCTTTTTTTTATTTGACATATTTGTAACCAGGGTCACTTTCATAAAACATCAACTATATCCTATCACTTTCGAACTTTGCCAAAACAATCTAACACTTTCCGAATGAAAATGACTTTAATGTCGCTACTGTCACAAAAAATCATGTACTGTTTACACTGAATATTGTCAGGCAACTGCTCAACTTTACGTTACTCATTTGCATGTAGAGATATTGTGACTACTTTCAAACATTTTAATTCGAATTTATTACATTTGCGGCATTTTAATATTTGTCGCTTTATTATGTCTTAATTTTCCCTATTACTTTTTTCTCTTTCTTTCACAAGCTTATTCATTTAACCAACATGCTGATTTTGTAATCGGTGATTGTCTTCTTCTCCTTCATTTTACGCCGACCTACAAATTTCCTCCAATCTTCCACGGTCGCCAATCTCTCTCCTTCGCCTAATGTCCAATATGTCATCAATCTGAAAGCGAGGGCGTCCAGTTCGGTTAGTGCTTAACCGTAAATTGTAATTTCAACTAAGGTTTTCAGTATTATAGATATATGTTACTGATTCGTTTGATTACCTTGGAAGGTTTTACTGAAAATACCTTCTAATAATCCATCATAACCGTTTTTCTCGTCTTCGAAATCACGCAATGCTTTGTATAAACACTCGTCGTGTTGCGCTCTGTCTAAACACTTTCTTAGACACTTGCATAGCTCGTTGACTCCTTTGCTAGTCGTGAAATAACTCATGATCTTCACGGAAATCCGTCTGATGACACTCTATAAACAGTTTCGAGACATCGTCGTCCATGTTCTCCATGCGGTCACTCACTTTGCTGAGATTGTCTTCTGATCGCGATCTCAGAATTGACGAGGAGTTGGATGTTGGTGATACAAAAAACATTCAATGATAAATCGTGGTGATGCGTTGATGGAGACGCGCGAAATTTTTAATTCTCATATTATCTTCAAACACAAAAGATCGATCACTTAGATGATTTACAGAAGTAAGTAAAAAATAATTCACACTCGAAAATGATTTTTTTTTTCTATAAATTGAGAAGAAGATGATTCTAGAGAATTGATTTTACAATCGTATGCATGTAGATGTAGGGTATGTGATATATAACGAGAGAAATTTCATTTTTTCCTTTTTTCAATTTCTCAAAATTTTCATTTTTTTCACTTACTCAAATAATTCTTTTTTTCACGTGCACGTGATAAAAAATATGCAAACTAACAATTGACTTATATATTTTTGTCTAACAGTTGAATCGAATCAAATGATTAACCCCAATGACTAACACTTTTTGTTTTATTTTTTTTTATTTTTTTAAAACGGCTAACACTTAGTTTGCTTTTTTTTAATTGACATATTTGTATCCAGTGTCACTTTCATAAAACATCAACTATATCTTATAAGTTTCGAATTTTTCTAAAACAATCCAAAACTTTCCCATAGAAAATGACTTTAATGTCCCTACTGTCACAAAAAAATCATGTATTGTTTACACTGAATATTATCAGGCAACTGCTCGACTTTACGTTACTCCTTTACATGACGAGATGTGACTACTTTCAAACTTTTAATTCGAATTTATTACATTCGCGGCAAATTAAATATTTGCCGCTTTATTATGTATTTCTTTTCCATATTACTTTTTTTCTCTTTCTTCCACAAGCTTATTCCTTTTCCCAACCGGCTGATTTTGTAATCGGCGATTGTCTTCTTCTCCTTCATTTTACGCCGACCTACAAATTTACTCCAATCTTCCACGGTCGCCAATCTTTCTCCTTCGCCTAATGTGCAATATGTCATCATCTGAAAGTGATGGCGTCAAGAACGATTAGTGATTAACCCTAAATTATAATTTCAACTAACGTTTTCAGTATTGCAGATCTATATTACTGATTCGTTGGATTACCTTGGAAGGTTTTTCTGAAACTACCTTCTAGTAATCCGTCATAACCGTTTTTCTCGTCTTCAAAATCACACAATGCTCTGTCTAAACACTCGTCGTGTTGCGCTCTTTCAAAACACTTTCTTAGAAACTCGCATAGCTCGATGACTCCTTTGCTAGTCGTTGAGAAGACGAAGCAACTCATGATCTTCACGGAAATCTGTCTAATGACACTCCATAAACAGTTTTGAGACATCTTCGTCCATGTTCTCCATGCAGTCGCTCAGTTTGCTGAGATTGTCTTCTGATCGCGATCTCAGCATCGACGAGGAGTTGAATGTTGGTGATACAAAAAACATCCAAGGATAAATCGTGGAGATGCGTTGACGGAGACACGCCAATTTTTTAATCCTCATAGTATCTTCAAACCCAAAATATCGATCACTTAGATGATTTACAGAAGTAAGTAAAAAATAATTTACACTCGAAGATGATTTTTTCTCTTTAAATTGAGAAGAAGATGATTAAAAAAATTGATTGTACAATCGTATGCATGTAGATGTAGGGTATATGATATATAACGAGATAAATTTCATTTTTCCTTTTTTCAATTTCATAAAAATTTCATTTTTTCACTTTCTCAAATATTTTCTTCTTTTTTTTTCACGTGCACATGATAAAAATATGAAAACTAACTATTGAGTTCTACATTTTTGTCCAACAGTTTAATCGAACCAAATGATTAACCCCAACGGCTATCACTTTTTTGTTTTTTTTTAAGGATAAAACTTAGTTGGCTTTTTTTTTTTTTGTCATATTTCTATGCAAGGTCACTTTCATAAAACATCAATTATATCCTATCACTTTCGAACTTTACCAAAACAATCTAACACTTTTCGAATGAAAATGATTTTAATGTTCATACTGTCACTAAAAATCATGTACTGTTTACACTGAATATTATCAGGCAATTGCTCAACTTTACGTTACTCATTTGCATGACGAGATGTGACTGTTTTCAAAATTTTATTTAGAATTTATTACATTCGCGACATTTTATTATTTGCCGCTTTATTATGTATTTCTTTTCCCTATTACTTTTTTATTTTTTCCACTAGCTTATTCCTTTTTCCAACATGCTGATTTTGTAATCTGCGATTATCTTCTTCTCCTTCATTTTACGTCGATCTACAAATTTTCTCCAATCTTCC
The DNA here is from genome assembly GCA_002933935.1 of Eutrema yunnanense. Lineage (NCBI taxonomy): Eukaryota > Viridiplantae > Streptophyta > Magnoliopsida > Brassicales > Brassicaceae > Eutrema > Eutrema yunnanense. The sequence goes on along the minus strand of PKML01027533.1, from coordinate 912,566 downwards.
ACGGTCGCCAATCTTTCTCCTTCGCCTTATGTCCAATATGTCATCATCTGAAAGCGAGGGTGTCCAGAACGGTTAGTGCTTAACACTAAATTATAATTTCAACTAAGATTTTCAGTATTGTAGATCTATGTTACTGATTTGTTGGATTACCTTGGAAGGTTTTACTGAAACAACCTTCTAGTAATCCACCATAACCGTTTTTCTCGTCTCCGAAATCACGAAATGCTCTGTCAAAACACTCGTCGTGCTGCGCTATGTCTAAACACTTTCTTAGACACTCGTCGTGCTGCGCTATGTCTAAACACTTTCTTAGACACTCGCATAGCTCGATGACTCCTTTGCTAGTCGTGAAATAGTCGTTGAGAAGATGAAACAACTCATGATCTTCACGGAAATCCGTCTGATGACATTCCATAAACAGTTTCGAGATATCGTCGTCTATGTTCTCCATGCAGTCGCTCAGTTTGCTGAGATTGTCTTCTGATCGCGATCTCAGCATCGACGAGGAGCTGGATGTTGGTGATACAAAAAACATCCAAAGATAAATCGTGGTGATGCGTGGACGGAGACACACAAATTTTTTAATCCCCATATTATCTTCAAATCCAAAAGTTCGATCAATTAGATGATTTACAGAATTAAGTAAAAAATAATTCATACTCGAAGATGATTTTTTTTTTCTTTAAATTGAGAAGAAGATGATTACAGAAAATTGATTGTACAATCATATGCATGTAGATGTAGGATATGTGATATATAACGAGAGAAATTTTTTTTTTTCAATTTTTCAAAAATTTCATTTTTTCACTTTCTAAAATATTTCCCTTTTTTGTCACGTGCACGAGATAAAAATATGCAAACTAACTATTGACTTCTACATATTTGTCCAACAGTTTAATCGAATCAAACAATTAACCCCAACGGCTAACACTTTTTTGTTTTTCTTTTAAAAGGGATAAAACTTAGTTTTCTTTTTTTTATTTGACATATTTGTATCCATGGTCACTTTCATAAAACATCAACTATATCCTATCACTTTCGAACTTTGCCAAAACAATCTAACACTTTCCGAATGAAAATGACTTTAATGTCCCTACTGTCACAAAAAAATCATGTACTATTTACACTGAATATTATCAGGCAATTGCTCAACTTTGCGTTACTCCTTTGCATGCCGAGATGTGACTATTTTCAAAATTTTATTTCGAATTTATTACATTTGCGGTATTTTAATATTTGCCGCTTTACTATGTATTTCTTTTTCCTATTACTTTTTTCTCTTTCTTCCACAAGCCTATTCTTTTTCCCAACCCGCTGATTTTGTAATCAGCGATTGTCTTCTTCTCCTTCATTTTACGCTGACCTGCAAATTTCCTCCAATCTTCCACTGTCGCCAACCTTTCTCCTTCGCCTATTGTCTAATATGTCATCATCTGAAAGCGAGGGCGTCCAGAACAGTTAGTGCTTAACCCTAAAATATAATTTCAACTAAGGTTTTATGTATTGTAGATCTATGTTACTGATTCGTTGGATTAACTTGGGAGGTTTTTCTGAAACTACATTCTAGTAATCCGCCATAACCGTTTTTCTCGTCTTCAAAATCACGCAATGCTCTATCTAAACACTCGTAGTGTTGCGCTATGTCTAAACACTTTCTTAGACACTCGTATAGCTCGATAACTCATTTGCTAGTCGTGAAATAGTCGTTGAGAAGACGAAGCAACTCATGATCTTCACGGAAATCCGTCTAATGACACTCCATAAACAGTTTCGAGACATCGTCGTCCATGTTCTCCATGCAGTCGCTCAGTTTGCTGTGATTGTCTTCTAATCGCGATCTCAGCATCGACAAGGAGTTGGATATTGGTGATACAAAAAACATCCAAGGATAAATCATGATGATGCGTTGATGGAGACGCGCGAATTTTTTAATCCTCATATTATCTTCAAACCCAAAAGATCGATCAATTAGATAATTTACAGAAGTAAGAAAAAAACAATTTACACTCGAAGATGATTTTTTTCTTTAAATTGAGAAGAAGATGATTACAGAAAATTTATTGTATAATCGTATGCATGTAGATATAGGATATGTGATATATAACGAGAGAAATTTCATTTTTTCATTTTTTCAATTTCTCAAAAATTTCATTTTTTCACTTTCTCTAATATTTCCCTTTTTTTTTCAGGTGCACGTGATAAAAATATGCAAAATAACTATTGATTTCTATATTTTTGTCTAACAGTTTAATCGAATCAAATGATTAACCCCAACGGCTAACACTTTTTTGTTTTGTTTTTTTTTAAAAAAATTTAAAAGGGCTAACACTTAGTTTGCTCTTTTATATTTAACATATTTGTATCTATGGTCACTTTCATAAAACATCAAGGGAAAACGACGTATTTCCACCTCAAGTTTATGATATAGTTGTAGATCCACCCGAAGTTTGAACATCGACACAGATCCCCCTAATTCAAAAATTGCAGACGTATTTCCCCCCAATTTGAAACATCGAAACCTATTTACCCATAACCGTCGGTTTGAATGGTTAACAAGCTTAACCAGATACGAAACCAATTTGGTTGATACCATACCGAATTATTACCCAACCCGACCCCAACTAGTTTGGTAAACACGATCCGACCCAGCACGTTTTTTTTTTTGGTAAAAAATATTCTTCTTCTTCACCCGTTAAGTTCCAAATTTTTGAATCTCAAGAAGCTAAGAAGTTCCAAATCACACAAGGACCAGAAGTTCCAAAATTTTAATTAAAAAAAAAAAAATTTGGAGGTACTTGTAAACAAAATTTGTGTTATTCAAAAGACTTCATCAATATTCCAACAATAGATTTTCCTCGATTGACATTGATATGAGCCAAATTTTGTAAACTCAGATACATCCAACAATCTAAGAATCTATCGTTCATTATACACACATATACTGTATCTATCTATTTATCTACGGTGAGGCCAAATCGGAGGAGGAAGAGGAGAGACGAGAGAGCTCGTTCATGAGGAAGAGTATGCGAGAGTGGTAATCACGCGCCTGATCCAGAGATTCGGCTTCGAGCTCGGCGAGTTGAGAGCAGAGACGCTCCTCCGCCACCTGCGTCCTCTGCCCCACAACTGCAACATCTTTTTTTTTTTGTAATCTTCTCTCAAATCTTGATTTTGGACTCTTCACTGCCCATGAAGGTGACTCTCTTCTCTCTCCCTCAATTCCTCTTCCTCCGCCGCGGCCTACGATGAGCCTGGTCTCCTCCGCCGTTGTCTCTCTCTCCCTCAATCTCTCTCTTTATATCAAAATCGTTTTTTCTGGGTAATTTCGAAAACAGTCGATTAATTAGAAACAGGTCGTTAAATCAGAATCGATTTACTAGTCCACACTCCATTACCCAACTCAAAATCTCATTCACTCTAAATCCAATTCCAATTAACAAGATTCAATTTTTTCCATAAATTTCGAGAATTCTCCATGGCCACCGTGAATCTAAGCTCATGGGTACATCACTCTTTATCAATCACCAGAGAAGAGAGTAACAACAGTATCGTCACGAAGGAGAAGAAGACAGCCTCAAATTCGATTTCATGTCTTACACGAGTGAGACCGAGCTTCCGACAACGGCGGCGGTGATGAATTAGGCGGCGGACGGTGCTGGTGGGGAAGACGATTCTTCTTCACCCGATTTCCGTACTCATGATCCATGAACAAGATTCGATCCCTGGAACAATAATCGGATATCTGTTTTTTTTTTTTGAATGAAAATCGGGTATCTGTTTTAACCCGGGTCAAATGTGGTTTATTTCTGTAATAGGGTCATAAACCGGTTTAGTTTCGATTTTAAATGGTTAAGTATCATTCAATAAACAGTAAACCGACCTAAATCATGGTCCATGTGATTTTACGCTTCGAACTTCTATCATGTGGCTAAATAGGTTTCGATGTTTCAGATTGGGAAGAAATACGTCTGCAACTTTCGAATTAGGTGGATCGGTGTCGAAGTCCAAACTTCGGGTGGATCTACAACTATATCATAAACTTGAGGTGTAAATACGTCGTTTTCCCAAACATCAACTATATCCTATAACTTTCGAAATTTGCCAAAACAGTCTAACACTTTCTGAATGAAAATGACTTTAATGGTCCCTACTGTCACAAAAAATCATGTACTGTTTACACTGAATATTATCAGGCAACTGCTAAACTTTACGTTACTCCTTTGCATGACGAGATGTGACTACTTTCAAAATTTTAATTCGAATTTATTACATTCACGGCATTTTAATATTTGCCACTTTATTATGTATTTCTTTTTCCTATTACTTTTTTTCTCTTTCTTCCACATGCTTATTCCTTTTCCCAACCGGCTGATTTTGAAATCGGCGATTGTCTTCTTCTCTTTCATTTTACGCCGACCTACCAATTTCCTCCAATCTTCCACGGTCGCCAATCTTTCTCCTTCGCCTAATGTCCAATATATCATCATCTGAAAGTGAGGGCGTCCAAAACGGTTAGTGCTTAACCCTAAATTATAATTTCAACTAAGGTTTTCAGTATTATAGATCTATGTTACTGATTCGTTGGATTACCTTGGAAGGCTTTTCTGAAACTACCTTCTATTAATCCGCCATAACCGTTTTTCTTGTCTTTGAAATCATGCAATGCTCTGTATAAACACTCGTCGTGTTGCGCTCTGTCTAAACACTTTTTTAGACACTCGCATAGCTCGATGACTCCTTTGCTAGTCGTGAAATAGTCGTTGAGAAGACGAAGCAACTCAGGATCTTCACGAAAATCCATCTAATGACACTCCATAAACCGTTTCTAGACATCGTCGTCCATGTTCTCCATGCAGTCGCTCAGTTTGCTGAGATTGTCTTCCGATCGCGATCTCAGCATCGACGAGGAGCTGGATGTTGGTGATACAAAAAACATCCAAGGATAAATCATGGTGATGCGTTGACGGAGACGTGCAAATTTTTTAATCTCCATATTATCTTCAAACACAAAAGTTCGATCATTTAGAAGATTTACAGAAGTAAGTAAAAAACAATTCACACTTGAAGATGATTTGTTTTTCTTTAAATTGAGAAGAAGATGATTACAGAAAATTGATTGTACAATCGTATGCATGTAGATGAAGAATATGTGATATATAAAGAGAGAAATTTCATTTTTTTTTTCATGTTTTCAATTTCTCAAAAATTTCATTTTTTTACATTCTCAAATATTTCTATTTTTATTTTCTTTTTTTTTTCACGTGCACGTGATACAAATATGCAAACTAACTATTGAGTTCTACATTTTTGTCCAACAGTTTAATCGAATCAAATGATTAACCCTGACGGCTAATACGTTTTTGTTTAAAAAAAAATACTTTGCATTCATTGGCTATTATAAAACCACTGTTATAAATTATAAGTGGTGAGTTGTGTTTGTATATAATATATACAGATGTTTATTATTTTAGATCAAGAGAGATGAGAAGAAGCTAGAGAGATGTAATGGGAAACGAGAGAGAAGATCATTTATATTGTTTTTTCACTTCTTCTTACACAACCTATTTATACTGCAATATTAAGTAATAAAATAATAAATTACCGACTTATGAAGTCGGTTAAAAGAAGTGATGATAAGGTGGAAGATAATTATCTTCTTTAACACTCCCCCTTAATTATCTATCACTGTATTACGTACTGCCTCATTAAAAACCTTATCATGGAAAAACCCAATGATATAAAAACCACGACAAGGAAAAAAGAGTACAGTGACGCAATCTCCCCCTGGAATGATGGATATATAATTCTCTTCATAAATCCCGTAGACGACGCATTCCGATACTTTGAATATGTTTTCTGAACGTTGTAGTGGGAAGCGCCTTTGTAAAGAGATCTGCTGCATTGTCACTTGAACGAATGTACTGGATATCCACTTCTTGATTCTTCTCGAATTCTCGAGTGTAAGAGAAAACTCTTGGAGGGATTGTAGAGACAATAACGCAATCTCCTCCGAGAAAGATGAATCTTGTTCTCTTTATGGATTTTGAAGATGATTCGTCTCGATCATTTTATTTGCTTCTCTTGATCTCGTAATGATCTCTCTTCATTGGGATTATAGAATTTCATTTCAGATGTCTAACATTTTGCGTGTTCTTTGCTGCCTCGTTAAAAACCTTGTTATGGAAAAACCCAGTGGGATAAAAACCATAGCAAGGAAAAAAGAGTGCAGCCACGCACATCATCACATTTCTCCCCCTGGAAGCATCATCTTCAGGATATGCATTCCAAGAATATATCCCATCTTTTTGGGAATATTTATAAGTAGAGTCTTAGTGAACAAACTCGTATGATCTTTATATAGTTTCTCGGATCATTGGACTTCCGGTCCATAATATTCGAGTTGGTCATGCTCTTTTCACAAAATATACTATTCCGACTTTCCTGCTTATTTTGTAGTAAAACAACACACAATATGTACCGAGATTTACATAAGGTACTTCAGGACCTAAAACTTTCTTGTTGTTTTCGCAAGGTCGAAATAGATCTTTTTCAATATCGAGTGATCTATTAACCATTGCAATACTCAAAAGATTGACTTAATCCATTTTTCACCCTTTCGGTGTAATTTGATTGATGCATGAATATTCCACCTTGGAAATACTCTATATAGATCCCAAGACAAAATTTTGTCTTTCCAAGATCTTTTATTTCAAACTCCTCTTTCAAATGGGTTCTTGCATCATCAATCTTCTTTTGAGTATTGATCGCTATAACTTGAACGAACAAATTTTCTCAGATGCTTCAGGCATCTATGATCCTTCTGGGATTTTTCATGGATATATCACTATCAAGTGATCCATACGAATATGCAATCACGATATCCATAATATATATATTTAGATTTTTAGATGTCATTAGGCACATCAAATATTTGAATGCGATTACATACATGACAAGGGAATATATCTTTTCATAGTCAATTCCCTGTCTTTGAGAAAAACTTCATGCCACAAATCGGATTTTATATCTTGTGACCTCGTTTTTCCTCATTGTATTCGCACAAATCCCCGTTTGGACTTGAATGTCATTACATCTGCAGGTGTAATGACTATAGGTCCTTAGACATTTCAGAATATTTCTCATGGCCATTTGCCATTTCTTCTAGTCATATGCCTTTTCTGGCACTCTGACACGGACCTTGGGTCTGTGTAATCATTTTCATTGTTTGATTTTTACGGATACAGAGTATTCCATTAATTTTCCATTCTCGACGTAGTTAATGGAAATTTCATACTTTCTGTATCATGTTCGTCTTCTGGACGAATCTCTTTATGCAATCTTTTGAGAATACTTTCATATATTTTCTCGACATTCTCCTTTTATTGATTCTTCTGGAATCCTTTCCTTTTGTTCTCTAATTTTCTATCTCTTCTGGAGAATTTTATTTCTTAGAGTCCATTATCCTCCCCCTTTTAAACTGAACCTTGGGTTCATTTATTCTGCATCCATAAATTTGTGTTCTTCAGGAACATTAATTCTTGATGGAGCACTGTCAAATTTTATGAACTTCAAGTTCGTAATAATTTGTAGGGAGGATTAAGATATACCAAACATGGTGTTTACCATGTAATATCTTTTGGCACTCATTCAATATTTTCCCTAATATTGGGAATTTTTAATATTTTGGCTTTCCAACTTCTCATACGAAAGCACATTGTATACCATGAGGTATTACTCACATAGTCTGATACTTCAGGATCAAATAGCACTTCCTTTAGAAATGCTTAAATGTGAGTTTTTCTATATGTTAGATCCTACTGGGATCTTTCGAGATACGATGTTCAATCGGGATACCTGTAAAATCAACTAAACCAACTTCGAAGTTTCTAAAATAAAATAATCTTAAATCAATCGTACCTTGAGATAGTGAAAGATATGCTTTATTCCATTCCAATGTCTACGCGTAGGAAGTGAGCAGTTCAATTTGGGATGCCTGAAAAGATTTCTCCTTTTCAAAGGCTTCTTATCCCAAAATATTTCTATAAATACTATACGGCTTGTGACAACTCTTCAAGAGTTCAGATTATGATTAAATCAAAGATCTTTTCCTTTGATCCATAATCTTTTCATAATTATGCATGAGTATATCGGTTAACCTTAATTATTATACTCCATGCAACATATATTCATCCAGTAGAGTTCCCGAGAACATAATTCATTAATCCTTCAGGGATTAAATCTTTCATGGATTTTTGTGATATCCATCAAACGCAATTCAAGTCGCTCATGTACTGCCAGACTTACCCAGTGCATCCACCACATTTGAATATTCATTCAATATCGGATATGACCTTGTGTAACAAGCCGATTTTCATATTGTAAGGTCATTTTCTCATTCCTTATTATAGGAAGACACATACCCTTTTGATGCTTGGACTGCTGGTCCAAAAATTTCTCATATTTCATATGAGTTTAACATAGACTTGATTGCCTTTTTCGGCCAATATTTTTCTCTTTCTATCCTCATCCACAGAGGTAGATTTATGATCCTCATTTATATCGCGCGATATCTTGTTTATACTGTCGACAATTCTTTTTCTGTGGTTCCAACTTTTCCCGTGATGACATGGTTAATCGAGATCTCTTTATCATTATGAATGATTTTATTCAGGTACCTGATTTTATTATTAACCATGCCAACGGTCTCTTCAAGAGATTAATCCTCTATTCAATATATATTTGCTCCTTTCCAATTGAGGATTTCTTTGGAACCAAAGTAGTCTATCACGTTTCTTACGTGTCATAGATTTACTATTGATTAATCGTCCTTCAGGGACATATATTTTTATTGGAGCATTTCCAGCTAGAAATGAGATTATATGTCTGGCAGTTAATTGACATATGAATTATCCTTTGAACTTCAGGTTCATATTCATTTATAAGAGGATCCATGATAATTCATTTCGGAAAATCTCATCCATTAGCTGTTTATAAATGCTTCTGGCATTTGATTTGCAGCACATCTTGAATAGTGATCCTTTGAACTTTGAACTTCAAGTTCATACTCATTTCTTCAAGGATAAGAACTATTCAACGATTCTCCCTATAATAATGATATGCAAATCTTTTGATAAGCACATCTTCCACTGATGATTCAATATACTTTATGGGTCTCACTTTTATAAAGTGTGGTGGATGCATATAATGCATACCCATAAATTTCCAAGCAAAGAATAATTAATCTTTGATTGAATCAATTAGATGAAATGAGAGAATATTTCATCTTGTAATCTTCTGGATTTACTTTATAAATGAACCATCAGATCCATTTTAAGTGTGAACATAATCTTCTGGATGTTCCACTTACTTTTGATATGGGATTCTTTAATTCTCTCCCTCGAGATGATGACATTTCATGTCCATCCATCTCGAATTGAATCCCAATTTGGGATCAATAATATATCCAATTAACCCATCTGGGGTCATGTATTATGCACAAAATCTTTTTGCTAAGACATGCTATATATGTGTGAAAAACATCTGGTTTTTCAACATAAATTCTCAATAATATTTGAAATCATTATTACACCGGGATGGCTTAAACCGGTTATGTTATATATTGGTAAACTTCAGGTTTACTTATCTTATACAAATTTGCCATCTTTATGCATGTCTCCATCATGTGCTTTTCTAAAACGTTCGCTCTGCTGGAGCGATTATTCTTTTGGAGAGATTTTGTTTTTCAAGAGTGTTTTACTCTTCTGAAACGTTTCGCTTTTCTGAAGCGTTTTGCTCATCTGGAGCGTTTCTCTCAACGGGAGCGTTTCGCTCAACGGGAGCGTTTCGCTCAACGGGAGCGTTTCGCTCAACGGGAGCGTTTCGCTCAACGGGAGCGTTTCGCTCAACGGGAG
>PKML01027533.1:845874-897316 GCA_002933935.1 Eutrema yunnanense | reverse complement strand
GGTATCGATCGATACCGAAGGGTATCGATCGATACTTCGTGTTTGGCTTTGGTTCTTGGCGGATACCGAGGACACACCTCGGTATCTTTGCTCGGCATTAAGGACTTTTTGCCCCTGGTTCTCCCTGCGCCAGTACCGACCCGGGGTACCGAGCAGTGGCATCGGTGTATGGCTCCTGAAGCTTTGGGTATCGATCGATACCGATGGGTATCGATCGATACTTGGTGTTTGGATACCGAGGACACACCTCGGTATCTTTGCTCCGTGTTAAGGCTTTTTCCCCCGGGATTCCTCCTGTGGTGATACCGAGCTGTGACACCGAGCAAAGGCATCGATGTAATCCCCTGAAGCTTTGGTATCGATCGATACCGAGGGGTATCGATCGATACTTGGTGTTTGGCTTGCTTCTCGATAAACACCTAAAAACACTCCAAATGCATGCAATAACTTACTAGGACCTAATGCAAATGTCCTAAACTCTAAATGAGACCTATATGCAAGATAAAACCATGATTATGCATGCAAATGACACAAAACCCTAAGTGAAATGCATCCTAAAACATGCAATATATGAGTGTATCACCTAACCTTTTTTTTTGGTATATAAACAGATCGGAAGACGATCGTTTTTTCGGTATATGAACGGATCGTGAGACGATCGTGCTGATAACGTGTTATAAATTATAAGTGGTGAGTTGTGTTTGTATATAATATATATAGATGTTTATTATTTTAGATCAAGAGAGATGAGAAGAAGCTAGAGAGATGTAATGGGAAACGAGAGAGAAGATCATTTATATTGTTTTTTCACTTCTTCTTACACAACCTATTTATACTGCAATATTAAGTAATAAAATAATAAATTACCGACTTATGAAGTCGGTTAAAAGAAGTGATGATAAGGTGGAAGATAATTATCTTCTTTAACAACCACATTGTTTTCTTGAATTTATCACCATCATGATTTTTTGACCTCTATCTAGATACACACGAAGCTGAGAGCATCTCCAACCCTACTCCATTTTCTACTCTAAATGCCATTTTCTTCTCCAACCCAACTCCATTTTCAACTCCAAAATGGAGAAATGCCAGCTTTTCCTCCAAATATGGAGTAACTCTATTTTCTACCCTATTTTGGAGTTGAACCTTCTTATTTATAATATAGTCCTTCAAAATTTTATACTTTTGATTTTTACCCCCATTTACTTTTTGTTTTGACAAATATAATATTAAATGATGATATATATTTAATTTAAAAGAAAGGATAAGTAAATTTAAAAATTGAAAACAGAAAATAAAATAGCATAAACTCATAATAAATTTAAAAATACATGAAAGTACTGAAATTAGAAACAACATAAAATAAATTTGATGCAACAATGACTAATAATAATCTGGTAAACCATTTACGGATCCACCAAGATCGTTAAAGTATTGTCCAAATGAACCAGATTGAGGCGGATTTTGTTGATATTGTTGTTGCTCGGACCTTTTTCGATAAATCCGTGTTTATTCAGACTGAACATAAGCACGAAGATTCGGATCTTGTATCGAGTTCAAGTATTGTAACAAAAATTTGTTTTCTTCCTTAAATTCTTTCAAGGTGTAGTTTTTACTTTGAATATCCAACTGTTGTTGTCTTTGGGTACTTGTCTTCTTTAATTGCTCTAAAAGTTGCTTATTTCCTTGACATAACATGATAATCGAGGATGAGCGTGATCTCGATGCTCCGATTGAAGTTGGAAGAGAAGCTCCACCTCCAAAGGTAGAATTAGCTGAGAACGAAAATACTCGGTTCCAAAATTTTCTTACTCGTTTAAGAGGAATCAAAGATAAAAGCGTTCATTTCTCACTTTGAAATGCTTTAATTGATCATTTATGGGAAACATATTCAAATGGTGACGTTTAAATTAAAATCTACTTTGTTTTGTTATTTTTTGGTGATGTAATGTGTTTTTCTTTGTATTATAATGATTACATTTAAATAATATCAAAATTGATGAAAATTTTAAAAGAAAAAAAATTAACAGGTCTATTTGTAAATTTTATAAATATAGTGTATTATTAGCAATTAACAATAAATTAAAAGAAAAGAATATACTTAGTATATTTTTTTTGGAGTAGAAAATGGAAAAGTATATTGGAGAAAAACTCAACTCCAAAATAGAGTTACTCCAATTTGGAGATGAAAATAGAGAAATACATTGGAGATGCTCTGAAGAAAAAGGTAAGATTCATGCCAAGGGTTCACTCACTATCTGATGTTAAATTTAATTTTAGATTTGCAGAACGAGGAACTTCGTCTTGTGTGCTCTCTATTGATCAATGCAAAGTGTGTTACAGGCAAATGTTTTTAAGCTTTTAGGAACTATGCAGATTCATATAATTTATAAAATACATATTTCAACCCTCCTCTGTAACAAGATAGGACTCGGACAATAGTTTAAAGCTATACTACTCTACATGGTTCACCATCAAAATCAAATGCCTTTCTCGTCTGAGTTGCAAGAAGAATACATTTCCCTTAGTCATATGTATGTATATGTTTCTCTTTTTCTGTCAAGGGACGATAATAACAATAATAAGAATAGGACGAAAAGGTTTTTCACCGGCGAGCAAGTCTCTGGCCAGCTCCAGCCAGTAAAGCCTTACCAATGACCCCAGTGTGAAGGCCACAAGCCAATGCGACACCTCCTACAACAACCCATTTCCAATCCATTCTCAAATTGTCCCGTTGTCTCCTTGCATAGTCCATTGCTCTGCTTCTGTCTTCGTCTCCTGTGGATGCTTCTGTAGAATCCAAGTTCAGTTTCGTGGTGATTCTTGCCATTTGGGCGATCCGGGATACACTTGAGTCTGATTTTCTGGCAGTTTGGTAGGCTCGTAAACCAGAGTTTAGCTTCTTGACAGCTCCCCACATGCCATGACGGACACCTAACTTTGCTACATCTTTTGGGATTCCCATGTCTTCGTAGTGGACTAGCGATACTTCACAAGCCGATTGCTGTCCATCTCCTTTCCGGGATTCAACTGCATTTTTTTTTGTATTTGCTTGACAATCAAATTATGTGCCAGCTTAAAAAAAAAAAACCAAAGACTTGCATTTCAAAAGGCTTACCCGCTCTGATAACCCAACTTGAGAAATAAAGCTCAACACGCCTCGGCTTATCACGCTTTGGTAGAGCTGGATAAGGAATTCCCTACAAAATCAACAAGTGTTACATTATATCCACACAATGAATCTCCTAGAGATGTATAATCAGCATGTTCCATGCACTATAAGCGCCTTAGTTCTGAGCTTTGTTCTGGCTTAATGTTTAGGCAAAACAGAAGTTGGATTCGTCTTTATTTGACCAATGTTTTTTCACTGATAAGGGAATGAAAACTAATAGACAAATGGTCCCATTTCCGGAGTTCTCTCTAGGCATTCAAAATTCTCAAAGCTAAAACTTAGTTGTTCTTTCCTCTACAAATAAATGCTACGCACTTGGATCCATGTGAGGGTACCTTTGTCACACAGTAATACTTGTTTCCAGACTCCCATATTCTCCGACCAATGATATACTCTCGGTCACTACAGAAAAAGGGAAACTGCAGGCAAAAGAAATTAGTAATGACAATAGCTTTTTATGTGGTATATTAAGAAGACCAAAAGTATCGCAAATCCAGAGACCTTTTTTCTCCACTGAACAATCATTGTTCCTGTCTGAGTGTCCTCCTCCAGAGTTTTGAAGTTGGCAAGCATAAAATCCCATTTAGGTCGAAATTCATCATCCCAGAAGAAATCCCTAACAATATCCGGAGTTGCATCTTCAAACACAGTTCGACTGCGATAAACAACAGGACCTGTCTGACAAACAACACAACCTTTCAGGCTACAAACACGGTTTGATATACTGTTTTTTTTTCATCTAGTGTTAAGAAACCAGTTTCGAGTAAAATGTCAGTAAAAATGCCACACAATGGCGTAAATGCATCATATCGTGCTCAACGAAACACAATGAATACTACTAGAAACCACAACGGATTGATCGTCCATAGCCATCGCAAAGAAAACTATCTCATGGAAACCAATGATCTAAAAAAGCAGGTCTCTGAGTCAGATGTTATATTCAAATTTCTCTACAGAATTCACTTTTCGACAATAGTCTCTTGCGCCTACTACGCATTGACTTGGCTCGTTCCTTCAGTTACATGGTTCAAACACCCCATAAGGAAACGGATACAAAGCAAGAGTTATAAAATTTAGATTACCTCAGGCTCATGGCGCCAAGCTTGGTAGCTCATATTTGGAGTAGTCTTGTTCATCATTGATTGCCACTCCATAGCCGCATTTCCGACTTCAAGCAGCTGTAACAAATGCTCAAGATCATTCTCTGTCACAATTTCCTGCTCTCTCACCGTCGTGTTATCGCTAGCTCTGCAAATCCATTAACCATAATCAACTAATGCAAAATCATTCCTTTTTGCCAATGCCATAAGCATACAATATACCTTTTCCGGCTAAAATGGAAGTAAAGGTTCCGTTTTTAAACACATTTCTATCATTAAAAAAAATACAGAACAGAGACTCTGCACATGTTCTGTAATATACTGACCTGGAGACTAATCCGGTTTCATCGATTTGAAGACTCTCTTCTACAATCTCAGGCGTCTGCGAAGAAGCTGAACCAGCCGCCGATTTATCGAGCCTTGACCAGATGGTGCGGCAAACGGAGAAGGCAGAGAGAGCTGTGAAAGCAAGCCAGAGCCGTCGAGCGCCAAATCCAGGCGGCGCAGTCCACAGAAACCGAAGCTTAGAACGGAACCCTAGATAGATCAATCCCGTCCATCTTGGACGCCAAGACCATCCGATCAATAGCCCGATCATCACGGCGAGCCAAATCGGGACTGCGCAGAGTAATATGTCGACGAATGTCTCTGTAAAAGAGGGTTTCTTAAAGAAATACATTAGATCAGAGTAGGTCACATCCATGGCGGTTCTATTGGATCGGAAACTTATTCCGATTTGAGAAATTTTCCTGAGAAAATGTCAGATTCCCGAAGGAAAATGAGATTCTTCTAAGATTTGAACGACATGAACCAACAGTTTGATTCAGGAGAATCGAATCGAAGAAGATGAAGATGAGCAATTTCCTTTAAATTTATTAAGTTTGGTGATTTAATGGAAATGGAAAAATAAATAATCTGATATTTGCTGTGTTGAAAAGACGTTAGCGGGTGATAAAATGATACAGAAACAGCACGGTGAGATGACGTGGCTCTCTCGTTGACCGACAAATACATATCCCACGCGTCAAATCAGAGCGCGTCGTGTTCACTGCAGAGAAGAATATACTGATATCTCAATTATTATTATTGTGTTAGGAAACAAACAAAGTTTTGTTGTTATCGTTTATTCATTTGCAACGATGCTATCAGATTCGATTGTATATTAGAAACTCTATTTGGAGTTTGTAATTTTTTTACATTTTCACAGAGTAAATTTTAGAAAATCAAAAAGATTGAGAAAAGAATATCGTCTCGAGCTAATAAATGATGAAGTTATAGTTTCAAAAAAAAAAATATGATGAAGTAGAGATGTCAAACGGGCCTGCACCCGTCCAAATAGCCCGATCCGATGTGGTTTTATTTTTTTTGTTGGACCTCGCGGGCTGGTTCGTTGCGGGCTGCGGTCCCAAAATCCCTTGTCCAAACCCAATATGTCGATAATCTGCGGTTTAGCGGGCTAATCCACGAATTTCTTGTATTGGTTTGTTTATATGTCTCATCGTTTGCTTATATGTTCTCATCGGTAGGCCTGGGCACGGGGCGGGTACCCGCTTATTTTGGCCGACTTGTTATTTGACCCGCTCCGTACGGGTAATGAAAATATTGATCCGTACTTGGACCCGTAAAAACGGGTACCCGCTGATTCAAGGTACCCGCCCAGATTTTTGATACTTGCGGGTACCTTGACCCGTACCGGTACTTGCAAGTACGGGTCCCCGCTCAACAAGTAATTACATTACTTGCCTTGTTTTTTCCATTACTTGCCTTGTTTTTTCCATTACTTGCCTTGTTTTCCATTACTTGCCTTGTTTTTTCCATTACTTGCCTTGCTTTTTCCATTAATTGTCTTGTTTTCCATTACTTGCCTTGCTTTTTCCATTACTTGTCTTGTCTTGGGTACAAGTAGCAAACCGGATAACGGGGAACAAGCCGGGTAACTGGAACAAGCCGGGTAACGGGACAAGTAGTCAAAAAAATTTTTTGCCTTGCACTTGTCCCGTTACTTGCAAGTAGTTGGTTAACTCGCCTTGATACTTGGCTTGGACGAGTCGGGTACCCGATTTTACGGGTCGAGTACAGGACGGGTCGAGCGGGTCGGACGGGTAACGAGTATTGATGCCCAGGGCTACTCATCGGAGCTTTCAATTACCATTTTTTTTTTTTATTAAGAAACGTGGCTACCATCTTGGATGAAGGATTTTTCTTATCTCGAAAGACATTTTACCTCTATGTAAAAAGAAGCAATGTGTATTCTTTTTGTTACTCTTTTTCTTCAAATTTTTTCGGATTGTTTTTATGGGTACCATCTTCTTTCCGTTTGAGTTTTAATAAGAAAAAAAAAATGTAGAACATATTTGTTTCAAACAAAAAAAAGTAGGAAATATGAAACTAAAAAATGTAATTCTATCATCAGAACAATCGTTTGGTGAAATTTAAACAAATTCAAAATGAAACACTAACAATCCTTTCGAGAAGCAACATTCCAACCATTCGAGAAGCAAGAGAAGAAAAAATCCGAGAAAGCAACATAAGCAAAAATCCGAGAAAGCAACAAAGCCAAAAATATGAGAAGTAATGAAGTTCAAACTGAAACTCTTAACTAAATTATGAAATCCGAGAAGCAAAAAGAACACACCAAACTTTATAGTTCTTCAACTTTCATCTTCGTCCTCATCTTCATCATCGACAATGGATTGGAAAGATGGTAGTGTCCCATCTTCAACCGTGGATTAGCCATTGCAAAAATATCACTAACTTCTTGCCAATACTTATCAAACTTCTCCTTCATCGATATGATCATTTTTTTTTACAATTTAATATGTGCTTGATTCATTCACTTTCAGTCAGTTTTGAATTTTCCAAACTTGTATGAAGTACAAGTTAGAAGTTGGATATGTCGAACCAGACATAAGCCGAGTGATCTCATCAAATGGCTCCAAAAAATTAGAAATCTCCTTTGCTCGATTCCATTCTTCATTTGTAGGAAAGAATTTGTAGTTTTTCCCATCAATCCTTTTAAGGTTAGAAAAAGCAGCTCGGTAGTCGATAGCCCTATCAAGCATTTTGTAAGTTGAATTCCACCTTGTTTGCACATCCAAAAGAAAACTTTTATTTGGGCCTAAACCCACAGTCTCCACGCATTTTCCAAACATTATCTCACAAGATTCAGATGATGTAACATACTTGATACTCTCTCTGATTTTATGCAAGGAATCGCGTCTTTGTCTCACGATCTCTTAAACTCAGCCGAATGATTAGTGGCGTCTAAGTTGCCTTTAGGCTAAATTCGGTTAATAATAGTATGTAAAACTTAAAAGTGACTCTAATTGGTGCAAAAAGTTTTAAGATATGAATTTAAATTTAAATCTTTGCAATGTCTATATATCTATCGACATTAAACAACAAAAGCAACATCAATGACAAATAGTTAAGGAGTTGGTTTCAAATCAAGTAAACATCAAAAAGACAATGAGTTTCAAGTAGAGAGATCAAAACACAAAGTTTTCAA
This sequence comes from Eutrema yunnanense, assembly GCA_002933935.1. Lineage (NCBI taxonomy): Eukaryota > Viridiplantae > Streptophyta > Magnoliopsida > Brassicales > Brassicaceae > Eutrema > Eutrema yunnanense. The sequence goes on along the minus strand of PKML01027533.1, from coordinate 889,536 downwards.
GTTTTTCAAAGTTGTTTAAGCAGTATGAGATCATTACCAAGGGCATCATATCGAATGATAAGCATACGTTTTTACAAGGTGATTAAATTGGTGTTCCCTATGCATATGCAATGCAAACCTATATGATTCTAGACTCAATCCTAAAGGAATGCAAACATGAAAAAGCTACATGATTTCTTTTTGGATTTTTCAAAAAAAAAAAATCATTTTTTATTTTATTTTAATGCAATAGGCTATACACAATGCATGAAAGACTCAAAAACAAATACAATAAGACAAAGAAAACAACTTTAAATGACAAAGACCTCTCCCCTGGACTCAAAGCACACCGTCTCAGTGTGAAATGAATCCAAAGAGAGAGACAAGAGGTCAAGGGTGGTACCTTGGAAGTATGGAGATGAGGAGCTTGATCCTCCTTATTGATGCTTGTTTTGTGTCTCTAACTTGACAAAGGATAGACTTGAGAGATTTTCCAAGGGCGCGTTTAACGTCACTAGCTTGACGGTTGCTTCCTCTTATTCACTATCTCTTTGAATGTTTCTTTTGCTCATAGTTGTACACCTAAGAGATAAAGATCACAAGAAAATGGAAAAGATTAGCAACAAAACAAAATAAAAAGGCTCTAGTCTAAAGAAGAATCCAAATCCTAATGATCAATGCTAAACCCCAATGGCAACGGCGCCAAATGGGTAAAATATATATTCGATTTCAATTATCCAAGTGTACTCATGTCATTGTAGCACTTGAGATGTCAATCCATTTGGGGTTAAGATTGAAGCACTAAGAATGCAAGAAACTTCTTAATCTAGAGAAAATATATTTGGGTTTTTAATTTGTTTATAATCTAAAAAGTACAATAAAGTAAAACAAGATAAAATGATTGGACCATGAGTTTAACTATCATAAGAACGAGCTAATAATCAAAGAACGATGTCAAAAATTGAATTAAGTCTCATTCCTAGAACATGGAATTCACAAATATGACTAATCAATTTACATGGCACTAATTATTTTGTTAATAACCTAATCAAAAAAAAAATTCCATTTGTGATTAAACAATCAACAAGTATTAAGAAATAATTCCAATTAGTTCACTAAACACCTTAATCATCAACTCCCATTGACCTAATTTAAATTAAAAATTATATAATTCAATAAATCAAAATTAAAATTCGAAATTATTAATATTATGATTATTTTGTTTAGGATCGGATAAAGATATATTAATATTTTAAATTTTTAATTAGATAAGTTTTTGTAATAATTTGATGTATACTATTCTAGTGGTGATTTTATCTTAGCATGCTGATGATTGGATGTTTGACCATTCATTTAACCAAATGCCTACAAGGCTGAAGTCTTTGGTCTAGTTACTGTTTGCTTCTCTTGTGGTCAAAGGCAAGTGCAAGTTCCACAAAAAAGTGTTTTTTTTTGTCATATCGTTGATGCTATAATGTGAATCAAAGCAATTCACCTTCTTGTCATAGCCCTTGAAGTCCTTATCTCCATGTTTATGTAAACTTTCATCAATTGGCTGATCTTAAATTGAGCAGGGTACGATATGTAACATAACTGAAGTCGCCTTTACCGTTTCAAGTTGTCTGAATTTTGGTTGCCCTTTGGGTTCCTGAATAGACCAAAGGTAAGAATCTCATTTAAGTCAGGTTAGTTAGTTAGTTAGCAATTTCACATGCTTCATCTTATAATCTCATCAACATATTGATCACCTGCAAGAAAGAGATAAGGTTTATGCTTTTTTTTACATTTAATGCTCTCTTTTCTTTTGAAGTTCACATGCTAAATCTCCAAAACACTCTTCCTTTTGTCACCCCTATATGAATAGCCTCATGTTACTATTACCCTCTAAAAGACCTAAGGGATTCAATAAACAAAGAGTGTACTCCTCTTCTTCATTTTCTCTATGGCTCGGAACAAGCTCGAGTTCCCTCTTGATTCTGAGGCCTACGAGATCATATGCAAGATAGGCGTTGGTGTAAGCGCTTCGGTCTACAAGGCTATATGCATCCCGATGAACTCAACAGTAGTTGCCATCAAAGCCATCGATCTTGACCAGTCTCGGGCTGACTTCGACAGTCTTCGCCGTGAAAGCAAGACGATGTCTCTGCTTTCTCACCCGAATATCCTCAATGCTTACTGTTCCTTCACCGTTGATCGATGCCTTTGGGTGGTTATGCCTTTCATGTCTTGTGGCTCTCTTCATTCCATCGTCTCTTCCTCTTTTCCCAACGGGTTACCGGAAAATTGCATTTCCGTGTTCCTCAAGGAAACTCTGAATGCCATCTCGTATCTTCACGATCAGGGTCATTTGCACCGTGACATCAAGGCGGGTAACATTCTGGTAGATTCTGATGGATCCGTGAAGCTCGCTGATTTTGGAGTATCAGCGTCGATCTATGAACCAGTGACATCGTCGTCTGGAACGACGTCCTCTTCACTAAGGCTGACTGATATAGCGGGAACGCCGTATTGGATGGCTCCGGAAGTGGTTCACTCTCACACAGGGTACGGTTTCAAGGCAGACATTTGGTCGTTCGGGATAACGGCGCTGGAGCTAGCCCACGGGAGACCTCCGTTATCTCACTTACCGCCGTTGAAGAGCCTGCTCATGAAGATTACCAAAAGGTTTCATTTTTCTGATTACGAGATCAATACAAGCGGCTGCGGTAAAAAGGGTAACAAGAAGTTCTCAAAAGCGTTCAGAGAAATGGTTGGTTTGTGTTTAGAGCAAGATCCTGCTAAAAGACCATCTGCAGAGAAGTTGCTGAAGCATCCTTTCTTTAAGAACTGTAAAGGAGTTGACTTTGTGGTCAAGAACGTGCTGCAAGGCTTGTCAAACTCGGAACAGATGTTTATCGAGAGCCAGATTTTGATCAAGAGTGAGGATGATGAAGAAGTAGAAGAAGAGGAGATAGTGAAGAACAGGAGAATCAGTGGATGGAACTTCCGTGAAGACGATCTCCAACTTAGTCCAGTGTTCCCAACTGAATCAGACACTTCTGGGTCAAGTCCACGTGAAGATGTTTCTCAAGACAAACCGGAAGGCGACAACATCGTTTTAACTGGATCAGAACTCGATTTAGCTTTGTCAAACGGAAACGAGGAAGCTAATGAACAAGAAGATGAGGTTGTGGGGTTTGACAGAGATCTGATGTTAAAGAAACTGAAACTGTTGAAGAAAAGCTTAGAGCATCAGAGAGCAAGAGTGTCGGTTATAATGGAAACATTGAGTGGGGAAAAGGAAGAGAAGAGCAGAGAAGAAGAGCTTCTAGAGATGGTGGAGAAGTTGAAGATTGAGTTGGAAGCTGAGAAGATGAAGACCTTGCGTGCTGAGAAAGAAAGTGTTTTGGGTTAATAGTTTGTCTTCTATATGCTAATGGTTTTCAATTTCTCTTCATTTCTTTCAAGTTGATTTCTTTTTTGTTTGTAAATGCATAAAACTTCGTTGATTGATAACATGAAATTGTAAATAAAAAAAACGGTGACTAAATAATACATAATTTAAGTTAAAAATCTAAATAATTAGTAATACAAAAATATCATTAAAGTTCAAAATCAAGTCAACTAACCAATTTAATTACTGAAGCGATATCCACTGAATCCGTGTTTGCCAAAAACATATTGAATCACCAAATTATGTAATTTCGTATTACGTGAACAGTCCTCCTCGTATTACGTGAACAGTCCACCTCTTCGCGAGGAGTGTTGTTTAGACCATCTCCAATGGTAAATCTCTCTTATGGGTTTTTACTAATTTTTTATTTATAAATTTTGATTAATTGAAATTTTAGAACCTCTTTAGGAATCCTTAATTTTTTGCTCTTCCAATGGTTGAACTATATTAGGGGTTCTTAAAAATAAATAATTAATATTTTGATAATTACTTTTTTTTAAGTATAATTTATTTTGTAAAAAATTATAAACATACTATATTTTATAAAACAAAAATTATATTGCATTTCATGAAATTTAAAACATACAAAATATAGATATTGAAATCATAAAACGTTTAGTTATAATCTTGAGGAGTGCCAAATTTGTGCCATATATGCTCAACCAAATCAGTTTTTAATTGTTGATGTATTTTTCTATCACGAACTTGATTTCGAATGCCGATCATATTGCCGAGATTTGTAGGCATATATGTAGAATACGTCATATCCACTTGTGAAGTTCTGCTTCCTTCTCCTTGTTCGAATTCTGATGCATCAAACTGAGTGTATCCATCTCGTTCGTTTTCTACTATCATATTGTGTAGTATGATACATGCTCTCATAATCTTTCATATTTTTACTTTATCCCAAACAAGAGCTGGGTTTTTTACAATGGCAAATCGAGCTTGCAAGACTCCAAAAGCACGCTCGACATCTTTTCAGACAGATTCTTGATATGTAGCAAATAACGATGCTTTCGGACCTTGAGGAATTGGAATAGATTGGATAAAAGTTACCCATTTCGGATAAATACCGTCTGTGAGATAGTACGCCAAATGATACTCGTGTCCGTTGACAAAGTAATTCACTTTTGGAGCTCGACCTTGTAATATATCATCAAAAACTGGTGAGCGATCAAGAACATTGATATCGTTTAAGGTACCTGGAGGTCCAAAAAACACGTGCCATATCCAAAGATCATGTGACGCTACAGCCTCTAAAACAATTGTCGGTTTTCCTGATCCACGTGTATATTGCCCTTTCCAAGCGGTGGGGGAAATTCTTCCACTCCCAATGCATACAATCGATGCTTCCTATCGAGTAGTCGTTGAAGATCTTATGGTGTAGGTCTTCTTAGGTACTCATCTCCGAACAAATATATTATTCCTTCTACGAAATTTTCCAAGCATGAAATTGCAGTACTTTCACCGAGCCGGAGGTATTCGTCAACCGCGTCAGCCGCACAACCATATGCCATCATACGAATTGTTGCTGTACACTTTTGTAGTCTAGAGAGACCGAACCTTCCGGTAGCATCTCTTTTTTGTTGAAAGAATGGAACTTCACTGGAGAGTCGATCAACAATATGCATGAACAAGGGCTTGTTCATTCTAAAACGGCGCCGAAATATATAAGGAGGGTATGTTGCATTTTCATTGAAATAATCGTTCCATAAGCGGTTGTGGCCTTGTTCGCGTTCTCTTTCAATATAGGCTCGTTTTTTCTTTGGCTTTGTTGCTGCATGACGATCAAGAACGGCGTCGAACATATTGTCGAATTTTTGATCAAAGACTTCATCAAAACTTTCATCAAGTGATCCGTCGAAAGCATTAATTGAAGAAGATACCATATTTTTGTGAATTTTCTTTGTTTGATGGAGAAACAAAAGAAGATATGGAGTTTGATCGTTGGTTTCAACACATATATAGATGGAGATATGATCGTTGGTTTAAAAAATTTTGTGGTTTACATACTCTAAATTTTTTTGTGGTTTACATACTCTCAAGAAATGTTTGTTGTTTACAATACACTCAAAATTTTGTGGTTTACAATACCAGAAAACAAAACAAAAATGGACCCTCCAATGATCAACATCACAACACGGGAAACAAAACCAAAGTAAAGACCCATCAATGGCCTCGTTACATGCAAAAGCTTGTTTGATGGAGCAACACGCTTATTGAGATCGATCCCTAAAAAAAAAGAGATGTGGGCTAACAATATGTTGTCAAATAACACATAATCAAAGTTCATAGCAAGAACATATATGATTTCATAGCAAGAACACATCAAATTTCATACAAAAACACATAATATTTAAAAAAACACATAAAACTTCATGAGTTATTACACATCATAGTTCATAGAAAGGGACGACTAATTATGACAACATGTCACTAATTAGCTTGTTCTTTAGAGCCATTTCTATATCAGAAAGTGGTTCTGTTTTTTGCAAAGAGATTGTCAAGCAAATTATTCTTAGAAAGCTTCTCTTTCATTTCCAAGTCCTTTTGCTTTATCTCCCACATGCTCTGTAACTCCAACAGTTCCTTGCCTTCTTCTTTAGCATTGGTTGTCTTGTTCCTAGTCCTTTTACCTTTAGCCTTTGATGCCTTAACACCAGGAGGATGAGCCATTGCTATATCCTCTCCATGGCTAACTGGTTGGGAGCTTGAAGACTGTGCAGAACCCTCCTCCAGCTTTTTTCTTTTTTGACCTTCCACCATCTATAGCAGAAGAAGTAGAACACCATTTCTGGTCATGGCGAAGCTCCCTCCATGCATGATCAAGGGTGAACTTGACCATGTGATCGTTGAAGAAGATTTCGTGAGCCGCTTTCATAACATCATTCTGGCCACTTGATTGCTCTTTCATTGCAGCCTCATAGCATCCAACGAACTTGCATACTTGGTCATTTAACCTTGATAGTATGATTTTTACTAATCAATTACTCAAATCCCACTCATGTCATTGTGGTATTTAAGATATCAAACCAAAGAGGTTAAGATTGAAACACTAGGAATACATGAATCTTCATAAGCTAGAGCAAATGTTTTGGGTTTTTATATTTTTATATTAGAATGTAAAATACAAGAAAGAAAACAAAGATATAAGTGTTGGATCATGGAATGAACTATCAAATGAATGATTAACAATCAAATAATGATGACAAAGATTGCATTAAACACTATCCTAGAACATGGGATTCACAATTATGACTAATCCACTCTCGTGACACTAATCACTTTGTTAATCACCAAATCAAGAACAAACCATCATTTGTGATAAGATGATTAACAAGCATTAATATCAAATCCCAATTAGTTCACTAATCACCCTTGACATCAACTCTCATTGGCAAGGATGTGTAAAGCTCACAAAAAGTTCGGTTCAAGCAATTCATTTGAACTCGGGTTAGGAGTGAAATGCCTAAATTCAAGACTCGAATGGATAAATCTAATCTAGCACTAACACCGTTTACTCTAATCTCTCCCTAATGCATGGGATGAGACCATAAATCATAGGGTGTAGCTCTAGATTGGTTTGTCACGCCAACTAGAACTACCTAATCTAGGTGCAATTCTAAACTTTGGTTTATCTTATCAAATCTAGCAATAAGAACCAACCTAAGTGAAGGACCTAACAAGAATCAACCTAAATCACCATCATCTAATCATTAAGACGATTAACTAATGAAGCTAATACACACAATCAATGCTAATCCTTAGGTTAAGATCACTAATCTTGACTAATTCTATTTTAAGCAACTAATCACTATGCTAATCACTCAATCCATTAGCAAACTCTCATTTGTGGATCAATGATTAGCACGCATTAAGAATATAAACAAGATCAATCAAAATACACCCTAGACAACTAATCTCTTAGGCTATGAACATAAATCCCTTGAATAGTTCATCAATGCATTTCATCAAACACTTGGTGTGCATAAAATGCCTTATGATCTAGATCTACTTTCTTAAGCTAGATCTAGCATTAAGAACACTAAACAAGAAAAGAAAGCAAGGATTAAGAACATAAGCATCAAGAATCAATCACCAAATCATCAAAATCAAGCTAAATCTAAAATCCAACAAAAATGGGTCTAAAGCCTAAACATGAAAAACAAGATAGAACACAAGGGAAAAAGAGACATAAAGATAAAGAACAAAGATTAAATAAACATAATATAAATATAGGTTGAAGAATCCTTCACTAGAGTGGCATGAATGATGAAGATCCATCCAAAATCATCATAAGAAGAGTTTGGGAGAAAACCCAACTCTAGGAAAAGAAAGCTTATATCTAAAAAAATTAGGGTTTTCAATATTTAAATGAGTTTGGGTCGGACCGGGTCAACCCGGAACAAACTGGGTTTTGACCCGGTCAAGTCTTTGGTACGTCTTCAGTGAATCAGTCATAACTCCTAAACCTAACATCCGAATGATCTGAATCCAAGTCATGTAGACAGCTAACTCGTCCCTCTAAAACTCTTATGAAGACCGTTTGAGTTGATTCATATCGGAAGGCCTTCGTTTTGCCGGTTATTTGGACGGTGTCATCTTCTCTCGGCCAGACGAACATATCTTCAGTAAATCCGTCTTATCTCCCTATCCATACGTCCAAATAACCCGATTCAAACTCATGTGTAAAGCTGAGTCACTCCTCTACAACTTTAATGAAGACCACCGAGGCTAATTCGGAGTGGAGACCCTTCAATACCGATGTCACAAATCGGTATTGTACATCGGTACTAAGGGAATTTTCCCTCTGTTTCCACACCGAGCAGTTGCACCGACCAGTGACCTCGGTATTGAAGAAACCGTCTCGGCCAGGCGAACATGTCTCTGGTAAATCAGCCATATCTCTTAAACCACACGTCCGAATGACTTGATTCCAACTCCTTTGGACAGCTAACTCACTCATCTACAAATTCCATGAAGATCATTGAAGCTGATTAAGATCGGAAGGCTTCCGTCCAGCCACATCTTTTCGGTGTATCGGATGAGCTCTTCCTTCTCTTGATGATCAACCACTCCAATCATCCCAAATGTCTCCAAAACACCTAAAAACACTCCAAATGAATTCAAGAACTCACTAGGACCTAATGCAAATTTCCTAAACTCTAAATGAGACCTAAATGCAAGACAAAACCGTGATTATGCATACAAATGGCACAAAACTCTAAGTAAAATGTATGCTTAAACATGTAAAATGCATGAATATCAATTCCCCCAAACTTAAACCTTTGCTTGTCCTCAAGCAAACAAGAATATGCAAAGGGAGAAGACTAGAATATGGGATCTCAAATCCGAAAGTGCCATAAAAAGAATCTAAGCCCAATGTCCAAGTTGGAAACTTCTTTATGCGATCAAACAACTTACTCAAAAGTGACTAGCCATACTTATCCTTACATGACTTACATTCGAACCTTAACCTACACAAAATTTCAAATCCTCCAACCCCTTGACATTGATTAAGTGTAATAAGCGTTAATCATGTTTATGCAAGATCAAATGAATTCGTTTGGCTAAGGGTTAGGTTATGAGATGAAGATGATCTCATTATCATGCATGGGTAATCAAGTATAAGGATCTCTCATGGAAAGAGCAAACTTTAGCAAAATGCTAAAGGTAAAAGGCAACCTATGCATACAAAGGAGAATTCTCATCTACCCAAATGTCTAGAGTGTCTCTAACCTAAAGCCTTCTAACCCGTTTGTGCCCACATACTAAGCTACCCTTTTCATCTTAAGGTATTTGCCTTCTTAAATCCACACATGCTTCTTGTCCTTTCACCTCACCTTCTTCTCATTCGGGGATCAACTTCTTCTTCCTTGTTCTCATGGTTTGGTGACTTAGCTCTCCTTTTTCTTCATTTTTGTTCACGCCTCTTTTTCTTCTTTGATGCTTTGGCCTTTTCGACTTTCTTCTTTTTCTTTGGATCTCTTGAGGCTATCTTATTCTTAGAGCTAGTCTTATAATTTTGCACCAACCAATCTATAAATTCGATCCCCTTTTTCCTTCACCTTATTCATCTTTCTCATTCCACAATATATTCCAAACACATACGTTCACCAAATTTCCTAACCGTTCCCCCAAACTTAAACCAAGAACCGCCAACCTATCTAGCTTATTCCTGGATTAACTCTGTGATGATGGAGCTAAATCTACATGAGAATTCCTCCTTGTCGCCTTAAACCTATCACTTTTTGCCAAGTTTGCTCGAAAGAAGGCCTCACCAATCACACACGAATATCAATGGCTAGAAAGAAGGTTGAGGTTAGGGTAGGGGAAACCATTCCAATGATGGGATATGGCTACTTGGATAAACAAGAGTGGTGAAAGGGAAATGATTATCCAAATATGTATGAAGTGATCCACAAATTCATTCAAAAATGCATGAAAACAATATTTACAAGTCAAAATTAAGGTTGTCACTTAGATGGGGTTGAATTCAAGTCAAGGTTTTCTTCAATCAAGGCAAGAACAATAAGACATGAGATCAAGACATGGTTCGCTCTTAATTTCTACAGGAGATCAAAGCATCAAGTAACTAGCAACAATGGCATTGGACTAAGCTCTTAATATGATACTTTACAAGGACAAATCTATCATTGCTCTTATTGCTCATGCAAAGCTACCTTATATGCTATGCATCTAGACTCAATCCTATATGGAATGCACAAAAGTTCAAAATTTTCAAAATTATTGAAAATGCATGAGACTCAAGATGCAAAAGGAAAATAAGACACAAAACACAAGGTTAGATACCGGTCCCTCCCCCAAACTTAAATCAAAACGTGTCGGTGTGAAAAAAGTTCAAGAGAGAGACCAAAAGCAAAAGATGAAATGCAAAGACTCAAAAAGAAAAGAGATACTTACAAAGGAGGAGTGAGATTAGCGGAATGGAGATGGTGAAGAGAGGAGTGTGACACATTGTTGCTGATATATCATGGTTTTTAACCCTTTTAAGCCATGATATAAGTTCGTTTTATCGAGTCTTTATTCTATTTCGTAGTGTTTTAGAGTCTTTTACAGGTTCTAGCACGTTTGGAGCACAATTGGAGATATTTGAGATTTCTTGAGCATTTTGGAGCAAAGCTGAAGATCGTGTTGCTGAGTACCCGATTTCACGTCAAGCATCGATCGATACCCCCTGGTATCGATCGACACCCATCAGAGCAGATCACAAGCCGCGACTTTAATGAAGAATTGAAGAATTGCAACTTGGTCCAAAAATCTTTAATATTTACAAAAAGTCCCAAAACGTGATTTAGGTTATTTATAGGGATTTTACAGCCACTTTGTTGGCTATGCTTTATTTTTTATACTTTGATTCTACTTTTGGTTTTTGGAGAGACAACTCTGAACTCCTGTTGATTATTGATTTCTTTGATGATCTATTCAATCATGTTGCTTTCAATCTCCATGTCTGAGTAGATCCACTTTAGATTTGGGGTTTTCTCATAGGGATTTCTTTGAATGCTAGGTTGATTAGTTTCTTAGGGTTCATAATCTAAATTAGTTCTTCACCTTAGGTTGTTCTAAAAGCTAATTCTGGATTGATCACCTAGAACTTAGATCTTAGGATAATTGATTAGGCACGAGAGTGCGATTAATTACCTGATAGAACCTAGGTGAGCAAATTGATTATTAGCAAAGAGATTTGGTTTAATTGATTTGTGAACATATCAAACCTGAATTTTAAAGCTCATTTAGACTTTAGGATTCGCAAAGAGATTTGGAATTTCTAGGATTTAGATTTAGATAGTTTTCGCAACAAGAGTTGGTTAGCTATATTTTAGTGATTTGAGTTCAAGAACCGTGCGTAATCTGAATCCTGTTAGTTAATTTAGCTGCATTCATTGATTTTCTGAGAAAAACCCTGGGCCTATATTTTCCTCCATTGATTTACAACACTTTTAATTGCGTACTTGTTTTCGTTTACATCTTTTGATTTAGCGTATTTTGGATCTATATAATCTATTGTGTGATATCTTGAGTTCTTGTGTTCGACCCCTGATTTACTGCAGCAACTGCTTTAGTACTATTTAGGGTATTAATTTGAGCATATCAGTTGCTCAAGCCCTCCTTCCGTCACATACCACGACCTTTGACCCAGAAGATCCTTATTGACTTGCTTGTTTTGTGTCTCAAGCTCGACAAGGGATAGGCTCGGGGAGGTCTTCAAGGGGCGCGTTTAACGTCACTAGCTTGACGGTTGCTTCCTCATTGTCACTCCCTTCATGAAACTCACAAGAGAAGTGAAAAGATTAGCAACAAAAGAAATTAAAAAGCTCTAGTCTTAAGAAGAATCAAAATCCTAATGATCAATGCTAAACCTCCCCGGAAACAGCGCCAAATTGATAGTAGATTTTTTACTAATCAATTACTCAAATCCCACTCATGTCATTGTGGTATTTAAGATATCGAACCAAAGAGGTTAAGATTGAAACACTAGGAATACATGAATCTTCCTAAGCTAGAGCAAATGTTTTGGGTTTTTATATTTTTAGATTAGAATGTAAAATGCAAGAAAGAAAACAAAGATATAAGTGTTGGATCATGGAATGAAATATCAAATGAATGATTAACAATCAAGTAATGATGACAAAGATTGTATTAAATACTATCCTATAACATGGGATTCACAATTATGACTAATCCACTCTCGTGATACTAATCACTTTGTTAATCACCAAATCAAGAACAAACCATTGCTTGTGATAAAATGATTAACAAGCATTAATATCCAATCCCAATTAGTTCACTAATCACTCTTGACATCAACTCTCATTGGCAAGGATGTGAAAAGCTCACAAAAGGTTCGGTTCAAGCAATTCATTTAAACTCGGGTTATGAGTGAAATGCCTAAATTCAAGACTCGAATGGATAAATCTAATCTAGCACTAACACCGTTTACTCGAATCTCTCCCTAATGCATGGGATGAGACCATAAATCATAGGGTGTAGCTCTAGATTGGTTTGTCACACCAACTAGAACTACCTAATCTAGGTGCAGTTCTAAACTTTGGTTTATCTTATCAAATCTAGCATTAAGAACCAACCTAAGTGAATGACCTAACAAGAATCAACCTAAATCATCATCATCTAATCATCAAGACGATTAACTAATGAAGCTAATACACACAATCAATGCTAATCCTTAGGTTAAGATCACTAATCTTGACTAATTCTCTTTCAAGCAACTAATCACTATGTTAATCACTCAATCCATTAGCAAACTCTGATTTATGGATCAATGATTAGTAAGCATTAAGAATATAAAAAAGATCAACCAAAATACACCCTAGACAACTAATCTCTTAGGCTATGAACATAAATTCTTTGAATAGTTCATCAAGGCATTTCATCAAACACTTGGTGTGCATGAAATGCCTTATGATCTAGATCTACTTTCTCAAGCTAGATCTAACATTAAGAACACTAAAAAAGAAAAGAAAGCAAGGATTAAGAACATAGGCATCAAGAATCAATCACCAAATCATCAAAATCAAGCTAAATCTAAAATCCAACAAAAATGGGTCTAAAGCCTAAACATGAAAAACAAGATAGAACACAAGGGAAAAAGAGACATAAAGATAAAGAACAAAGATTAAATAAACATAATATAAAGATTGGTTGAAGAATCCTGCACTAGAGTGGCATGAATGATGAAGATCTATCCAAAATCATCATAAGAAGAGTTTGGGAGAAAACTCAACTCTTGAAAAAGAAAGCTTAGATCTAAAAAAAATAGGGTTTTCAATATTTAAATGAATTTGGGTCGGACCGGGTCAACCCGGAACAAACTGGGTTTTGACCCGGTCAAGTCTTTGGTACGTCTTCAGTGAATCGGTCATAACTCTTGAACCTGACATCCGAATGATCTGAATCCAAGTCCTGTAGACAGCTAACTCGTCTCTCTAAAACTCTTATGAAGACCGTTTGAGTTGATTCATATCGGAAGACCTTCGTTTTGCTGGTTATTTGGACGGAGTCATCTTCTCTAGGCCAGATGAACATACCTTCAGTAAATCCGTCTTATCTCTCTATCCATACGTCCAAATAACCCGATTAAACTCATGTGTAAAGCTGATTCACTCCTCTACAACTTTGATGAAGACCACCGAGGCTAATTCGGAGTGGAGACCCTTCAATACCGATGTCACAAATCGGTATTGTACATCGGTACTAAGGGAATTTTCCCTCTGTTTCCACACCGAGCAGTTGCACCGACCTCGGTATTAAAGAAACCGTCTCGGCCAGGCGGACCTGTCTCTGGTAAATCAGCCATATCTCTCAAACCACACATCCGAATGACTTGATTCCAACTCCTATGGACAGCTAAATCACTCCTCTACAACTTCCATGAAGATCATTGAAGCTGAGTAAGAACGGAAGGCTTACTTCCAGCCAAATCTTTATGGCGTGTCGGATGAGCGCACTACAAGAAAATTGTTTTATTGTGACAAAAATTTTAGCTCTTCCTTCTCTTGATGCTCAACCACTCCAATCATCCCAAATGTCTCCAAAACACCTAAAAACACTTCAAATGAATGCAAGAACTCACTAGGACCTAATGCAAATGTCCTAAACTCTAAATGAGACCTAAATGCAAGACAAAACCGTGATTATGCATGCAAATGGCACAAAACTCTAAGTAAAATGTATGCTTAAACATGTAAAATGCATGAATATCAATTCCCCCAAACTTAAACATTTGCTTGTCCTCAAGCAAACAAGAATAGGAAAAGGGAGAAGACTAGAATATGGGAGCTCAAATTCGAAAGTGCCATAAAAAGAATCTGAGCCCAATGTCCAAGTTGCAAACTTCTTTATGCGATCAAACAACTTACTCAAAAGTGACTAGCCATACTTATCCTTACATGACTTACATTCGAACCTCAACCTACACAAACTTTCAAATCCTCCAACCCCTTGACATTGATTAAGTGTAATAAGCGTTAATCATGTTTATGCAAGATCAAATGAATTCGTTTGGCTAAGGGTTAGGTTATGAGATGAAGATGATCTCATTATCATGCATGGGTAATCAAGTATAAGGATCTCTCATGGAAAGAGCAAACTTTAGCAAAATGCTAAAGGTAAAAGGCAACCTATGCATACAAGGGAGAATTATCATCTACCCAAATGCCTAGAGTGTCTCTAACCTAAAGCGCTCTAACCTAAAGCATTCTAACCCGTTTGTGCCCACATCCTAAGCTACCCTTTTCATCTTAAGGTAATTGCCTTCTTAAATCCACACATGCTTCTTGTCCTTTCACTTCACCTTCTTCTCATTCGTGGATCAACTTCTTTTTCCTTGTTCTCATGGTTTGGTGCTTCTTTGTTGTGACTTAGCTCTCCTTTTTCTTCATTTTTGTTCACGCCTCTTTTTCTTCTTTGATGCTTTGGCCTTTTCGGCTTTCTTTTTTTTGTTTGGATCTCTTGAGGCTACCTTATTCTTAGAGCTAGTCTTATAATTTTTCACCAACCAATCTATAAATTCGATCCCCTTTTTCCTTCACCTTATTCATCTTTCTCATTCCACAATCTATTCCAAAGACATCCGTTCACCAAATTTCCTAACCGTTCCCCCAAACTTAAACCAAGAACCGCCAACCTATCTAGCCTATTTCTAGATTAACTCCGTGATGATGGAGCTAAATCTACATGAGAATTCCTCCTTGTCGCCTTAAACCTATCACTTTTTGCCAAGTTTGCTCGAAAGAAGGCGTCACCAATCACACACGAATATCAATGGCTAGAAAGAAGGTTGAGGTTAGGGTAGGAGAAACCATTCCAATGATGGGATATGACTGCTTGGATAAACAAGAGTGGTGAAAGGGAAAATATTATCCAAATATGTATGAAGTGATCCACGAATTCATTCAAAAATGCATGAACACAATATTTACAAGTCAAAATTAAGGTTATCACTTAGATGGGGTTGAATTCAAGTCAAGGTTTGCTTCAATCAAGGCAAGAACAATAAGACATGAGATCAAGGCATGGTTCGCTCTTAATTTCTACACGAGATCAAAGCATCAAGTAACTAGCAACAATGACATTGGACTAAGCTCTTAATATGATACTTTACAAGGACAAATCTATCATTGCTCCTAATGCTCATGCAAAGCTACCTTATATGCTATGCATCTAGACTCAATCCTATATGGAATGCACAAAAGTTCAAAATTTTCAAAATTTTCAAAATTATTGAAAATGCATGAGACTTAAGATGCAAAAGGAAAATAAGACACAAAACACAATGTTAGATACCGGTCCCTCCCCCAAACTTAAATCAAAATGTCTTGGTGTGAAAAAAGTTCAAGAGAGAGACCAAAAATAAAAGATGAAATGCAAATACTCAAAAAGAAAAGAGATACTTACAAAGGAGGAGTGAGATTAGCGGAATGGAGATGGTGAAGAGAGGAGTGTGACACGTTGTTGCTCAAGCCCTCCTTCCGTCACATACCACGACCTTTGACCCAAAAGACCCTTATTGACTTGCTTGTTTTGTGTCTCAAGCTCGACAAGGGATAGGCTCGGGGAGGTCCCCAAGGGGCGCGTTTAACGTCACTAGCTTGACGGTTGCTTCCTCATTGTCACTCCCTTCATGAAACTCACAAGAGAAGTGAAAAGATTAGCAACAAAAGAAAATAAAAAGCTCTAGTCTTAAGAAGAATCAAAATCCTAATGATCAATGCTAATCCGAATGGATAAATCTAATCTAGCACTAATACCGTTTACTCGAATCTCTCCCTAATGCATGGGATGAGACCATAAATCATAGGGTGTAGCTCTAGATTTGTTTGTCACGCCAACTAGAGCTACATAATCTAGGTGTAGTTCTAAACTTTGGTTTATCTTATCAAATATAGCATTAAGAACCAACCTAAGTGAAAGACCTAACAAGAATCAACTTAAATCATCATCATCTAATCATCAAGACGATTAACTAATGAAGCTAATACACACAATCAATGCTAATTCTTAGGTTAAGATCACTAATCTTGACTAATTTTATTTCAAGCAACAAATCACTATGCTAATCACTCAATCCATTAGCAAACTCTCAATTGTGGATCAATGATTAGCAAGCATTAAGAATATAAACAAGATCAACCAAAATACACCATAGACAACTAATCTCTTAGGCTATGAACATAAATCCCTTGAATAGTTCATTACGGCATTTCATCAAACACTTGGTGTGCATGAAATGTCTTATGATCT
The DNA here is from genome assembly GCA_002933935.1 of Eutrema yunnanense. NCBI lineage: Eukaryota > Viridiplantae > Streptophyta > Magnoliopsida > Brassicales > Brassicaceae > Eutrema > Eutrema yunnanense. The sequence continues at coordinate 872,840 of PKML01027533.1, read as the reverse complement.
AGATCTACTTTTTCAAGCTAGATCTAGCATTAGGAACACTAAACAAGAAAAAAAAGCAAGGATTAAGAACATAAGCATCAAGAATCAATCACCAAATCATCAAAATCAAGCTAAATCTAAAATCCAACAAAAAGGGGTCTAAAGCCTAAACATGAAAAACAAGATAGAACACAAGGGAAAAAGAGACATAAAGATAAAGAACAAAGATTAAATAAACATAATATAAAGATTGGTTGAAGAATCCTGCACTAGAGTGGCATGAATGATGAAGATCCATCCAAAATCATCATAAGAAGAGTTTGGGAGAAAATCCAACTCTAGGAAAAGAAAGCTTAGATTTAAAAAAAATAGGGTTTTCAATATTTAAATGAGTTTGGATCGGACCTGGTCAACCCGGAATAAACTGGGATTTGACCCGGTCAAGTCTTTGGTACGTCTTCAGTGAATCGGTCATAACTCCTTAACCTGACATCTGAATGACCTGAATCCAAGTCCTGTAGACAGCTAACTCGTCCCTCTAAAACCCTTATGAAGACCGTTTGAGTTGATTCATATAGGAAGGCCTTCTTTTTGCCGGTTATTTGGACGGTGTCATCTTATCTCGGCCAGACGGACATACCTTCAGTAAATCCGTCTTAACTCCCTATCCATACGTCCAAATAACCCGATTCAAACTCATGTGTAAAGCTGATTCACTCCTCTACAACTTTGATGAAGACCACCGAGGCTAATTCGGAGTGGAGACCCTTCAATAATGATATCACAAATCGGTATTGTACATCGGTACTAAGGGAATTTTCCCTCTGTTTCCACACCGACCAGTGACCTCGGTATTGAAGAAACCGTCTCGGCCAGGCGGACCTGTCTCTGGTAAATCATCCATATCTCTTAAACCACACGTCCGAATGACTTAATTCCAACTCCTATGGACAGCTAACTCACTCCTCTACAACTTTCATGAAGATCATTGAAGCTGAATAAGATCGGAAGGCTTCCGTCCAGCCACATCTTTCCGGCGTATCGGATGAGCGTTTCCTTCTCTTGATGCTCAACCATTCCAATCATCCCAAATGTCTCCAAAACACCTAAAAACACTCCAAATGAATGCAATAACTCACTAGGACCTAATGTAAATGTCCTAAACTCTAAATGAGACCTAAATGCAAGACAAAACCGTGATTATGCATGCAAATGGCACAAAACTCTAAGTAAAATGTATGCTTAAACATGTAAAATGCATGAATATCAAACCTCCCCCACCTTTGCTTACAGTGACTGACCTCTCTATTTTGCAGACCAACAAGCTGTGGACTTGAGTTAAAATAAGCTTGAATGCATTTCCAAAACGCTCCAGCTTTTTGCTCATTCCCAACAACTGGATCCTTGCTGGGGTTCAACCACGCACTGTTGAGCACAACATCTTCTTTGGGTATCCATTTCCTTCTTTCTTTACGCTCCTCAACACCTACGCTTGGATCATCAGTACATTGGCTACTAAACAGAGGAACTTCTGATGATCCAAATGATATGCTTGGTTTTTACCGCTTTCTAACGCATGTTTTAATGTTTCTTTCAATTGTTTTATCGAGTCAAAGTCCATTTTTAGAGTCTTTTAGTCTTCAATTTAGATATCTCAAGTAAAAAGGCGTTCAAGGATGAAATTGGAGTTACGAGGGCAAAAACGCACAAAACCGTGAAGAAAGAGCCAACATCGGTCGATACTGGTGGAACAGGTCGATGCCACCCCTCCCTGAGAGGTTGGCATCGACCGATGCTGGTGAAGGTGTCGATGGAACCGGTCGATGCTACCCCTACCCGAGAGGTCAGCATCAACCGATGCTGAAGAAGACCGGTCGATGCTACCCCTACCCAGAGGTCAGCATCGACCTATGCCAAGGAGGTCGATCGATGGGCCGGTCGATGCTACCCCTACCCGAGAGGTCAGCATCGACCGATGCTAAGATGGTATCGACCGATACCAGCCGACGAGAAGAAGAAATGAAACTTCTATTTTCCTTATTTTGCCCTGGGAACTTCCTGTTTTGACCTAATTCGACCTAAACCTATATATACTCTATTCTTAGCCTCTTGGAGGTAGCCACCTTTTTGTTCTATTCATATTTTTTGCTATTGAATCATTGTAAGCTTTGGGGAAGAATCTCTGCATCTATTGAGAAGAATTCTAAACTCTTTTCTCTCTTTATTTATATTATGATTTCTTCATCTCCTTGCTTGTTCTTCGTTATTATGTATGAGTAGTTCCATAGTTAGGTTAGGGTTTTCAAGGGGATCCATGAATCATTGAATTAGAAACAGATAGGGATTTATCTTTTGTGGTTTTGCTTATTGTTGTGTTTATATCTTAGACTTGAGCTGACCGCTAAGTCTATGAACAAGGGCAATCTAAGAGTGCGGAAGTGTCTTAGGTTGCTAGAAAGAACATAAGTGAGTGAATTGTCCTTAGCCTGCGGAAGTTGATGTTAAGGCGATTCGTGAACATATTGAACCAGCTCGTTAATGCTGATCTAGAATTCTATGCCAACGGAAGTTAGGATTTTAGGTTGCTAGATTTAGTAACCATGAGCACGGGAGTGGATTGGTTAGATATTTATGTTTGATTTTGAAACTTGCTTTTAATTATTCTCTGAATAGTTGTCTAATTCATGATCTCTGGATTCCTGCGAATAAACCATCGACCTAACGCTTTTCCTTTATTGAATTTACATCGTTTAAATTGCTCTTGTTACTTTTCTAAAACAAACCATATTTCTGTTTTAGCTTAATTTCATAATTGTGAGAATAGTAGTGTAACCTTGGTCTCTGTGGATTCGATCCTAAAGTACTGCATTGACAACCGTTATGATTGCGGTAGTGTGAACTTTAGTTTTAATTGACTGAGTGAAAACGCTTAAATCAATTTGGCGCCGTTGCTGGGGACCAATAGAGTTACCTTCAATTCTGAATTTGAAATTTAGTCTAAGATTTACTAATGTATTCTATTTTATTTTCTTTTTGCGTTTCAGGTGACCAGTAGAAAAACTGAATAGAGTTACCAGAATTAGGGGCTCTGAAAACCTTCGCGAGCTCAGTAACGAAGAGCTAGCAAGGTTAGAACGAACGAACCGGAGAGCAAGATCAATTCCCGTCATCATGGACGAACAGAACAACGAACAACAAAACGTTGCAGCTGCTGAACTCCAGAGGTTGCAACAGCAAGTGCATCAGTTGTAACAGCATCAACAATACCAACAACAACAGCAGCCTGCCATTGGGGACTTGGACACGCCTCATGCTTTCTACCAGAACATAGCTGCCATCCGTCCACCAGCTATTACGAGGCAAGATTATGAGATCAAACCTTAGATGATTACATTGGTGAAGCAGCACTTGTTCCATGGTCTCCCTGCAGAGCATCCAATGGACCACATTGAGAACTTCGAAGAAATCTACAGCACTACCAAGTCGAATGGGGTACCAGCTGATTACCTCAAGTGCAAGCTCTTCAATTTCTCTTTGGCGGACAAGGCACTGAGATGGCTCAAGTCACTTCCACCTGGGTCGTTGACTACATGGGAAGAATGCAGAGCTACTTTCTTGGATGACTTCTACACCAAGTCTAAGACGGCTTCGCTGCGAAATAAAATCACCACCTTCCAGCAGCACGCATGAGAATCTTTTTGCGAGGCATGGGAGAGGTTCAGAGAATACCGCAGAGAGTGCCCTCACCATGGGTACTCGGATGAGCAGATACTAAGCATCTTATACGATGGAGTTGATTGGGATTACAAGAACGCTCTTAATGCTGCGAGCAATGGAGACTTCATGACCAAAACTAAGGAAGGAGCGTACCAGTTGATACAGAACTTGGCTGCAAGTTCTGGAAATCGCTGCCCTGAGTACGACAGGTCTAAATGTGTCAACAGTGCGGAGTCACAGAAGATTGATGAGCTGACTACAAAAGTGAACTTGCTACTGAAGGGAAATCAGAGAGGTGTGCAGTCTTGCGAGGAGACATGAGATGTAGTTTATTGTCGGGGATTAGCTAAAGATGAGAGTAATGAGATGCAGGAGGTGAACTTCGTTAGTGGACAGGGGTATGTGCAAAACAGAGGATTCAACCAGGATTACCGAAACCATCCCAGTATGTCTTACAGAAGCACCAATGTCGAAAATCTCCAAGATCAAGTCTACCCCCAGCAAGCTCAAAAATCCCAAGGAAAAACTTTTGTGCAAAACGCTGGCGTCTCAGGTTTTTCTCAAGGCTTTCAAGGTCAGAACAATTTTCAAGGTGGGTTTTAGCAGAAACAACCATTCAACACCTTCCAGACAGCATCACCTGCCCCATTCCAAGTTCATGCGAGCTCTGCGAATGGCTCTCAAGATGAGCTTAAACTTCTCATGCAACAGTTTCTGCTCAACCAGCAGCAATCTGCTAAGGAGATCAATGTCAAGGTTGATAACATGTACAACGATTTCAACAGCAAGTACGAAGCTGTATGCACTCATGTGAAGAACCTGGACACTCAAGTTGCTCAAAATGCCGAAGCAATCAAGCGACAGCCAAGAAATCTTCTAGGAAAAGTAGAGACAAATACCAGAGAGCATTGTAATGCAATCACTGCTCAAGGAGAAATGAAGACTATGCATGAGTTGAATAATGAGGTTGAAACATATGCTGTTGCAGCAGAGACGAAATACGCTTCCATCACCCCACCACCATATGTTCCTAAGGTGCCATACCCTATGCCACCCAGACACCTTATGAAGCCTATTAGTGCAGAGGATCTGAGTTGTTTTGATAAGTTGGTGAGGAGGATTCCCCATGAGATCTCGTTTGAAGAAGCCTTGGACGACCGACATTTGTTAGATTTCTTCCAAAATTGCAGAGAGACTCTAGAAGAGAAAAAAGCACTCTTCATTAAGGCAAGGAGCACACCACCACCAATGAAGCAGTTGTCTAAGATTGAAGACCCCGGAAAGTTCGATGTTCCATGTTATATCTTCGGAGTCGAATTTAAAGAATCTCTTGTAGATTATGGGTCTAGCGTGAATCTGATGTCGAAGGTTGTTGCAAAGAGGCTGGGAATTGCCGATATGAAGCCTCCTCAGACGACTCTTGCGTTCGCCAACTCCTCTACCACAACTCCATATGGTATCATCCCTGATTTGCTTGTTAATGTAGGAAATTGCTTGGTTCCTACTGATTTACAGGTTGTGGAGATGAGTGAAGGTTACAATATGCCTTTGATTCTGGGAAGACCATTCATGGCTACAGTGGGGGCAGTTGTAGACATGCCCAATAAGAGAATCTCACTCTCTATCATCAACAAAAGGGTCTTCTACTAAAACATCCCCACTAGAGGAGCTCCCAAACACGTCTTTTGCATCATTGTTGTCACAGGAGAGACGCTGGTGGTTGATCCTTGGAAAGAGCCTTATAAAGAGGACACAGTCAAAGTAGTCTTAGATGATCCTCCTATCATCAGCAAGAGCGACATCATAAAGACTAAGGCACAAGGGAAGGTAAAAAGTGAAACCAAATCTCTTTGCGAATAGTTATTTTGCTCACTCTAGGTTCTGTCATATTATCAATTGCAATGTCGTACCTAATTGACTAACCTAAGATCTTAATTCCAGGTAGCTAATCTAAAATAAGCTTTAAGAACAACATATTGTGAAGAACTAATTCAGATTATGAACCCTAACCAATAAATCAACCTAACATTCAAAGAGATCCTTTATGAGAACCCTAAACCTAACATGAGATCTACTCAGACATGGAGAATGAAACAAACAACATGATTGAATAGATCTCTGAAATAAATAATTAAGATAAGAGTAACAAAAGGGTTCAAAATCTTTTCAGACTCGTCTCCCTCAGAAAGCTCTCTCACAAAAGCAAAGTAAAATCAAGCGTCATAGCCAAAGTGGCTGAAAAACCTAATTAATACTCCTAAAACACGTTTTGGGCTTTGTTGTAAATAATAAAGTCTTCTGGGCTTGAAAGCAAAATCTCCAATCTCCTTTTCTGCATCGCGACTCGTGTCTGTCTGCAATCGGCATCGATCGATACCATAAGTGTATCGGTCGATGCTCGGGCTTCGATTCGGGTACCTCAGCTACACGACCTCTGCTTTGCTCCAAAAAGCTCCAGAATGCTCCAATGTCTCCAATTGTGCTTTAAACGTGCTAAAACCTGAAAAGACTCTAAAAGACTACGAAAACACTAGAAAGACTCTATAAAAAAGACTTATATCATGGCTAAAAAGGGGTAAAAACCATGATATAACACTAATCATCGTGATTGGTGTCTTCGGAGCTTGACTCCTCATTTGTATCTGACAAGACGACATGTGTGAAAGTATGGTACTCCTCCCCCTTATTTAAAATAAAAGCAGATATGATGAAATGATTTTCTTTCGAGTAAAGGGTTAGGAAAATTTCCATCAATCTCATTATTTTACTCCGAAGGAGATGATCACACTAAGGTTGGAAGCGAGGTTAGGAAAATTTCCAGAGATACCACTATTCGCCTACACCTTAGAATGAAAGGGTGGCACTAAAATGAACCGGGGATTCGGTGGCAAAAACCATCAATACTCGCGTTCCATCAGCCATTGGCCTTACAGAAAGAAAATGAGAAAAGAATAAGTCTGGGGAGAGAAAAAGATACCAAGTGTTGTGTTGTTGTCTCGTCACGATATCGAAAGGGAAAGAGTCTAGAAGGTTCTTGGCACTATGATCTTTGATGAGACCCATCGATGATAGCTTTGGATTACTCTGCGAAATAATGAGTTGAATCTTGGAAAGTTGTGATGCTTGCAGAGAAGTACATGGCGGTCTGATCCGGAGCTAGTTTGGCAATACGTGGATTACTAAAGTAATGGTCACTGTAGAATTCTAAAGAAAATGTGAGTCTCCGTGTTTTTCAAACTTTTTCTTCTTGCTTAGTTTTATGTTTGCTTGAGGACAAGCAAAAGACTAAGTCTAGGGGAATTGATATGCTTGCTTTTTACCGCTTTCTAACGCATGTTTTAATGTTTCTTTCAATTGTTGTATCGAGTCAAAGTCCGTTTTTAGAGTCTTTTAGTCTTCTATTTAGATATCTCAGGTAAAAAGACGTTCAATGATGAAATTGGAGTTACGAGGGCAAAAACGCACGAAACCGTGAAGAAAGAGCCAGCATCGGTCGATACCGGTGGAACAGGTCGATGCCACCCCTACCCGAGAGGTTGGCATCGACCGATGCTGGTGAAGGTGTCGATGGAACCGGTCGATGCTACCCCTACCCGAGAGGTCAGCATCGACCGATGCCAAGGAGGTCGATCGATGGGCCGGTCGATGTTACCCGTACCCGAGAGGTCAGCATCGATCGATGCTAAGATGGTATCGACCGATACCAGCTGACGAGAAGAAGAAAGGAAAATTATGTTTTCCTTATTTTGCCCTGGGAACTTCCTGTTTTGACCTAATTCGACCTAGACCTATATATACTATATTTTTAGCCTCTTGGAGGTAGCCACCTTTTTGTTCTATTCAGACTTTTTGCTATTGAATCATTGTAAGCTTTGGAGAAGAATCTCTGCATCTATTGAGAAGAATTCTAAACCCTTTTCTCTCTTTATTTATATTATGATTTCTTCATCTCCTTGCTTGTTCTTCGTTATTATGTCTGAGTAGTTCCATAGTTAGGTTAGGGTTTTCAAGGGGATCCATGAATCATTAAATTAGACACATATATGGATTTATCTTTTGTGGTTTTCGCTTATTGTTGTGTTTATTGCTTAGACTTGAGCTGACCGCTAGGTCTATGAACTAGGGCAATCTAAGAGTGCGGAAGTCACTACAAGAAAACTTGGTTATTGCGACTACACTATCAGTCGCAAAGTAGTCGTAAACTCCATTTTTACGACCACTTTGCGACTAAATGTAATTGTAAGAAATTTCTCGTCGTAAAAACATATAGTCGTTAAATAGTCGTAATTTTACGACTAATTTACGGCCACATAACAACTGATTAGTGTAGTCGTAAAGTCGTCGTAATATAGTCGTAAAGTATTTAGACGTACTTTAGTCGTAATGTAGTAGTAAAATACACATACGTAATTTAGTCGGTAAAAGTTACGACTATTTACCGACGATATAATTAAAGATTTAACGACTAAATAACGACGAAAATGTGTTACAGTATGCGAAATGTTAAAATTTTCACGACCATTGCGCGACTAAATACCGACTGTTTTTTTGAAATTTTTACGACCAAGTTGCGACTACGTTTGTAAATATGAAATCAGAATGGGTAATTGTTTCAATGCTAATTCGTTTGATTTGAAATCCTGTTTGTGTAAATGAATTTGTTTGTAAACGGAAAACAAATTAGAAGTACTTATTAAGTTTAAACATTTACAATACAAAATGTTGAAGTACATTTACAAAAGAAAACTCCTATACTAAGGAGTTTTGACAAAAACCAACATTTAACAAGTTCATGTTGCAAAAAACCTAAGGGTACCAAATAGAAAACAACCTAAGGATCAGAGGTACCAAACGCCTCTGTTGTTGCTTGATCAGTAGGTGTAGCAGCAGCATCATGACACAAGAAGTCAACATACCTTGGATTGAGTTTGAGGAACTTTTCCATCATCGAAAACTCCTTAAACTTGGTTTGTTGATCAGCCTCTAGTCGAGCGTTCTTGGCGGCTTGTTCTTCTAGCAGTTTCTGAGTTGCCACAAGTTGATCTTGAAACGATTGAAAGGAAGAAGAAATTGCAGCGTGCTTCTGCTTTCCAGTCACAAGAGCATTGGCGAGACTTCCTACTCCATATGTTGTTCCTCTTGAATCTTTTTCTGTTGACTGCAAAAGTAAAAAAAAAAAAACTGAAGGTTAACATATATGGGAAATATATCACAAGTAAAGAAAACAGAACATGAAATGTTTCACCTGAAGAAAGATCTCGTTGTCCTCCTCTGTGGTAAGCTCTCGATTACCATCTTCAGACTGAAACTCAGAGAGCTTAGCTTTCACATTCTGCTCATAGGTTTTCGCAACCTTTGATGCCTTCCGATCAACTAACGTACCATACGGTCTTGTGTGAATTCTGATAAAAACCTCACCAACACTAACTGGCCTCCCTAATTCCACTTCCTGAAACATTAAGAAAATTATGAAATAAACCTGAAACTTGAAGAATAACCTCACAAACAGAAGCATTAGATATTGAAAGTCAACTTACCATTTCCTGTTGGACTTGAGCATATGACTTTTGGCCTGTGAAGTGCTTGTGCTCGCCCAGGCCTTTCCGGTCAGATTTTTGAGCTTGCGATGCGGTCTGACTCCTCTTCTGAGCTTCTGATGTGTCCCAGTATGTGCACATTACTGTCCACAGAGTTGAATTGATCCACTTTGGTCTCACTCGAGTTCTCGTACAAGTACTGACCATATCCTTCATTCTGGTTTGACAAATGCTTTCAAAATGTTGTTGAACTAGCCCTGAGAAAACGAGATCCCAATGATGTGTTTTCTACAATAGAAGAATAAGCAACATGTGTTAGTAAAGTACATTATATAAAGAAAATAATGCAAGATACGAGATAGAATCCTACTTACCGCGAATTCAAGGAAATATCTTTCCTGTCTATCGCGAGGCACACAAAACCATGTGTAATATGGTCCATTGAACTTGCTAGTGAAGATCCTTGTGATCTTCCTTGTGAGCTTTGAGGAGTCACGACCAAACCTAGACATAGAAATGAAAATTAATAAAGTTAGTGATCAAAAAACACAAGTTACACAATCTCATCATCATCACAGATAAGCAAACATTACTAACCTAACGAGAGAATCATCACAGATACTAACCTAACAAGAAAACACTAACCTAATCACACTTGTCATGTATATCAAAGTGAAATACGTTTAAGTAAAACTAGCAGATTGTTTTTCTTCATCTTGCCACAGACATAGTATATACTCATTCAGGTCAAAAAATATCAGCCAGCTAGAAATTCTGTGGCCAAAACATATCAGCCACATAACTTTTCTGTCTCGCGTATAAGCCATCAGCTAGAAAGCAACAAGCAGAGATACTGACCAATAAACATAATAACTCACACAACTTGTCTTGTCTTGAGGATAAGAATACCTCAGGATCAGGATCACGCAATAACTCACGCAACAAGCAGAGATACATCACGCAATGAACATCACGCAATAAACATAATAACTCACGCAACAAGCATAGATACATAATAACTCACCATGTAGTTTTGGCAGGCTGAGGTTCGATGGGTGAAAGCGTTGTAATACCCCTAATCTTGTGCCGGTTTGGGACGCTTAGCAGAGCATTAAGGGCTTCGAGTCTGCTGTCTTCGAGATCCGGGTCAAACTGGGCAGTGTCATCGATCACCTCATCGTCGGAGTCATCATATGCTTCGACATTTTCCACTCTGTTGGAGAAGTGATTGCTGTGACCAGAAGAGTTCTGCAGCGGAGGACTAGGGGAGCTTCGTCGTGGAGACACCGCATCTTCAGGATTCGAGTTGCACTGTCGTCGAGGAGTCTCCGGTTGAGGTTGGGAGCTTTGAAGCGGAGTCATCAGCGGTTGATTTTGAGAGCTGTGGGATTCCCGCGGTAACGTCTGGAACAACTGGGTCGGCGGAGGGTAGTCTTTGAAATGCTTAGTCGATGGAGAGGGTTGCGGCGGAGAGAAGTTCTGCTCCGAAGATACTTTGCTCTTCTTCCTTTGAAGTTGCGGCGGGGCTGGGGTGAAGTTGTATCGGGATGATAGTTGCGGCGGCGCTGGTGTGTATTTGGGTCTTCTCTGTTGTATCGGAGCTCGAACCTTGGCCCCCCCTCTTCCTCCTACAGGCATCGGAGAAATTTCGGTTTCTGAATTAGGGAGAGATCGATTTATTGGGAGGCTGAGGTTCGATTGTGCGATTGTGCGAGGGAGAGATCGATTGGGAGGGTTTTGGGAGAGATCGATTAGGGTTTCTGAAATAGGGAGAGATCGATTTTGGGAGGCTGAGGTTCGATTGTGCGAGGGAGAGATCGATTGGGAGAGAGCAATTAGGGTTTGTTTTTGGAGAAAATGAATTAAACGATTTGGGGTAAAAATTATGTTTAAAATTTTTGGGGAAAATTAAACATAATTTGGGGAAAATTATAATTATGTTTAAAAAAAACTTATGTTTGGAAAAATTATGTTTAAACATAATTTGGGGAAAATTAGTATATAAAAAAACTTACATAAAGAAATTAGTATATAAAAAAACTTATATAGGAAAAAAACATAATTAAAAAAAACTTATATAAGAACATAATAAACTAAAAAAAAATACTTATATAAGATCATGACGATTTTGATATATTTAGTAGCATTTTGTTACAAACTTATATAAGGAAATTAGCAAGCTTCTTCTTCAGCTACATCATCATCAGAATCCAATAAATGAGCTTCGAATTCATCTTCTCGTTCTGCATCTCCGACATCCCAATCGAGATTTATTGGGTTAACACTTTGTACCAAATTGTCGACCTCAAGATCTTCAATTGTAGTTATCATTACGGGGTCATCATTTTCTTGTTGCAATAGAATCGGTTCTGTGTTGCTATATTCACCTGATATATTTCCCCTCGGGGTTGACTTTGACAACATTTAGCCACGGATGATTCTTTCTCTTCTTGTACAGGTATCGGATATGACAAACTTGATTCGCTTGAGAGGCTGTGTATGACAAACATTTAGCCACAGATGATTCTCTTCTTATAGATAAGTGAATGTACATACCTAGAATAAATGGTTCGTATTTATTGTATCTTCCCGATGAGCGAACATCTACAATGCCAGCGTTGCTCCTTCGAGTGCCTCTACCGATAACGGGATCGTACCACGTACACTTAAACAGTGTGATTCTCAAATTAACCACCCCTTCATACTCGAGTTGTATGATTTCAGTTAAGATCCCGTGAAAATCAGCTTCATCAGTTGCATCACTATAATTCTCTCCTTTAGCACACACGCCATAGTTACATGTCTTTCGGCCCTCGCTGTGATTTTTCATATGAAACAAATAGCCTCTTGTAAAATAGATGGGCCAGGTTTTGGCCTTATCCAAAGGACCATGAACTATCTCTTGAACCCACATAGGAAAAGGTTTTATGGCGTTCCAGTAAGTAACCTGCAAAATGATAGTCAATATCAAATATATATAGCTATAGATCATAACATATATATTATATACATAGTGAAAAATATTATTTAGACATACATAATCTTTCACCCATAAATGATATTCCTGAGCTCTTTTGAACGCGAGTTCTTTTTCGGAGAGTTCTGGATATTTTGTAGAAATATAATCTTCAAAGAAACTGTGTAAAACCAACACACACATATATATATACCTCTTAAGGAATGATTAGCCAAAAGATTAAGGAATGATTAGCCGAAATATACCTCTCAAGTGTCTGAAAATATTCACAATTTCGCAAGACATATGCATGTGCGATTTCAATGTCTTTCCCTGAAAGCCAGATTTCATTCATTTCCCCACTTGGACGGCCCACATGTGTAAATATATCAGGAACTCCAGGAAAATGGTATTCGGGGACTTCACCTTCATCGAATCTTGTTAATCTGGCGTAATTATTGAGAACAAATTTAGAATATCTAGCATGTTTAGCAATGGCAAAGTGAATGTCTAATATTAATTGTAGTGTTTACCTTGAATTTGTTTGTATATTCGAGGGAAAATAATGTGCTGTGAAATAAGCTACCTCCTCTTTTAAATATGATTGAACAATCGATCCTGGTGCATATCTTTTATTTTTTGCTTTCCCTTTCAACTTTTTGAAAAACCTTTCAAAAGGGTACATCCACCTGTATTGCACAGGGCCTCCTACTTCAGCTTCGTAGGGGAGATGTATAGGCAGGTGTTCCATCACGTCAAAAAATGATGGTGGGAAGATCTTTTCCAGATTGCAAATGATTAAAACTATGTTTTGTTTTAGAATTTGGACGCGACTTTTCTGCAAAGTTCTGGAACATAAGTCACGGAAAAACACTGCGATCCCTACAATTTTTATATTGAAACTACATTTGGTTAGTATAAATTAATAGAATCATATTTACGTGTGGCATGTAAACAAAATTATAAATAATTAGTACCTGATAACGCGCGGTGGATGTTCAGGTCTACTAGTTCTCCAAGGATAAATGGAAGTAACCGCTCCATAAAAACATGACAGTCATGACTTTTCATCCCAGAAAATTTTTCATTCACCATATCAGCACAACTAGCTAAGTCTGCAGCATAACCATCTGGGAATTTGACCGAATGTTTCACACATTCTAATAAGCTTCTTCTAGCTTCGTCTGACAATGAGTAGGCGGGGAAAGGAGCTCTACCCTCATCATCAGTATGTAAGTGTGGCCGAGAACAGAATTGTGCTATATCCAATCTTGACGGGATGGTGTCTTTTGATTTACCCTTCACACGCATAAGAGTATTCATGATGTTGTCAAAAAAATTCTTCTCTATATGCATCAGATCGAGATTATGACGAAGATTGAGGTCCCTCCAATACGGCAGCTCCCAGAATATGCTTTCTTTGTGCCAGTTATGTGTCTTCCCAAATCCAGGCTTCTTCTTTTCGTGACCATTTCCACCAACATCCTTTGTTTTCGGTGGCTTTACCCGACGCAACCGGTATTTATAAACTTGCTCACCTGTCAAAATCTCAGGTGGATACTCTTGCTTAGCGTATTTTCACTTCAAAAAGTCTTTTTTATTCTTCCTTAGTGGATGATCAAGAGGAAGAAATCTTCGGTGACAATCGAACCAACACGTCTTTCTTCCATGCGGGAGATAAAAAGACTTTGTATCTTCCATGCAAATTGGACAAGCTAATTTCCCATGGGTGCTCCATCCTGATAACATGCTATACGCCGGAAAGTCGCTTATCGTCCACAGCAACACTGCTTTTAGATTAAAATTTTGGTTCAATGACACATCGTACGCATCAACTCCAGTGGACCACAATTCTTTTAACTCCTCAATAAGAGGTCGGAGGAATATATCGAGACTACCTCGAGGATGATTTGGCCCAGAATTCATAATGGTAAGAAACAAGTACTCTGTATTCATGCACATACCAGGGGGTAAATTATATGGAGTCAAGATCACGGGCCACAGTGAATGATTTTTTGACATGCCAAATGGATTGAACCCATCTGTACATAACCCAAGATAAACGTTACGGGGTTCTTCGGCAAACCGGGGATGTAGATATTGAAAAATTTTCCACTCCGTCGCATCAGACGGATGACTCATTTCTCCTTCATTCGGCTGGTGCTCGGTATGCCATCTCATTGCCGTTGCAGTCTTCTCGCTCTGATACATTCTCTTTAATCTGTCAGCAATAGGCATATACCACATACGACTATATGGTACATTGGTCCTACGGTGTTGCTCGTTTGGCATCCATCTTTCTGAATTACAAAACCGACACTTATCTAACCTTTCGTCTTTTTTCCAAAAGATCATACAATTGTTAACGCAAACATCAATTGCATGACATGGGAGGCCTAAATTGTTCATCAATTTTTCCGTCTCGTAATTTGAACCCGTTGCCTGGTTTCCTTCTGGTAAGTAGTTATTAAACATTCCGCACATCGAATCCACTAACCTCTCACTCATATTATGATATGCCTTATGTTGCATGAGCTCAGCAGCAAAGGATAACTGCGAGTGACCTTCACGACAACCATCGTAGAATGGATTTTTGGCTCCTTCTAACAAGTCATAGAACTTTTTGGAATGATTGCGTACCGGTTCTTCTACATTTTGATAACTACCATCCTCATGATAGTAATCAAAACTCACGTTCTCACGAAATGCATCATTCACCATATCAACATATCTACCTCCTTCTACATTACCCACTTCTTCACTACCACTTACCCACGTCGGATCTACAGAACTCGTTCCTAAATCCATATCGAGTTCTTCTCCATGCTTATACCAAACATAATAATCTGGCATAAATCCTTTACTATAAAGATGTTTCCAAATTCTTGTACCCGACAAGAAATTATTGTTCTCGCAATCACTACAAGGGCAGTAAAACTTACCGCGATTGCTATGCATTAGGGGCTGGCCATTTACAAATGTCATGAATTGATCCACCCCCGCTATGAACTCTACCGAGAAATTTTCCGTCGCTTCATCGAACCTTTTATACATCCACTCCCGAAAATTACTATAATTGTAATTTCCCGACATTTTTTTAGTAACAAATTTTTTCTTTCTCCTCAATTTCGTGTTTCTCACCACCAATGGAATGTGAATGAAAGAAACGAATGTCGTTCGAATATATTTATAGAGATTTTTGCGACTATTTTTGCGACTGTTTTTACGACTACATTAATATTTTACGACTACTTTCCGACTGCTGTAAAAACTTTAACTCAGTTAGGTCCACCGACATCAAAACGAGAAGCATGTGGCCTATACCGGTTTTTAACGACTACATTACGACTATATTTACTACTCGCCGTATAATGTCGTTATTTTGTCGCAATTTTACGACTCAGTAACGACTAAAAGCGGAGCAACTATTGTGTAGTCGTAACTAAGTCGTAATATAGCTTGCAGTCGCCATATGGTCGTTATGTAGTCGCTATTTCTTTACGACTACAATCGTAGTCGTAAGTCGTAGTCGCAATATCCAGGTTTTCTTGTAGTGAGTGTCTTAGGTTGCTAGAAAGAACCTAAGTGAGCGAATTGTCCTTAGCCTGCGGAAGTTGATGTATAGGCGATTCGTGAACATATTAAACCAGCTCGTTAATGCTGATCTAGAATTCTATGCCAACGGAAGTTAGGATTTTAGGTTGCTAGATTTAGTAACAATGAGCACGGGAGTGGATTGGTTAGATATTTATGTTTAAGTTTGAAACTTGCTTTTAATTATTCCCTGAATAGTTGTCTGATTCATGATCTATGGATTCCTGCGAATAAACCCTCGACCTAACGCCTTTCCTTTATTGAATTTACATCGTTTAAATTGCTCTTGTTACTTTTCTAAAACAAACCATATTTCTGTCTTAACTTAATTTCATAATTGTGAGAATAGTAGTGTAACATTGGTCTATGTGGATTCGATCCTAAAGTACTGCATTGACAACCGTTATGATTGCGGTAGTGTGAACTTTAGTTTTAATTGACTGAGTGAAAACGCTGAAATCACCAAGTTCTATACTAGGCGAAAAACTCTCATAATGATTGGGGTGAAGAAAGTGGTTTTCTTGTTGACTAGTTAAGAGGTTTACAAAGTCTGGAGAGTTACTATATGGATTCGTAGAATCCATATCCTAGTTTCTGCTGGGGTTTTAGAAGGATAAGGAAAGTTTTTAGAAGGATAAGGAAAGAAGGTTATGGTTTAAGTGTTCAGCTAATGATGAAAAATCTATATATATAAAGTAAGCTTTTCTCTCTTCTCATGATGCCACCTCATCATCCTAAAAATTTAATACACATATTAAATACATATATTAATTATAAATTTGGTTTTAACATTATAAAAAGAATTTGAAAAGACATTATTCATATTCTAAATTAAACCAGAAAATAATAAACTTAAACTTATATGAATATAGTTCTTTGAAAGAATAACAGGTTTAATAAATTTGGTTATCATAATATATTTTAACTTTTATAAATATTTCATTAGGTTAAGTTGTATCGCAAATATTATAAAAAAAACTAAAATATCAAACAAGTCCTAACAATTAAACAAATAAGGTAAATATGTAACTAAATTCATAAAGCAAAATATAAGTTGGCAAGTTTTACATATAATAAAGAGACAAATAAATAAAATTTAGGTATACTTAACATAATAATTGCAATTATACATAACTATGAAAAATCGAATAAGAGCCAAAAAAATTAAGAAACATATTAAAAGTATTTACACAAAAATATAAATTAAATTTGAAAATTTAAGATCGTTGTGTTTTGTGATATTATTTAAAAAAAAAATAAAATAAATGTAACTACAACAGGAGAAAAAAATAAAAGCATTATATATGCAAAATATATATCATGTGATGTAAATATATTTCAATTCTCATAATAATTACCATCCATTAATACAATAATTTTTCCTAGAATTTGAAAAGACATTTACTTAATAGAAGATAGATTATATTGAATTAATCTAAAGAAATTTCAATTTAATAATTTACTTTTATCGATTTATTTATATAGTTTAGAAAAACTATAGAATTTAGTGTTTATAAATTATTGATTAGATTTATTATAAATAAAATCAAACAAATGTTGTGACTTCAAACAATCAGTTATATATGGAAATCTTTTTCAACAAAAATAAAAGAAGAATAGATTTAGGAATCACAAACATATTGCACACATAAATAGGGTTAAACACTCCAAAAATAATAACTTCACATGAAACAACATTAAAAAAAAATATTATGCAACTTTAAAATGTAAATATCTTCCCTTTAAAATGTAAATATCTTCTTTTCAAAAAACTAAACTAATTGCATAAAATTGATCACCAAAGAAAAAAAAAGAGGTAAAAATGTGTACCATCCAATAAATAAACACATAGATTATCATAAATAAAAAAACAAAAACAAATACACAGATCTTAATCTGAGAGAGATAATTAAATTAACTATGAGACCAAATAAAATAAAATACCATTAGATTAAAAAAATTGTTTACCACGTACGCGGATCACACTCTTTGTGATTGAAATTGAAAGTGAAATCTCATCGGCGATGGGGGAAGATATCGGAGAAGACGAGGGTTTTAGAGTAGTGAGTAATGTTTTTTACAGGATAATCCTATTCACAAGAACTCTCTCTCTCTCTCTCTAAATATTGGAATCGACGCTCGACCCCATATTTCTTATATTTTTCCAAATCGGCCTATATTATCTCAAATGTTCCCATTAACCTATACATATACGATGATTTTGATAGTAAATTAGTGATAGAAATTAAATCGTTTTTCAAATAAAATTAGATTCATTTTTTAGTCACCAACACCGGATCATCGAAAATGAATAATAGTAAATTCTGAACATTTTATTACTATTCGGTTTTAGGTAAAAATAGATAAAAATACAGTGACTTATTTCGAAGTATTTTTTTTTTTAAGTTCGGAGAATTCACAAAACTAACTTTCCTTTTATTAGTATTCGAAGTAACTTTTGGATTATACAAAACTAACCCTATTTCGAAGTATTTATTTTATTAGTATTCCGTTGGGTTAAAAAATATACAATTCCCTAAACTTTAAAATGTGGATCACTCACTAAACAAATACATAAATAAACATAAAATTAAGAAAGAACAAAAAAACTTAAGAATAAACAATCCATATATATTTCTTAAGCTAATAGAGACAAATCCATTAACAATTATTTTAATAAAACTAAAATAATATTATACCAAATTTTTTTTAAACAAAATTGTGTTCACGTCCGCGCGTAGCGCGGATCACACACTAGTATAATATATAAGCAGGGTTAGGTTTAAGTGTGCCATAACAAGTTATGGTTGTGTTTTTAGCAATCAATGACAAGCATTGATCACATAGAGCTTTAACTCTTTAACCTAATCTAAACTACCAAGCATTGATCATAAAGAACTTAAAGTCTTTACCTAATAAACAGCTAACAAGCATTTATCACAAAGAAGTGTTTTGGCAATCAATACAATAGTTAACAAGCATTTATCACAAAGGTTATCTAATAGATTATTATTAGTAACGGTTCAGCTAACTATGTATGCTAAACGATATATTAATAAAACTAACCAGATCATTGGGGACTAGAGTCGATAGCAATGGCACAGCTTAGAGATAGAGAGCTGACAGTCTTCACATGGTTTCTTGCAAAATAAAAAAAATAAACTCAAAAGAATCATGACAATATAAAGATACATATGGTTACAACACAAATTCAGCAATCAATGATATAACAAAGAGTAAGAAAGATGAATTACCTTGCTTCTTTGCTGAAAAGGAATCAGTGGGAGCTTGTATGAGCATATGTCGTTGTTTTTCCATTTAACCTCACAAAAAACAGAGAAACATGATCAAATTCTTCAACAAAGAAGCAAAAACAGAGCATATTCAAGTAGACATATAAATTAAATCTTTTAATCATGCAAAAAGAACCAAAACTCGCCGATGGTGTTTTGGTGAAAGAAACTCTCCGATTTGGTGAAAGAAACTCTCCGATTCTATGACCCAAACTCGCCGATGGTGACCAGCGACGGTCGAGATGATGATCACGGAGGCGAAAAATCGGAGATCCATAATTTTCGACTCATTCCTCCGCTCAAATCAAAAAATCCCCCAAATCGCTTTCGATTTCGCCTTCGGCGACACAAACGAAGAAGCAGAAAAGAGGTCGAGGAGAGAGAATGTCAAATATCACCAAAAAAATTGCATATTAACATTCCTACCGCCAATCACCAGCTTACACGTGGCGCTAAGGACCGATCCTTAAAATCCTTATTTAAGGATCGGTCCTAAACTCTTAAACCATTTTTGATTTATTTTTAATCCTTATTACTCTAAGAACCTCACTCTAAAACCTCCTTTGGAGATGCTCTTATCTCTTATACAAGGTTTATCTACTCTATAATAAATTTATCATTTTTTCATGTAGGATAGTTGTATCCCTAATCGTAATATAACTAGGATTTAACCCGTGCTACAGCACAGAGCAAAGTTTTTTTATTTTGAATTAAGTAATATTGCGTTTTTTGCAGAATGAAAATATGATTTGGCCCGATAGTTATAGATTTTATTGGTTTTATATTAATTGAAAATAAATTTTTATTAATTTATTATGTGAATTTGATTATTTTAAACTAAAAGTTATGAAAGTGAAATATTTGTTAAAATATCTCTACATTAAATGTGTTATTTGTTTTAATTTAGAAGTTATGAAAATGAAATATTGTTCCGATTTTATTAAAATAAAATTTCATTTGAGGTAATCTTCAGCTAAATGAAAGATAAGGTATAGGGCTGTCAATTTGAGTGTTTACACGCGGGTCCAGCGGATTTTGACCCGTCGCGGGGATGGTGCGGATCGAGAATTTTAAAAATGCCAAATAGCGGGGCGGGTGCAGGTCAAGTGTTTATTTTTGTTGTTAACTGATTTGTTTTGTAATATATATAAATTAATTAATTATTTTGTTTATTTTTTCAGAAAATTGTGTATTTATGTTTTTTTATGTGAAGTTTATTTTATTAAATATATTTTTTTACAATTTGTTTTTAAAAATATTTGCGGGTTACCCACGGGTTCAAGCGGGGAGGGTGCGGGTCAAGCATTTTTGTTAATGAATCAAGCGGGGCGGGTTGATGCATATCGGAAAAAACATGTAATCCGCGGGGTGGGTTGGACCCATAATAGTTCATAACAAATTGAGGAATTGTTTTTAAAAATATCACTTAATTTAAAATAAAATATTTAAACTGCTTTATTTATTATTTTTCTTCTTCTTTTTCTTCCTTTTCAATTCTTGAGTTGATCTAACTCTTTTTTTTTCAGATCCAGTCGCTGTCGGAATTTATCGCCAAGACAAGGGCGTCGGATTTTGTTGCCGTGAAGCTTCATCTCGGAGGAGGATGAGGAGGCGGCGGCTTCATCTTGGAGAAGGAAGAGGAGGCAGCGGCTTCATCTCGGAGAAGGAGGAGGAGGAGGAGGCGGAGGCTTCGTCTCGGAGAAGCTTCATCTCGGCTTCATCTCCTCTTTCTAGATCCAGCCGTCGGCGTCTGTCAATGGCAAATTGGCGATGAAGGAGAGGATGGAGAAGAGGAGGAGACCCACGGGGGATGAAGAAGAGGATGGAGAAGAGGATGAAGAAGAGGAGGAGACTCACCGGCGGCGATGTCAACGTCTTTCTTTTTTTTTTTTTAATTTTAATTTTTATAATTAATTAATTTAGTTAATAAAAATAATTTTTTTTAATTTTTCTTTTTACAAGTAGTCCCAAAATCAGTCTCTCTAAATTAGGACTGATATTAGAGTCACATATTAGTCGCAAAATAGCGACTATTTTGCGTTCACTTTATTTAGCGACCAAATATTTGCGACTAATATTTTTAATCCCAAAATAGTCGCAAATGATGACTATTTTGGGAGTCGCAAAAACTGTGTTTTCTTGTAGTGGGCCCTGAAAAACAGCGGGCTCGGGCTTAAAAATGAAAACTCAAAAAAAATCGGGCATTTCGAGTTAAGTCCATTCGGGCTAGTGTATTTTTCGGGCTTAGCCCGAAAAGTCCGGAACTATTTGATTACGTATATCTTATTAAACTTGGGTTCGCTTATCATATGATTTCCAATCGTATGAAAAACGTAGCATTATAGAAGAAGGAAAGTCTAAATTGACTCTATACTTAGAATACGATATGTTGGAACTGACTTTTTATGAAGGCATTGATGTTTTATAATGGTGGAAGTGTTAGTCGCAACGTTATGGTGAGTTAGCTCGTATGGCATGTGATGTTCTAAGCATTCTGATAACTACAGTGGCATCTGAGTCTACATTTAGTATTGGTGCGCATGTCTTGGATAAATATAGAAATCGTCTTTTACCAAGAAACTTTGAAGCACTGATTTGTACATGCACTTTGTTGGATGGGTTTACATTTCTTGATTCAGGTACCATTATCATTCATCCATATTATTTACTTCATATTTTTAAAATATTTATCTATACACTTTCAATGACATTTTTATATGATTTATACCTCTAAAAGCTTAATATATTTTTTTTATCTGTAGCTCTTGATGGTGATGAGGATTTAGAAGACGATGAAAGAGATTCTAATCTAAACTCTACTACCCTAGATTTGAAGTATTTTGATTTTATGTTTGATTTGATAATACTATTTATTTGAATTTTATTTGTTTTTTTGTCAAACTTTTGCTTTTAAATTTAATTGGATTTGTTATAATACATTTCAATTTAGATTTATTTTGATAAATATTTTGTTTTAATTATTTTTCATTTGAGAATTGTGAATTTTTGTGTTTGTAAAGAAAAGGCCGAAAAGCCCATAAAGCCCTAGAGCTCTGTCCGGGCTGGGCTTTAGAATATAGGCCCAATGTTTTTTCGGGCCGGGCCGGACTCAAATATATACGGGTTTTACGGGTTTTACGGGTTTCGGACCGGGCCAACTCGATTGACATCCTAGAACAGATCCAAAAAAATTGTAAAGAACATAGTGATATATTGTGTCATTAAACTTTGATTACATATTTTTTTGATTATCAATATTATTTTGTTTATTGAAAAGAAAATGAGTATATTTAAATCCTTACGGATGGACAAATGAATAACGTGATGGTGTATATCTAGTTGTTAGATAAGAAACCTAAGAATGTATCTAATTGTTATAATAGTAAACTATGATTTAACCCGCGCTAATTATAGCACCGGGTAATCTTAAAAAAAAACAGTTGTTTCGAAATTTAAAATATAGCTAACTAATGGTTATAGATAAACCTGTCAATTTGCAATAATTTGTCTATTTAACCCGTTTTGCAGTGAACTAAAATATTATTCGGGATAACCCGCAAAAACTTATAATCTTAAAAACATAACTCTAATATGCACTGTTAAATTACTCTAGTTTTTGTGGTTAGTTTACGAACTCTTAAAAAAAATAGTTTTCTTGTGGCTAACTTTTTATAAAATTAGTAAAATATTTTCAACTTTTGTTTTGATATATATTCAAATAAAATATAATAAATTATAGTGAAAAATATAGCAAGGTTTTGAATATATTTTTCTTTTGAATATATATGAATTGATTATTATTTTAAAATATATAGTATTAAAAATGATTAAGATATGAAATAATAAATAATCTCAATTAATGCAAAATATATATTTTCTATATTCTAATCAATAATTTTAAAAGACTACTATATTCTTTCCTATTTCAATTATTCTTTGTTATTTGTAATGGCATTTCATGTAATAACTTATAAAACAAAGTTCATTTAAAAAAATATCTTCTTAAATAATATTATAGAGATATACAATTTTTTCAAAAATTAAAGTACTCACTTATTCAATTATTATTACGGAGATGGACATTCACTTATTCAATTATTCGGTCTGGTTTAGTTTGATTATGTTGGTTTTCTTATTTTAGTCGGTTTTAGAATTCATGTATGAATTAGAATCTGAATTTTATTTTGATTGGTTCTATTTTTGTATTTCCCAAGTTTCTATTGATAATAATCAGATTAATAGACGTAAAAAAATCAGATTAATTGATAAATAAAAGTATGAATCATTATATACAGCGTTAAACATATTCTAAACCGAACTTGGTTTTGAAATTTAAATAAAGTAATAACCAAATTCTCAAGTAAACCAAATTAAAATTAAAGTACTCGATTATTCAATTATGATTACGGATGGACATTCACTTATTCAATTATTCGGCTTGGTTTAGTTTGGTTATGTCTAGGATTCAAATAAAGT
Source organism: Eutrema yunnanense (assembly GCA_002933935.1). Classification (NCBI taxonomy): domain Eukaryota; kingdom Viridiplantae; phylum Streptophyta; class Magnoliopsida; order Brassicales; family Brassicaceae; genus Eutrema; species Eutrema yunnanense. Next base: position 849,288 of record PKML01027533.1, on the reverse strand, counting down.
AAAAATCAAATTCTCAAATAAACTGAATTTGATTTTTTAACTTAATTATAAATAAATATTTTAATGTAAAATAAACATTTTCTATATTCTCATCACTAATTGTAAAAGATAATTATATCATTTCCTATTTCAATTATTTTTTGTTATTTGTAATGATATTTTATGTAATAACTTACAAAACAATGTTTATTTTCAAAAATGTCTTCTTAAATAATACTATAGAGATACAACAAGTTGGTTCGGAAAAAAAAAATCTCCAATCAAAAGTGTTGAAAGTGATCATATTGTTGGCCCGAAAAAACTAATTGCAAAATATTTAAGTTGGATATTTAAAATTGATCAATTATTTATGATCAATTTAAAAAAAAAGGGAGAATTAGTCCAATAACAAATAGGAGACCTAAGATTAGCCATCTAATTTGTGAAACCTTGTAAGTTGTAAGTAACCATTTGAAATATAAATTGTCGAAAATAGCTTCTTTTATGCGCGTCGTCTCACACACGAATGAAGGAAGATGATGATGTTGGAGAGAGAGTATAAGCTTCTGCTTGTTTGTCTGAATAATATATGTACTCGCCCTTTTACAACCTCATACTAGATTCTATCCCGTGAATCCGCACAGGAATTTTTATTTTTTTGTTTATCAAATTTTGTAATATAATTTTGTTTTTTGTATTTAGATATAATTTGTGTTATAGATATATTTTTTTCAATAAGTGACAAAGATTTATTTTTGTGTTTAGATATATTTTATTTTTGTATATTTTTTTTTAGTATTAAATATGACCGTGATTATAAAAACATAATTCTAACACGTCCGTTCATATTAATCCGAGAATGACCGCGATTATAAAAACATAATTCTAGCCCGCATGTTCATATTACCGTATAATATAAATATTTACTAATTTTAAATATTTAAAATTTAAAGCCGATTGATTATGATAAAAAAAATATACAATAACATACTCCCTCTGTTTCATAATATAAATTGTTTTAGAGGTTTTGTTTTGTTTCAAAATATAAGTTGTTTTCACATTTTTATGCAATTTTTACCTTTATTGAATATTGTGTGACCAATAATATTATGCAGTATTTTTTATGATTGGCTGAATTATTTTTAATTAATATATTAAATGATATATTTTTTAAGAAAATTGAATTTTTAATATTTTTGTTTTTAGCCAAAACAACTTATATTATGAAACAGAGGGAGTATCGTTTATGATCTCTGTCATTATGAGAATATTATTTAAATTTGAATATTTAAATTAAATATAAATTAATATCTGGTTTATTATTTTTGTAAAGATATAAAAAGAACTGGTTTTGTGATATTTGATAATAGCCTAATATAAAGGTTTTCATGATTGGACACAAAAAAACATATATGTTTTAGTTTTGCTTGTGGTAGAATTCTTAATTTTGAATTTGAATAAAATAACCATTTCTTGTTTAGATTTTATGATAATATTTTTTAATAAATCTTTATTAATATAAAAGATAATTAACATAATCTGAAAAATCTCGAATTTAATTCTAAATTAACAATTCCTAAAATTGTGTTATTCTTAAAATATTAATCATTTAATATACGTAAATAAAAAATATTGAATTTGTATTATTAACTGAATGTTGTCCATATGCATGATCAAATTTATGGTTGTGCAAATCTAATTAATAATATATTCCTTTTTCAGTTTGAAAAATATTCAATTATAAATCTGATTGTGTTAATCAGATTTAAATTTAGAAATAAACATATTTTGTTATTAATTATGAATATTGTTTTTGTAACTGTTGATAAAATCTTAAAAAATCTATATTATATTCACAATTTAATATTATATTTCAATGAAAATTGTTAATTTTGAATATGTAACATTAAAAAAACTTGATTATTAAAATTTTTGGCATAACCTAAATTAAAAAATTAAAAATAACTTATATTATTTTCATAACAAAATAATAATAAAAATTTTAATTATTTTTGAAATTTTAATTTACACATTTTGAAATAATCGATTTTATTTATAATTTTAAATATTTAATTTAATTTATGACATAGTCTGAATTTTTCTAATTATGAATTAAAATTAATATATATATATATAATAAGATTAATTAATTAATTAAATTACTATTTAATTGAATCATATTAATTAAATGAATTTTTAATTGAGTAAAATTATTCTGTTTGGAAACAGGGATAGTTATCCACAAAAATCTAAAGTTTAAAAGTTATCCAGGATATGAATATATTTATATTGATATTTTCCTGTTTGGACACAAAATAGCACTCTATTTTAATAGATTAGATTTTTTGTTCAGCGAAAAAAACGTTGTTTAGGTATTATTGTTGTAACTGGAATTACAATTGTCAAAATTTGTAAATAAGAATAAACGAAGAATTTTGGTTTATCTTTAATAAAAAATGAATCGAATGGTTTTTGAGTAATAAACAAAGAGTATATTGCTCAAAGTGGATCAAGAAACGATTTAGACACGAAAATGGGAGTAAAGTGAGCTTAGTATTTTGTCATTGGGATGGTTTTACACAATAAGAAGAACAAGGAATCGAAAAGAATTAAGTGAGTAGTGCTAGTTGCGGGAAGAAGTTTTTTTCTCCTTGTCTTTGCCCTTGCTTTTATACTATGAGGCTGTGTTTAACGTTGTCATTTACTCCGTTTGATTCGCCATGAATAGTTTTTAATGGGAGAGATTCGGCCATTACGTCCAGATGTCTTTAATCACCGGTTTAAATGAGTCTTTGGTCGTTGTGGGGTTGACTAACGAAATAATACTTATTCCCCTTTGATTGTTGATGACTATGGCGTGTCGTTCAGCTCGGCTTTCCACCTCGTTTTATACCTTTCACTTCTCTTGGGCTTTTACCATTGTTTATTGGGCCAAAATTACCGGGCCGGGATTTGCAGAAGTTAAGTCGGGTCAAAATCACATCTCTCCCTCCAGGTGTAGAGTTATTCACCTCTACCCCATGTTATTCAGCCATACCCCTTCCCTTTTAATGAAATATGATATCACCATTTTACCCTTCCTTCCTTTATTTACTTTAACTAAAATATATATATAAAAAATAAATTCAACCAATGAGAATTAAACAAATTTTAGCCAATCAAAAACAACTTCCCATTGACTTTTTTCCATCTCTAACGACATCTTCTCTTTCCTTTTTTATTTTATTTTAACTACAACATATAAAAAAGATAAATTCGACCAATGATAATTAATCAAATTTCAGCCAATCATAAACATCTTCTCATTGACTTTTTCTCATCTCTATCGACATCTTCCCTTTCCTTATCCGCCATTGAAGCTTCGAAATCCATATTTATTTTCTTACAATTATTGTGTTTTAGTTTAAATCCTTCAATTTTGTTAGTAGATTTTGC
>PKML01027533.1:826351-845395 GCA_002933935.1 Eutrema yunnanense | reverse complement strand
TTATAACAAGTCAAAAATCCGTAATATTTGGTATTACCAGGTACAAATATGAACAAAATTATAACAAGTCGGATATCCGTAATACTTGGTATTACCATGTACAAATATGAACAAAATTATAACTAGTCGGATATCCGTAATACTTGGTATTACTAGGTAAAAATATGAACAAAATTATAACGCTCTCTTTAGCAGAGACATTACTAAAACCTTCCTTCTTCCACATCTCCTCTGAGTTATCACCATTCATTTTCGAAGCTTTTCTTTCCATGAGTGTGGAGCTTAGTGAAGTCAAACATTTTCGAGTACATCACTATCGCCAAGCTCGGCATACATATAAATAGCCGAACTCACCACAAACAAGTCCTTCACATACTCATCCCTCAATTTAAGCATCAAACCATAGAAAACGTTAGCTTTCTTAATGCTTCTCGAAGTCGACACCACGGGGAAAACATTGACAAAGTTAATCGGGTTCGGTTTGATCTCCATTCTCATCATTATCACGAATTGCCTACACGCTTCTGCGTTTCTCTCTGTTTTCACATACCAAAAAATCAATGTATTCCACGCCACAACGTTCTTTCTACGCATATTATCGAAAACTTTACGCACCCCATCATATTCAGTAGAATCCAATTCACTTCCAGGAGCGTTCTAGCACGAAACGTACAAATTCATCAGAGAATTATGCACAATCCTGCTTGAGTTCTATAAACAACGAATTAAATGGCAATGCACGGCCTTACCAGCTTCCAAGTTCCTGGTCTCAGCACACGCCTTGAGTGTGGAAGAGTAAGTGTAAGGATCACATTTGGTGAAATGTGTCATCTTCTTCATCCGGGAATAGAAAAAGAGAGCCTCGTGAAGCAGATTATTGCAGATAAAGCCGATGATGATGGTGTTCCACTGAACAGTGGTTGGTTTGAGAATTGCGTCGAACAGTTGGTGTGCGAGTTGTGGGTTTCCATCTTGACAGATTCTGCTGAAGGCGGGAACGAATGGAAGGCGTTTGGGGGAGTGAGGTTTGGTGGTGAAAAGGTAGAAGAACGACAGTGGTGGTGGCGGTGGAAGAGGTAAAGCTGATCCGGCCATCGTGAAGGAGATGACGATAAATCCATAAGAAAAAGAGAGACAAATAGAGAAAGAGTGGTAATTTTGGTTCATAAATTTTATTTAATAAATAATTAAAAGGGCCCACAATTCAATTAATGTTGGAGAAGAAAAACAAACAAATGACGTTAGAATATTTTAGTTGTTGTTTTGATGAATTGGATCCAATTTTGGTGGGTGGGTGTGGATATATGTGGTTGGATCTAGTAAATATGAGAATTCATTAAGGCTAAGAAGATAATTGACCACTTTTTGATTTAAAAATAAATCAAAAAGAAATTAGTTTTTATAACGGGGGCATATGTGAATAATGGTCTTCTGAAAAGGGCATCTCAAAATTTGATCCAGTTAAGTCTCATTTAAGGAATTTCACTCTGTAACCGTCTTCAGTAAGCGAACATCTTGGTCTTTTTCGATTCACTTTTCTTCGCTACTCGTTCGTCTTCATCTTATTCGATCCTTTCGTTTGCTTTGTCGAAGCTTCCCAGGATCTCTCAACTCGTCCTTTTAACACTTGGGCTAAATATACTTTTAACACGAGTTCCGAGGACCTCGCTTTGTTTCGTCGGAAGTGCGGCATCCCGGACGGAGTAGAAATAAAAATCCCATTTGAGGGGGAATCCCCGGAAAATACTCCTTTGGGCTTTTGTAGTGTCTACGAGCCCTATTTTACTTCATGGGGCTTCGTTTCCCTATTCATGATATTCTGGTTTGATATCTTTTGGATTTAGACATTTGGTTGTCACAACTAACGCCGAATTCTTTACGGCATACACTTGGTGTTTAGGCGTTAGCCAAAGATATCGACCTCCTTTTTTACTTACATGATATCTTCATGTTGGGCTCCCTGAATAAATCGTCCCATCTTGGGACTCTTTTCTTCGTCGCTACCCCTAATCGTCGGGTTATTGATAACTTTCCTTATTTCTTTTTCAAGATCAGCCTGACTTCAATCGTTTCTGATGTGTCGCCTCCATCGAAATGAACCCAGAACAAATGTTTCGGCTTTCTTTTGGTCTTCCATTCTACTCACCCTTTTACTGATTTTAACTTATGTTGCTTCCTTCCAGTTAAAAACCAGTCGCTAGATCTAACTGATCATTTCCAGAATCTGCTCGATTTTCATTTGTCGAAGCAGTGTGACTGGGGTCCCGAGCTCATGTCCCTTATCGAGGGGATGAGCTTGTATCCTGCCTTGATCGGTAAGACCTTGTCTCTCCCAGGTTTTGACTCTCTTGCTTTTGCTTTAACTAGGTTCCTTTAATGCAGATACTACCCCTGGAGAGAAGCAACCCTATCGGAGACGACGAACTTCCTTTAAAGATTAGTGATTCGAACGAGACCCCTTGCGCTTGAATTTTCTCAATCTCTTGATTCCTTCCTTGTTGATTTCAGGAACGGGTCAAAGTTCTTCTTCGTTCGGTCTTCTTCGTTCGGTACCCATGATATGCTCAAATTAATACCCTATTCAGATACTAAAGCAGTTGTCGTAGTATAGCTAGGGGTCGAACACAAGGACTCACAGAAACACACAATGGATTATATAGGTGAGAATTAAGCTAAGCAATTCAGATGTAATTGAAAGCAGTGCAGAAATTAAAAGTGTTGTAATTCAATTGGAGAAAGATAGGCTCAGAGTATTTCTCAGGAAATCAATGAATGCAGATAAACTAACTAACATGATTCAGATTTAGCGCAGTTCTTGAACTCAAATCACTATGGTATAATTAACCAACTGTCGTTGCGAGAATTATCTAAATCTAAATCCTAGGAATTCCAAATCTCTTTGTGAATCCTAAAGTCTAAATCAGCTTTAATAATCAGGTTTGATATATTCACAAATCAATTAAACCAAATCTCTTTGCGAATAATCAATTTGCTCACCTAGGTTCTATCAGGTAATTAATCGCATTGTCGTGCCTAATCAATTATCCTAAGATCTAATTTCCAGATTCGTCAACCTAGAATTAGCTTTGAACACAACCTAAGCGAAGAACTAATTCAGATGGTGAATCCTATAAACTAATCAACCTAGCATTCAGAGAAAACCCTTATGAGAACCATGAACCTAAAGTGGATATACTCAGACATGGAGAATGAAACAATCAACATAGCTGAATAAATCATCCAATAAATCAAAAAGAGTAATAAGAGGGTTTTAAATCTGATCTCGGACGAAGGGAGTTTCAGATTTGTCTTCCTCACAAAACCAAAGTAAAATAAAGCATTCAAAATAAAGCATAGCCAACAAAGTGGCTGTAAAAATCCTAAAAATAACCTAAATCACGAGTTGGGGTCTTCTTGTAATTATTAAAGACTTCTGGACCAATTTGCAATTCTTCATCTCTTCATTAAAGTTGCATGTCGTGTCAGCCTCGATGAGTATCGATCGATACCAGGGGGTATCGATCGATGCTTGTCGTGAAATCAGGTACTCAGCAACACGACTTCAGCTTTTGCTCCAAACTGTTCCAGAAAGCTCAAATATCTCCAATAAGGCTCCAAATGTGCTAAAACCTGTAAAAGACTCTAAAACACTACGAAATAGAATAAAGACTCTATAAAACGGACTTATACCATGGCTTAAATAGGGTAAAAACCATGATATATCAACCCAGAAGCAAAAAGCTCCTTCTGAAGCTTTCCCAGTGTCGTGAATTAAGCGTACGACTACTTCAAAGCGCAATCCAGAGCGCTCTGTAAGAAGAAAAATATCTTTGGAAGTCGCTCCTTCGTCCTCTCAGGCGGTTTCTCCAACTGGGATGGGGTCACCGTCGTTAGATGACAGAAACTCAGCTATCTTTCTCCTCCGAGAGATGAGGATGTTTCACCAAGTAGAGAGGTCAAGGATCTGATTATTTCGAATCTTCTCCTCTCGCCCGAACCAACCTTTTTACCGCTGAATTTGGGCGAGAGTGCGGTCACTCTAGCTCTCTTTTCCATGCAGAGTGAAGACGTCTCTACGATAGAGGTGAGTAAGGGAGTATCCCCTTCGAATCCTTCTCCCTAGCGAAGTGTTGGTGTTCTGTCGAGGGACCCGGGAAAGAATATAGTCGTTTCTTCCCCGCGGAGTGAAAATACTTCCCTCAACATGATCGGGACTTCAGCTCTTGATGATACGAGTTATCCACTCGTACCTTTGGACGAGTGGGATCATTTTTTCTCCAACCTCCCTCGGGATTGAGAATCCACTACTTTCGTGATTAGTCAGTTTGGTGCCAGAGATTTCAAACCTCTGAACCTGGAAGACCTCTCAGGTGATGGACTCTAGCAATATTTTGCCATGGCACACTGTTTTAATGAGGTTAGTTCGTGCACTTGTTCCTTTTCTACCATGTAGGCTTGATTTCTTATTTGACCTACCACAAGTCTGTACGGGTGCGGCCAAACTCTTTTGCGAATATGAGGCAAACTTCAGCAGCTGGGGCAAAGACTTTGTTCTGCGCTTCGAGCATGATGAACTCTTTAAGCAACCCCACGAGGATAAGGAGGCTGTTTTCAAGAAGGTTGAAGCTTCTGAATCCAAACTCAAAAGGCTCCAGGGTTTCCTTCAAGCAGATTTGGTCAAAACTGATTCCCTCATGTCTCAGTATCAGTCGAGCTTGCAACAGTCCCAAGCTAGGGCCTCCAAGGACGAGAATCTACTCAAGAGGGCTTTGAGGAGCCTCGAGAGAGGAAAAGATTCGGTTAAGAAGGATCTTGATGCCCTAAGCTCGGGTGATCCTGACGCTTCCCATAATGGAGATCTTTCCGATGTGCCTAAATTTTTCCAAGGGACAAACGAAGCGCAAACTAATTAATACATCTGAGGAGTTTTCTCCCCTTTTTTTTAAAAAAAAGGATTATTATGTAGTGGAAAATGTTGTATATCATTTGACATATACTTCTTTTTTGGAGGTTTCAATGGCAGACACTTTTTGACTCAAGATACATGGTATATTCCATCTTAACTTCATGGTTCCAATCAAGGATGTGTACATCCGCTTTTTCCTTTTATTGTTGTGTAGGATGGAATATTTTTCTCGACCTTCCCCTTTTCGTTTTGGAATACTTGACTGAGGTACTTGGTTTCAAGGAATCTCCATTTACCCTGTAATCAATGTGTATCTCTGAGAAGATTTGAGTTTCCTTGAAACGGATATTTAGTTGCCTTTTAATTTTCGCAAATATGCCGTAAAAATGCCTTACTAATTTGGGAGGATCCCGTGAATTCATCTTGACTGTCTGATCATAAATTATATTCGTTTATTTAAATTCTTATGTTCATTTGCTCTAGTTATTCTTCATCGGGTATTACCAATAGAACCTTCCAGAAATGTGGACTCAAACTCTGTCTGTGTGGATTCTCCTTCGGTTAACCAGCCCCCAACCACGGAGAGAAGCGGCCGCCTATCCGTTGAAAGGTTTGTCCGTTCCGGTTTCTGATTTCTTTATTTGTCTCTCTTGATGAATTTGAATATGGATGACTACAAACATGCCCTTGATTTCTGCGAAAAGGTTAGTGTTTCCATTTTCTATATGAATTTACTTTTGGTTTTCTTACGATACAAGTTTGTGCTTCTCGCTAACTTATTTTGGAGTATAGAGAGCTGATTCGATATCATAGGGAGATCCAGAAGAAAATAGACAAATTGGATTGTCGGATGAGGGTATTGGAGGAAATGATTGGACTCCTAGAATCTCCTGCTGCATATTGGAATGAACTAGGTATCGCACCGGTCCATGAATGCTTTTGAAGGGCTGCTCGTGATCCGATTTGAGCTTCGTTGGTGGGCCTGATGGAACATAGAACAAAGAAATTGTTTTTGTTGTGATAGTTTTAATGATTTTATTTGTACATGGTGTTGGAGCCACCCCCCCCCCCTTTTATCCTTATTGAATAAAGAGGTATTCTATCTTTAGTAGTTGTACCTGACTTCACAAGTTGCCTACGTATCCATTTCGGGATCAAGCCACTCTGTAGTTTGTTTTACTCCCTTAATTTTTCAAGACATTTTACTTAGCCATTTTCATGACTTTTATTTGTGGTGTTACCCACGAGGTTAGGATCTGATCATTTCTTAGGATGAACTTACTTCACCCTCCATACGACTCTGGCTCCTTCCGAATTCGGGAACTTGACACACTGATAATAAGTTGAGGGGTACTGCCCTCATCATGTTTAACAAAGGGGCTCCCAGGATCACGTTGTAGGGAGTTTCATGATCTACCACAAAGAAGTTGACTATTTTCATTACTCTGGCAGCTGACACCGGTAGTTTGATGGTTACAACTGAGGTGGTTGCATCGCCACTGAACCCCTTAAGGGTTGACATCGTACCTCGGATCTCTGACTTTTCTATTCCCATTTGCTTTAAGATTTCCAAGAAGATGACATCGGTCGTACTTCATGTATTAATCAAAATTTGCAAGACTTCGCAGTTATCTCTGATATCAAGACTTACAGTGAGGATGTCTTCTTCGGGTGCTTCCTTACCGAAACGATCATTCTCGGAGAGGATATTTCTACTTCGGAGATAGCCCCCACGCCCCCACTGTAGCCTTCTTTGTGTATGCACGTTGTTGATGTTTTGTATAGACTCGTTCGTATCCCCATAGAGTTTTGACCCACCTATGATCAAGTTGATTCTTTTCTTTTTTTTCGATATGCTCTGGCTCTGCGACTTCGGATTTTTCCGGGGTCACGTCATTTGATCCCGAAGGTCCCAGATTTGTAATTTTGACCTCACCTACCTTGCCTTCTGCATACATGTCTACAAGTATATCTTTTAACCTGTAGCATTTCGTAGTTGAATGTCCATACTATCGGTGGTAGTCGCAGTACGCCTCCTTATCTTTTCAAAGAGTATCGGTTAACCTCGAGGGTCTGTCCTCGCTGCTTCTTTTCGGTTCCATTTGAACAGCATAAGTATGCAAGCCTCCGGTCTGGCTTATGTCATTTTGCTCCTCCCTATCACTTCGTGGAGCGATTGGATTTCTTGGAGATTGAGATTTTGAGTTCTTGTATCGCTTTGCCAAAGCGTTGTGTTCGTCTTCAGTTGTTGCGAAGCCCGCACCGCGGTGAAATGCATCTTGGATTGTTGTCGGCTCGTTGACCACCATGTCATCCCTAAATTTGGAATCATGCCATTATCCCATTTTCAAGGCTGCCAAGGTCGTCTCATCATGAGTGACAAGCATTCTGGCGATGATTTCTTTAAATTTGGTCAGGTATGACCGAAAGGAGTGTTGGGGTATTGAGATAGGGCCCAAAGCTCCGCCCCTGAGGCAGTCTTATGGATGAATACCGAGTTTTGATTCAGGAAAATAGACTATGAGCTGGAAGATATTTTCAATAAACCGTTCTATCAATCGTGAGAACCAATCGAAGGTTGACCCTGCGAGGTGCTCTGCAAAGAGTTTTCATAATCTGGCATCCTTTTCGTACTTATTGAAATAAGCTCTTCTGGTTGTGATACTAAACGCAGTTGGATGCGATCTAGGATCTGTTTTTCCTTCGTAGACAGGAAGCATGAGCTTTCCAACGTCTTTTATTGGTATGCTCTCGATTCGACTTGAGAATAGAGTCCTCTTAGTTTTTCAACTACGTGATCGATCTCGAGGGCTGCGTTCGTGGCGTTATAAATCCTTGAATTTCAGTTTGAAGTCCCTCTATGGTTTCCGCCAAATCCTGGCGAAAGTATTCCAGACTCGCGGGATCGAGATTTCTCCCATGGTTACCGACGATCTGGTCGATGTGTCTGGTCATTTCAGGATTAAATTGATCATGATTTTTCCTTCGCCCAGACTCTGGAGTTAGGAGAGTTCTCTGATCCGAGCTTTGTTGATGCGAATTAAGAGGATCAAGAGGAGGTGGTGGAGGAGGATTCATAGAATGAACTCGATCTCCACCTCCTGGAGGTATCTGAGTAGTGCCACTATTCAGGCCAAGATGAAATTGGCATGTCTCAAGGTTGGATGATCCAGGGGGTGAGGTAGAATTCCCATTACTTCTGAGGGGGAGAGTGGGTGGTGGTGTTGGTGTAACACTTACCGGTGGTGGTTCTTGCGTTTGCATCACCTCTGAGCGGAGCTTGGCGAGAGATTCGGTCAATGCCACGTTGTTGGAGGTGACTTTATCCAAACTTTGGGTCATTGTTGCCATTGCCCCCTTGGATCATTGCAGTCATCTCTGGTGATTTTATTCAGGGTTTCTTGAACGACATTGTGGTTTGTCTCCATCAGGAATCTTATGTGTTAGAGTTAGACTTGCATATTGATTCGTCGGGATCGCTTCCGACACGGGTTTTACCCTCTAATTAGGCTGCAAGTTCACAACAAACGCATTAGTATTTAGGGATCAAATCCACGAGGTGATCGTTGTTGATTTCTACCGATTTCTAAGTTGTGTCTAGACGTAAATAAAATTTTATGGGTTTTGTTTGTCACGATTGTAGCTAGTAAATTAAACTATATTAAGCGATGAAATAAAACAACAAGTAAGTTAAGAAAATAATTAAAATGAGGTTGTAAACAATTTAAGCGAAGCGTTGGGCAACGGGTAATCTCTAGGGTTCACGTCCGATTTTTCACTAAGAATTTGCTAGGATTTCTAAAGCGACTTTTTGTCGTCTTTGGATTCTTGAACTTGGAACACGGACACTATGTGTAGTCTACTTTTGTACACCCTACATAGCTACAACTTTAGTACTCGACTGGTAGCTTTCGTCTCCGGCCGCGCAAAAAGTTAGTGATTATACTCAAAAGTCGTTAACGCACAATCCCTCCATAAGTATGCTTTCGTATCTTGTGACGATTTTGCTCGTCTACCCTAGGTCAATCATATGGATCCAATACTTGCGTAGTTCTAAAAATACATACGTTCAGTTGCAAGGTGATCAATCAAGCAAACATGTATTAAGAAAGAGGATAAAACGAAGAACCCTAATCGGTATCCTAGTCTAAAAACTCAATGAATAATCGAAGCATGAGAGCCCCTTTGAAAACCTATACCCAACAAGAGAACTACTCAGCCATAGCTGGGATAAACATAATCAATATAATGAAAACAAAACTGTAAGAAAAGGAATGAAAAAAGCTTTTCTATCGAAGAGCTCGAGTCGAGAATCCTTGCTCCAAACTGAAGAACAAGAGTAACAAGTTTGCAAGGGATTCGCCTCTGCCTTAAGCGTGAAAAAAATATTGTGTGTATGTGTCTAAAAGACCTAAAACAAGTATTTATAGTCTTCACTTCGTTTAGGGGTTGATGTGAAAAGATGGTTTTGGCCTTGGGTGAAGAAACGAGCTCATTTTGGACAGACAGGGAGTGGCCGCGGGTGCGGGCCTTCTGGTCGCGGTGAACTGCTTTCTTGGCCGCGGGTCAAGCTCCTCCAGGCGCGGTGAAATGGTGCTTGGCCGCGGGTCAGGGCTCTCCTGCCGCGGTGAACTTCTCTTCGAGGCAACTTCATCTGTATTTAGTGCTTCAATGTATTTAAGGATCCAACTATTGGATCGTCTTCAATTAAATTGCATTTGAAAGCTGGTTGTATCTACTTTGTTGTGTCCAAATTTGGTGATGATCAGACGGTGAGAAGATCTTCTTTGATTGCAAGATTTTGGACGGTCCGAGTTTATCCAAAAACGTACTTTTGTTCCGAAATGCACTCTTTTATCCTAAGTTACCTGAAATGTCTTTCAAAATTCTAAAACATGGAAATCACTTGAAAACTATTATAAACGGAGTTAAAAAACATGCAAAATATATTAAATTGATCCATAAAAATGGTCAAAAACCGGTGTTATCACCTATCCCCCTCCTTCTAGCGCCAAACTGTTGTTGCTAGAATTACAACGGTCAAAATTTGTAAATAAGAATAAACGAAGGAGTTTGGCTTATCTTTAATAAAATAAGAATCAAACGGTCTTTGAGAAATAAACAGAAAATATATTATTCAGAACGGAATAAGTGGATCAAGAACCGATTTAGACACGAAAATGGGAGTAAAGTGAGCTTAGTATTTCTTCATCAGAAGTGTTTTACACAAGAACAAAAACAATAAATTGAAAAGAATTAAGTGTGTAATGCTACTTGCATAAAGAATAAGTTGTTTCTCCATTGTTCTTGCCCTTGCTTTTATACTATGAGGTCGTATGTAACATTGTCATTTACTCCGCTTGATTCGCCATGAATGGTATTTAATGGGAGAGATTTGGTCGTTACGTTCAGGCGTCTTTAATCACCGGTTTGACTGAGTCTTTGGTCGTTGCGGGATTGATTGACGAAATAGCATTTATTCTCCTTTGACCGTTGATGACTCCGACGTGCCATTCAGCTCGGCTTCTCTCCCCGTTTTATACATTTCACTTCTCTTGGGCTTTTGCCATTGTTTACCGGGCCTAAATTATTGGGCCAAAATTTTCACCCCACAATTATAACTAAATATTATGTTTACAACATGCACATTATATAGCACTAGATTAAGTCATGCATGATACGCGGGAAATTGCTAAAATAATCTGTATTTTAATATATATATTTTCTTATTTTAAAATTGATAACCCTATTATGACCCCTATAATTAGATTCTAAATTAAGATCCCGTTAACTTATCTACAAATTATGTTTTATAATTTATAATTAAAAAATTCAAAATTGATCAATATTTTCTACAAATATGATAAACAATTCTTCCAAAGAAAAAACAAATTATAATTATAGTTTTTATAGTTTACATTTTTTCTATTTTGTAGTTTCTATATTTTCTCTTATTTTTTTTTCTATTTTAGTAGTTTCCATTTAAAAAACATAATTTATTTATCCTTTTAAAAATAAATAATTAATAATATGAAAGTTTATATTATTAAATTGATATTTGTCACGATCTAAATTAATAATGACACAAGTCATGATCTAATGAGTTATAATTATCATACGTGTCACGTTCATGTTAAGCGATTCAGTTTTATACTAAGCTACATGAAATCGGAAGCGGATACGCGGAAACAGAAGCGTTTAGAAGCGGGGAAGCGGGTTTAAAAAAAAAAAAGGAAGCGGGTATGTGTTGGAAGCGTTTATATATCATGAAACATAAACATAAGATCATACTCCCTCCGTTTCACAAAGAGTGTCGTTTTAGAGTTAATTTTTCGTTTCAAAAAGACTGTCGTTTTACATTTTCAATGTAATTTTTTCAACTAATTCTCTAAATTGTCATTTACCCAAAGCTAATAACATTTGTATTTAAATCATTTTGAATTAATTATGGGTATATTAGTAAAATTTTAAAATTTTGTAATATGTGTGAAATGTGTCAAAGTGACATTCTTTGTGAAACGGAAAAAATGTTTTAAATTTTGAACAACAAAAATCCAATACATAATAAAAATATTGTAACTCAACTGAAGATAAAAATAAAACTCAAAGTCACATGTTGATATCTTCGGCGCTTCCTCTCCTTCTAAGGTAATTATATTTTTGTATAATTAGGTTTATTGTTTATGAAATTTTCTTAAACACAATTAGATAATTTTTTTTTGAAAAAAGGTCAAACGTAAATGGGCTTGAAAACATATTAAACTCAACTAAAAAGCAACGTGAGAGGAGTTGACACATCATCTTCTTCTTAAATTTCGATCTAAATTTTCAGCGACGCTTCCAACTATGATGAACTCGATTCCAATTTGGAATCGTACGCTTCCTCAGCGATTCCAAACATCAATTTTTTGGAATCACGATTCCCAAGCGATTCTAAATGATTCTGATCGATTCTGATTCTGTTTCCGATTCCAAAACGAGAATCGAAGCTTTCCTAGCTATTCCGTGCAACGAAGATTTTATAAAACTATTGTCTTTCCAACTTTCATTTCCAAAAAAACCAAAAAAAAAATTGTCTTCCAAATTTTAATGCAATAAATATAAATTTTATTCTATAAGGCAAATTGAGGTGAGGGTTGCCCGGTTTTTACGGGAGGAAAGCATATCCACGTGTGGGATTTTGAATCGGTCAGACCTTCCGTTTCCTCTTTTGTCTCTTTCCTGTTTGAGTCTTTTGTGGCTTTCCCAAATTTCAGACCACTTTTCCTTGGAAATATAACGATTAAGTAATTAACAATCTTCCCGATGTAAAAAGAAATCAATTAGTGGAATAATATCTTACAATATTCCTGCTCCGATTCCACCGTTTATACTTTAAACAAAAACAAAAAAACACTTCTGTCCAAATGATGTAAATTAAATGATTATTCTGATATCACGGGAAATCCAAATCTAAGTTCATGTAGAATTTAGCATAGAGATGGTTGGTTCTGAAGAGTTTATGTAAAAGAGTGAAACAGTAAATCAAGATTGTTGTGCTTGATTACGTGTTTGTGAATGGTATGTTTGCTTTCTGGTTCAGTGGATTTGTTGAAGAATGTAGACTGTAAGAATGTGAGTCAAAAGAACCGAACTTCGTAACATATTCATTTATTCATAAAAGTGTAAGTATATTGTTTGGAGGACATTGTTGCATTTTTTGCTAAGTTATCAGCAAGTACATTGACTTCTCTTGCAACTGATTTGAAGAGAAATTGGTCACAAGATTCAACAAGTCTTGTAATGTCACCAATATAAACTGAGAGAGTGTGATTTACCTTTGTGCAGTGAGGAAGGGATGGCATTTATTGCATTTCAAGCAAGTAATGAGTGATCGGCAGTCACTGCATAACGTAATACGCTTACAAATTGTGTATTTCTTTTACTCTTATTATAGATAATGAAATGTTATATTATTATTAAGAGTAGATGGAATGTATTTATGCAGATTCAAAGAGACTCTAAGTCACAGCTAATTACAATTAGATTCTTATACAATTAGTAACATGTATCCTTTATACGCCCCGTCAAGATGGATGGACTCTTGTTACTCTAATCTTGGAACGAGCATGTTGAAATTGGGATCGAGGCAATGGTTTAGTAAGAGCATCAGCAAGTTGATCCCTTGTTGAAACATGTAAAACCCGTAAAATGCCTGCTTGGATTTGATTTCGTATGAAGTGATAATCGAGAGCGATGTGCTTCATTCGAGAGTGGAAGACATGATTAGCACACAAATATGTAGCTACGATGTTATCACAGTATATCACTGGAACGGAAGGAAGAGAGAGACTAAGTTATGTGAGTAACGAGCAGAGCCATCGTACCTCAGACGCAATGTTTGCAACAGATTTGTGCTCTGCCTCGGTGGACGAGCATGCAACACTACGTTGCTTTTTGGAGCTCCAAGATATTGAGTTGCGACCAGGATATACAACATAATCATTAGTCGAAATGAAGTCTTCAACATCACATGCACAATCAGCATCGGAGAAGACATGAAGCGTGAGAGGTGACTAAGCTTGGAGAAAAATGCTATGTGTAAGTGTACCAGCCAGATAACGGAGAACACGTTTAGCAGCTTGCCAATGGTCCGTCGTGGATTTGTGCATGAATTGAGAAAGACGATTCACAGCGTAGGAGATGTATGGCCTTGTCATAGCAACGTATCAACAAGAGAATTTGTGAAACATGTGTCGAGGAGATGTTGTTTGAGAGCAATAAACCAGGCACGCGGGGCTTGTTTAAGCCCGCATATTGGCTTTCTTAATCGACAAACATGGCGGGACGATATTTGTCAAAAAAACATTGAGGCTGCGACATGTAAACTTCCTCCGTAAGCTCGCCATGTAGAAAGGCATTGTTCACATTTAACTGCTTGATTGGCCACGAGTGAGTGACAGCAACATCGAGGACAAGACGAATGGTCGTAAACTTAATAATTAGGCTGAAAGTATATGCGTAATTAACGTCATACTGCTGATGAAACCCCTTTGCTATTAGTCGCGACTTGTAGCGATGTAATCGACCATCGGGATGATATTTCATTGTAAATACCCAGCGACAGTCAATGACATGTTGTGAGGGGTGAGGAGGCACTAAGTCCCATGAGTGATTCACAATCTGGGCATTATATTCATCAGACATGGAGCCACGCCATTTTTCATCTTTCAAAGCTTGCACTACCGTCGACGATTTTTTTGACTGTTGCGGTCCTGCAACATGAAGAGAAAATTTTGTAACTATTTGGTTATATTATTTTTGGCTCGAGCTTGCATCTTGTGAGTATTTTGCTGTGGGTCAACAGGTTGAGGATTTTCTGGTTCCTGTGGGTTAGCGATTTGGGTGTTTTGCAGCAACAGAGCTTGTGTTTGTGGATTTACGGAGGTATTCAAAAGTGGTTGTGGCTGAATTGTGAATTGTAAAATGTGATTCATTTTCGTGTAGAGAAGTGGGCTCAATTGGAACAAGGATTGCATGTGTTGAGGTTTGAGGCCCATTTTCGGATGGAGCAGTGGGCTTAGAGGAAGAAGAAGAATAAGAAGAGTTTATAGAGGTAGAAGACGATGCCTGCAACGGTGATGACGGAGTTAGCGGAGGAGGATGATACTAGTGAAGGTTCGAGCCCAAGGGTCCATTATTAGGGATCACGGTCAATACTGGAATTCAGACAGGAGTGACCACCGGAGAAGACGTCGAGGTTGTATTGTCAGCCACCAGTGTTTGCGATTTCACCATCTCGAGAAACGGAAATCGATTTTCTTCAAATTGAACATGTCTCGAGGTATAGACATGTTTGCTAGGCATATGTAAGCAGTAGTAAGCACTATGCGTCAAGGAATACTCAAGAAAAACGCACGGCTGTGAACGACTTTCAAGTTTGTGATGAGTAAAAGGCTTCAACCACGGGAAGCAGAGACACCCAAAAATCTCCAACTTCTCATAATTGGGTTTTGTCTGGAAAAGCTTGAAGTACGGTGATTGATGTGAGAGAATAGGAGTTGGAAGGCGATTAATTAGATAGACTGCAGTATCGAAAGCATACAGCCAATACTCTGTTTGGATCGACGCCGTTGAGAGGAGAGTGAGTCATGTTTCTACAACATGTATGTGCTTGTGCTCAGAGATTCTGTTGTGCTCTGGTGTATGTGGTGGTGAAGCTAAAGGAGTGATACCATGTGTTACTAAGAAGTCACGAAGTACCACGAACTCTCCACCAATGTCAGAAAATAGCGTTCTGATATTTTGTTGAAACCTGGTTTCCACCAAGATTTTGAACGCAACAAAAGTATTTTTGACATCAGATTTGCGTTTCAGAGGATAGAGCCAAGTATAGCGAGAATAATGATCGACAAGAACAAGGTAGTATTTGTAATTGTCAATGGAGAGAACAGGAGACGTCCACACATCCGAGTAAAGGTATTCAAGAGGACGATTTGAGACAATAGAATTTTGAGAAAATGGGAGTTTGTGGCTTTTATTAATATGAGAGTTGGAGCAAGACAAAGGTTTTCTAGAAGAAGAAGAGATTGGAAGAGTAAAAACATGCACACAATTGTGTTTAAAACGAAAGAAGACGGATGCCCTAGCCGAGAGTGGCACACTGTAAGAGAACCTTTCAGACTATTTGAGGTAGATAGTGCAACAACCTGTGAAGATGACAGTGGCCATTCGTAGAGTTCAGTTCTAGTGTTTTCTTGGAGTAATGAGACCCCCGTGCTGAGATCCTTCACCTGAAAAGAAGCGAAAAAGAATTCAACTGAAACGTGATTAGTATTACATAGACGATAGACAGAGATGAGATTTATGTGTATGTCAGGAACACATAAGATTTTGTTTAATTGAAGATCACGAGATTGAGAGGGAAGAATCTTTGAACATGTGTGAGTAATGGCAAGGCTAGACCCATCAGCAACAAGGATGTTGTCACCACCGGTGTACGGCTGATTGAGAGACAGATTCTGTAAATTTGAAGTCATGTGGTGTGTAGCACCACTATCAAGAATCCACTGACTTGCCTCGCAGGGAGACCCAACAGCAAGATTCGCTTGCGGTTGCCATGGTCGTAAAGGACTGTTCTGAGTCGGTGTGACAGCTATTTGCATCGTCTGAAGATGGGGACACCGTTTTGCACTATGTCCATGAACATTGCACAATTGACACTTCCCCAAATACGGTAGAGGGTTACGATGTTTTCTTGCCATGTGGTATCATTGTTGGTCGTGGAGCGAATGTTGTTGTTGCGATTGTTGTTGTAATAGTTGTTGTTGTTGTTGTTTCGATGATGCACAGTATTGCCAGTCACAGGGAACATAGGCAAGATAGCACCGGCAGAGGACATAAGTTTGGCATCAGGATTGAGAAGGCATTCGTGAACCTCAGCGACCGTTGGAGATGTTTTCCTTCCTTCGATCTGATCCATGATTGTTTAATACTCTTCAGGGAGTCAATCAAGTACATACTTGAGTTGATCTTTGTGATCCATAGCTTCCCCAAGCCATTTGATCAAACCAAGTGGTGAAACCTTGCAAATATTCATCAATCGTTTTGTTGCCCTTTGTCCAATGCTTGATTTGGGTCCTCACTTGTTTGAAGTGACCATGTGGTGGCTAACGTACTCCAGATCTGAGATGCATTCTTGGATCGTGACACAAGAGGCTGAAGGGGATTGGAAATCGCACTAAGAAGAGCACAATAGATCAGCCTGTTTTGAAGAGTCCACATAACGAGATCTGGGTTGACAGAGGTAACACCATTGGTAGTGACTGTGGCAGGAGGATCCGAGGCTGCATTGAGATGGTTGGCGAGAGCGTGTCCATCAAGTAAGGCATGAACTTGCAAACTCCACATAAGATAATTTGTGGAAGTTAGTTTCAAAACATTGGATATGTTGACATTGAGAAGAGTGTGTGTTCACCATGATGGTTTCAGCGCCATTGACGGAGGATGTGTTGTCGGAAGTGGACATGTCGTCGTCTGAGACTTGTGACAGCGGGGAAAAGAAAAAAACAAAAATTTAGGTTTTAGGAGCGTAAGGCTCTAATACCATATAGATAATGAAATGTTATACTATTATTAACAGTAAATGGAATGTATTTATACAGACTATAGATCACATCTATTTATAATTAGATCCTTATACGATTAGTAACATGTATCCCTTATACTTATGCAGTTTTTAACTTTAGCCGATGGTTATGTTGTTAGTACATCAAAAATTAACAGCATGTTTTAACGCTAATTTTATGAAGCTAATGCTACTTACTACTTTATTTATTGAATCTCACAATTTTTAGTAGTTTATTTAGATCGAGAACAAAAGGGCTAATGTTCTTAATTACGAATTTCACTGATGTTTTTTTTTGTTCAACACTTTCTTCATTAATTAAACTTCAAACGTACATAGAGAGGGAATTAAACATCCTCTAAACACATTACAAACCAAATTCAAAGCAATAAAGGATAAAACAGATAGATCATCATCATGAAAGATGGACAGTGGATTTGAGACAAAACTCAAATGCGTCAATAACTTCACGGCAAAGCCAGAGAGTTTAAAATTCGTCTCTTTTTGTATAAAAAGTGACTTTGAAGGCGAACCTCTACCTACGATATTCGTAAAAACAAAATCGTGTGCCTCTTCAGGCCCCGTACAGACTGCTACGTAAGAAGACAAATCGGCAAATACGTTCATAGGGTTACTCGGCACAAGGCACGAGAGGAAATTACCTCTCAAATAGAGTGAAGTTGGCGGAGGAGGCGGTAGCTTTTTACGATAACTGAATCGAATGAATGCAAGGTTGGCGGGGTAAAGCCATGAAAGCATCGGACCGGCTAACCGGACCAATGGAGGGCTAACTACCATGATGGTCATATTGGGCCACACCCACGATGAAGAGAAGCCAGAACTGAAGTAGGCTCGGACGATATAGCCTAAAGTTTCTTTGACCAGAGAAACGCCGGAAGAGAACGTCCTGAAAATTACTGATGGAATATCACTCCCAATAAAAGAAGAAAATGAGCAGAATATACCCTCATGTTGAATTTGTCCAATACTGCTCGCGTGTAGATACACGTTTTGTTGAGCCAAAAAATTCTTCTAGTTGGGCCTTCAACAAAATAACTCAGATACGTATCTACATGGGCCTAGCCCAACTCATCAACAAGTTGAAAATTTCTCTTGTCGGAGAAAACGAGAGATGGCGATATCGAGCGTAGATGATGTTGAGTCGCCGGTGGATCGATGAAGTTATCGTCGGCGGGGCACCTCTGGCCGGTAACTCCCACGCCGGAGCAGGAGCTCCTGCCGGCGAGACATAGCATGCATGAGGCGGAGGGAACGACTTTAGATCTTGGTGAATGTCTTGGAGTCAACAGACCATGAGCAGGAGGCGGCGGATCTGGAGGGAAAGATGGCTCTGGAGGCGCCGGCGAGAACATCACTCGGATGTGAGAACGGAGCAGATTTGCCGGAGCCGGCCAACTGGCTTTCAAAGGAAGATACTCAAACTTCATGGAAGAGAGGAGGAGAAGTAGCAGAGTCAAAGCCTTGAACAGCCGTCCTCGAGCTGAGCAGGACCAGAGACAACAACCGCGACGCATCAAGAACCAAGAGCATACGACACGAGCAGGAAAAACTAAGAAACCAGCGGCAAACCCAAGGACCACGGTGGCTAAACCCTCACGGAGGCTTGAACGAAAACTCCTAACCAACACCAACATGAGACACCGTCCTCCAGCAGCAGACGAAAGTAGAGGTAAAAGAGACGTCGCCGAATCCACATAAGCGTTAACTCCGACGATCTTAAACGAGGAGAAATCCCAACACCACCAACAAACGACCTGAAAACCCAAAAAACTAGCAGGCAAAAGAAATGCTAGAACGAACTCAGGGGAAACGAGAGCGTTTGACGTGTTTTTAGAAACTGATGTTTATTCTTTCTTTTTTCAAGCAAGAAGCTGGATTGGAAGATTATGATCCAACTAAACCTCTTTCAAAAGCCAAATTTTAATTAAATGTTAGGACAACTCTAAATATATGTATATTTTAATTAAAGCAAACATACAAAATGGGGGGGGGGGGGGGGGACGTACTTAAT
>PKML01027533.1:786225-815928 GCA_002933935.1 Eutrema yunnanense | reverse complement strand
ATATATTTCATTTCGTTAAATGATTAGGATTCTCTAGACCGAGGTCCGTTTACCAAACACGGGATGAAAACATGTTATACTCGATCACATGATTTGTAGGTTTTGATTTTTTGTTTTATTACTTGAAAATTGAAAAAATAATTGCTTTATTCAATGTTTTTTAGGTATTGAAATTTTTTTTTTTAGAATATAAAATATATGAAATTCATAATTTATAGAACATTTTTAATTTTTTTATTAAATATTATTGTTTATGAAATAATTTTGCTTTTTTGGAATTTTCTAGAAATACGAAATTATAGAATTTAGAAAATTATTTAGTGTATTAACCAATTCATATTTAAAATATTAAATTTATACTTGATTTTATTATTTTTAAAACAAAAATACCTGAGTATTTTTTAAAGAGCAAAATAAAATTTCTGAAAACAAAAAAGGTTATGTTAGATGTTCCATGCTAAAAATGCATGAGATATCCTTGTTTGTCGGAGCCTTTAAATGCGATTTTAATCATATTATCTTAAGCCACCTATAGACGTCTTCAATGGCAAGGAAAATCCATATTTATATGGATATTGGTAAATTAGTATGGGTTTCGACTTGAAATTTTCTCGGTTAACAAAAAAATAAAAAATGTTAAGAATGCATGAAAGACCAACACATCAGTTTTTTAAATAAATATATATAGATATATAATTATCTTCTCTCGTTTTTTATTATGTCACCTCATCATCCACCTAGGTATCCAACATATTTAAAAAAAACAACAACATCGATTTATCTAAAAAAATTTAAAAGTAGCCCAAATTCCTAAATTTGCTAATATCAAATAAATTAGAAACATATTGTGTGCAGCTGGTGACTTCGACTCTGGCTTCTGACTTTTTCTAGCAGTAGCTGGTGGATCCGACAATAACCAAATTATGTCAATGAATCTGTGATTATTTTGACAATCGATAGCGGAAATTTCTGCAACTACCGGAAATATGATCCTCCGATGACGATGGCCATAATCACCGACTTCTCAGTTACTTTTTTTTTGGAGATTTTGGACATCGCCGACTTCTCAATTACTCCCATGTAGACTTAGGGATAGATTAATCAACTTTGATCGATTGTTAAATATATTATTGCTGTTATGGGCTTGGTCCTTGACAATAGCCGTCTGTGTTTGTTAAATTTACATATTTCTCTATAGTTAAATATGGAAATCGTTTTAAAATAAAAATAAAAAACAAGTAAGAAATACAAACATATCACACAATAAATAGGATTAGAATCGTACATGAAACACAATATTCGATAATTGAATAATAATAACTTTAAATGAAACAAAAGAGAAAACAATATTATACAACGAGAACTTAAAATGTTAATATATTCCCTTTAAAATCCCAAATAATTGAATAAAATTGAATACCAAAGGAAAAAAAATAGGAACAAATGTGTACACAGATCAAAAAAACTACGAGACCAAAAAAAAAACAAATACACATATCTTAAGCTGACAGAGATAATTAAAAAAACTATGAGACCAAAAAAAAATTAGACAATAAATACAATTTAGAAAATTGTTTACCACGCATGTGCGTAACATGAATCATATCCTAGTAATATATAAACAAACGAATGCGCGTAACATGGATCAGATCCTAGTAATATATATATATAGGGAGTTAGTACTCATAGAGAGTATATACTTTTACCTACTCTCACTGTTTGGTCAGCAAAATTGTTAATACCCACTCTGATTATTTGGTTTTGTAAAGTCATATATTAAACAATCCCCCAATAGCATCATTACCCGAAGATTATAGCTCGACCACTATGATATTAATTACTAATGGTGCTACTGCAGCCTTAATTATAAACAACCTCACGAATCAGAAGTTCAGAACTAATATAATAGCAATCAATATAGAAACGCACGGATAGGGAATGCTCTGGATTTTTCTTCATCATTGAATATATACAAACTTGTGATTTTGTGCAAATCAAAATGTAAAGTACCAAAGATCACAAAATCAAACACATACAAATACTGTATACACTGATTATTCATTTCAATAGTTTCGGGGGAGAGTAAAACTGAAATCCGAATTTCTCTTAATTTCGTCTCCTTTTACCTTCCAAGCCCTATGTTTCCATTAAGAACATTCAAAGCTTTGATAATTTTATTTTATTTTTCCAACAAAGCAAAGCTTTGGATTATAAAAACAGCAAACTACCTCAAATCCCTTATATTCATCTCTATATTTATTTATGTATTTCATATATAGAAATGGCTCACTGAGTCAGTATGGTTGTCGTGCGTGGACCCACGTATACGGTTCGTGCCCTAACTGACCAGCCCCATTCGGAATCAGATGTGGTGGTATATTGTAGCCAGGACCAGCCATCCCCGATGGATCAGGCAGGCTACTACCGATTCCTGGCGGCGAGTCACCGCCTGCATGAATCTGTCTTGAGCCGCCACCGCCACCATCTTCCTCCTCGTCCATAGGCAATCTCTCATAAGTAGCGTTAGAGAAAGTAGCAGCAATCACCATGACTGACCCTATGGCCACTAGCGGGCCAACAACGCTACCTCCAACGACCTGCCCCTGGACCCCGGCTATGTAAACCGTCAAACCGGTTGACCCGGGTGGGGCAGGTCCGGGAAGGAAAGCACCGGTTAAGGATAAGATCTCGAACCTTCCTTGGAGTGAGACGACGCCTCCTGGTGCGGCGGCTTGACGGAGGGTGACGTTAGCTACTGATCCTGTTCCGCTGAGAACGCAAACGCCGCGTTGTCTGCGTCTTGAGAAGTGAGCGATTGTGTCGGCAACGTCGCTGCCGTCGGAGATCTCCATGACATGGCTACGGAGTGCGTTGGGGCTGTCTCTTGTCACAAAGATTGGAGCTTTTGGTTTGTTTTTGGATCCTGGTGGTCTACCTCTTGGTCTACGGTTGACCACCTCGACCGCTCCTTCTCTTGGGTCGTCTTCGTCGTCTTGGTCGTTGTCTTGGCTCTGATTCATGGCTATTCCAAGATCTCCTTTTGTAAGAAGACTGTGGTGGTGGCCGGAGGAGGCTGAGTGGTCCACCATACCGGCTAAACCACTCTGGTTCGTCCACCAAGGGTTTGACATAATTGCCCAAAACTTGGGAAATTAAACTAAAAGAAAGATCAAGGAATTCTTGAAGGCTTGGTTTCTAGGGTTCTAAATTTACAAGGTCAAAAGGTGTTTGTAGCCTTTTCTAGGAATTTTTCTTTTCATTTTGATTTCTATAACTACATATGGATTTAGGAAATTGTTGATAAATAAAGAAGAAAAGGCTTAAGGTAGGAGAATTAGATGCACGCAGTTGTGGAATGGAACTGGAATCAAAGGAAAGAAAAGCTATTTGAGACTTTGTTTTTCTTTCCAAGAATCAATCTCTCTTCCCACGAAGAAGAGACGAGAGAGAGAAAGTGGGCAATAATTAATTTTCCACAAGTTAGACCAAGTATTATTTTATAATAGGGTTTATATAGAATCCAAGAACGCAATACATGTATACGATGGACCCATTTATATATGAGTCTATTTTACACCAATAGTGAAATTCAATACAGGTTATGCCAAAGTCCTACGCTCAATAAAGACCAATAACGTATTAAATGAAATAATCATTTTCGACCAGAAGTTTCAGATAAAAATTAATCATACACTCCTATTAAATTGCCTATACAAGTCTTGGGCTTCCTTCCTTTTTTTGGTTAATCACTTGGTGCAATTTTTTAGGAAGATGGGACACGTTTAGAATTCACATGGGGAAAACAAATTCAGAAACATATTGTTGATTCTCTGATGCTGCTTCCTGCTTGTGAAGCCCAAGAGACCGCATAAACAATTGTATTACCATCCATATACACCCAAAAACAACAAAAAATGGGGAACAAGACCATAGTGTTGCTCGTTTTCTGAATCTTTCGAAAGAGATAAATGTATTGTGTTGGAAATTGGAATGTTTTGGGATGGGGAACTAGGATTATTTTCTTCGTCAATTAGAGGAGTAATTCTCAATATCATATGTATTGAGCGGCAACTTAATACTTCATCCGTTTCACAAAAATATCATTTTTATATATATTTAAAAACTTTAAAATTATACTAATATGATGTTGGTGTTACGTAGATGAATCTTGGAAGGAGTATGATAAGTTTTTTGGACTAGATTGGTATTGCTCCGAAGAAGGTGTCGAGGAGTCATGATGGATGCAAAGAATCTACGACGAAGTCTATCCCAATTACACGTGGAGTTAAAAGCATTCATTTGGGTCATGCACTGTATGATCGCAAACCACAAGACAACGATAAATTTAGCAACAGATTGTTTCGAGTTGGTGAATATGGTGTTTACATCAGAGGAATGACATGTTTTCTCACTACATCTGGAAGAATTCTCAAAGAGTTATGAGGTTTTTTCTTTCTTCTCGATCTCGTTCACCTCACGCGGAAACAACACAAAGGCGGACAAGTTATCATGAAGTGTTCGTGGCAATCCTAATGATATTGTATGTGTTAATTCGGTACCACCGGTTTGGATTTCTAAATCGTTTTAGGTATTTATGTTGTTATCAAAAAAAAAATTATACTAATATATTTCTATTAAATACACTCATGATAAATTCAAAATTTAATATTTTGTAACTGTCTTATTTTGTACCATGACTCTTTTGTGAGCCCCTTTGAGAAACAAATAGATAGTTTAGTATGTATTTTTTTATTCATTTTTGGTATAAAATTTAACATTAAAAAAAAAAAATATAATTTAAATTTTAGTTTGAAAAATCGCATTAAAAATATAAAACCAAAATCTTTTTAAAACAAAAAAAAATATTTAAAAAATACGAAACGGAGAGAGTACCTTCATTGGTCAATATATCGAGAAATAACATAAGATGTGATTTAAAAAAAAAAAAGATTAGCATTGGAATCTAGGGTTGATAAGTGGGGTATAGTGCGCGTGAGCATTGAGAAATGTGGGGAGCACGTCATAATCCCTTGCCCCGACGTCTCCACTCTGGCGACAAGTCTCACCCTATTTCTACAATAAAGTAATGTTTCACATATTTTGCTTAATTAATACTATGACGGACATGATTACGTTTGGATAATGAATAATCAAATCCAATTAACTAACTTCTAATCTAATAAGTCTATACTTGTTAGACGTATTATAATCTGAGATAAGAGTCTAACTTAAGTGGGTAACGGTTAAACGGTTCACATAGAAAAATCAGTTAGATAATAGGGTGAAAATGGCAAATTCCGGTGAAGCCGGATAGATTTTATCATAGTGTAAATTGACTTAATAATTTAATTTGTTTTTTCTAATTTTCTTATAGTAGTGTAGTTTTAAATACTAGTATATATGTACTTCTCTCCTGGTATACTGCCATTTTCTTACCAATTTATAATTGAAATTTCTTAAGTTCTCTTGCATCCATCTCCTACCGTTAGTCATGGGCGTTCGGATACCTGTTCGGATTCGGATCGAGTCTTTAGGGTATCGGATATATTGGATTTAGGATTTAGGATTTAGGACCCATTCAGGTATTTTGTATTTTTTGGGTCGGTTCGGTTTCAATCGGGTTCAGATTAGTTCGGATGTTATAATCAGGAACTGAAGTTTACCTAAAATTTTTTTGGATCAGTTCGTATTCAATCGGGTTCAAATTAGATCGATTATAATGTACCCGAACATAATTGAACCTGTCAAAATACCCAAAAATCAATCCGATTTACCTGAAACCAATATGATTTATCCGAAAATCAGACACTTTGTATAGCAAAACTATCAATCGAACGGAACCCGAAGTGAAATAACTAAATGAAAAGATTATCGGTTATTATCCAAACCCGAACCGAACACGAACCAAACTCGAAGTTTCTTTCATTTAGGGATATATAGTTTGGTTACTTCAGTTTCTTTTTGGGTTTCGGTTATTATTCAAACTCGAACCGAACCCGAAGTTACTCAGACTACATACCCATTCATATATTTTTATAGATCCGAATCCGAACCGAACCGATTTTTTGGAGTCGGTTTTGATTCAATTTTTTGAATATGGATATTATGCCCAGTACTACCTACCACTATCTTTTATGCCCTTGATTCACCATCTCTTAATTAATGCTAATAAAACTTTCTCATTAAAACAAAATATATTTACCGCTTTCTGTCACATATCAGATCATGAGTCTGCACTTAAACCTTGTAATAGAAGACATTTTATGTGGTATAAGGCTGATTTTTTGTTTATTGGTTGATTTCATGTCGAATCTTATACTAAATTAAAACCATGAAATCAAGGGCGACTTGGCGAAATGACGCCGTTGACCGAGATGATATGCATTTATAACGCCCACCGAAAAGCAATTAAGAAAATGATAATTTATGATAATTTTGCTATTATGATTTACTTCCTCCGTTTCTTTTTATAAGTAGTTTTGGCTAAAAGCACAAACTATTAAAAAACTCATCTTTTACCAAAAAATATCATTTAATATATAAATTAAAAATAATACAGCCAATCATAAAAAAAACTGCAGAATATTATTGGCCACACAATATTCGATAAAGATAAAAGTTCCATAGAAACATAAAAACAACATATATTGTGAAACAAAACAAAATCTCTAAAACTACTTATAAAAAGAAACGGAGGGAGTATAACGCAAGCACTTTCATTATTGTTTTTTTAGTTCACGTGACTGATGCAGAAATAGAAATCGACGACTAGATTGTAATGACGGAGGAAAAATAGAAACCGATAACAGAGGAGATGAATATTGGGCCTGATTGGTAACACCGGTAGCTTTCGGTTTTATGCTGTGGTTTTTTGGCTGTAGGTTTTTTAACTGTAGAATTTTGGTTGTAGGATTTTGGCTGTGGCTTTTTAAAAAGTGAAAGAGAGGAAATATGGACTGTGGAAATATAGCTATGTACAGCCAAAAAATGATACAAATGGCTGTAGGTTTAAAAATCTGTAGAAATCATGATTGGAAACAAAAATTAGCTGTAGAAATAAATATGGCTCTGTGCAGCTTATAAAGCTCATTCCAATCAAGCCCATTAATCAGCTAGAAAAAAATGAAAATGATTGAAAAAGGAAAAATTTGATTAAGGAGAAAGATTTGTTGTCAGACATGAGATTGCATGCAAATGCCATTAAAAAAAAATAGAGGCTGAAACCATCTTTAAAGTATTAGAAAAGGATAATTACTGATAGCACTTTGCCGAAGTTCCGAACCGCTAGAAACGCAAATTATAGCCTAAAAAGGTTTTTTCTCCATATTCTCCTTAAATCAATAAAAACCTATTTTTATCCATGCGCACCCCTAAGTAGATATATGGGAAAAAATTGTTATTCAAAATATTATTTCATAACATATATATCTTAATATTTAAGTTACTATTTAATTAAAGAATAAATAAATTACCTTATTTAAGTTACTTATTCATATTTTACGTGATTAAGTTAACAATCTACTGTAATTAAGTTTTATTTTTTTCATAAAACATATACAAAATTTTGTTCTTTTAAATTTTTAACAACAAAAAACTATAAACACTAATACATATATAGAGACTACTTTAATGTTGAATTTATATTTTAGATTTTTCATAAATTAAAATTTTAATGTATGAATTCATATATTTGGTATATAAAATGAAACACTAGTGATTATAAATTAAACTCGTCGATTATATATAGTTAAGATAGTTTTTTTTTATTGTCACGTCGATTATATTTATTTAATATTTTATTTTGATTTTGGTAACCAAACTTTTTAGCTCTGCCGCTATATTTAAATTATATATCGCCAGCTTGGATTTAGGAGCCGTTTTAATTATTACTCCTTCTATTTTATAAAGAGTGTCATTTTGACATATTTTACATATATTAAGAAATTTTAAAATAATATACTAAAATGCCCATATTTAATATACCCATAATTAATTCAAAATGATTTAAATACAAATGTTATTAGCTTTGGGTAAATGTTAATTTTGAGAATTAGTTTGAAAAGTTACATTGAAAATGTATAACGACAGTATTTTTGAAATAAAAAATTATCTCTAAAACGACACTCTTTGAGATTTATAAAAAGTATTAAGTTAGTGACATAAAAAATATTTATGATAAATCATTTCTTTGAAATTCTATCAAATACGTTATAGTTGTTCTAGAATACTATAAAAAATAATTGTAAAAAATAACCAAAACAAAAGTAAATTGTAAGCAAAACATAAGTGAATAAACAAAAAAAAAGTTACAAAAAATCAATTAAATCAAAAGTTCAAAATTTAATAAAAATTATAACCAAACGAATTTTTAGACTATATCATAACCAAACCAAATCATTTATTTCGATTTGGTTCGGTTTGATTTTTTCGAATAAGGTTTTATGCCCACCCTACACAACATCATATTTGAGATATTTGGAAAAACAACCTGATTTTTTTATAAAAAATAACTTTATAAATGTTTATTATTAATAACTTTATTTCCGTAACACGGTTTAGTATCATAAAAAATATACAGATAAAAAATGGATTTCGTTGAAAAAATAGTTGATTTTACTGTTTTTGAAGAAACTGTGGTGTAGTTTGATGTCCACCACGGTATATAATATGCTTAGACGATGGAGACCGAATCCATCTCGGATGTTCGTGCAAGGGGAATTAACCCTTGCTCACAAAGAGTGCGCAAACAAAGTAAACAAAGTAAGTAAGCATTTCATGATTTAAAGAAATTTTTATAAAACGTTAATATACATCAATCTCTCATTTAAAATTACACTAACTATGGATTTTTTTTTTTTTCTTAATTACAGAATATGCGAAGTATGCAAGACCGTAGCAGCAAACGTCAAAGGGGACTTCGACTTCAAAGATCTTTCAAGGCTATGCTTATTTAAATTTTATTCTGCTGCGATTTTTCTATTTTGTTTAGTTTTTTATTTGATGATGCGTGTTGATATTACTGCACGTTAGTATTTTGTTTTTTTGTATTGTATATATTTAATATATAGTGTGAGTCAAATACAAAGTTGTAGTTGAAGTTTTTGTGTAACATGCACCCAAAATTTTATAGGAAATTCTAGAACAATTATCTATGTCAAGGTCAGATAGACGGCAGAAATTGTACCATATTCATATTTAAGAAGCTGAGGTAAATCCCACCAAAACAGAGTACCAAATAAAAACCCCAACAAATTCATAAAACTTCACAATTCGCAATACACCAATTCTCAAAAGTCTCCACACAGAAAAAAAAATGATTCATCACCCATTTACTTTTTAAACTGTGGAGCCAACGAGCATATTTTATTTAGGTCACCAAAAGAATGAAAGCGTTTGTTAGACATTTAACAAAAAGAAAAGTGGAAGTAATTTGAAGTTAGACTTCATCTCTTTTAAAGAAGATAAACTAGTTGAAATTTTCCATAGAGCCAATGATATAGTAATATTATAAATGTGAACACGTGAATATTTATATAATCTAGAGACAAACAAGCAAGTCTCAGATTCATCGGCTCCAGCTACAACTACAACAATTCCAATCTCAGAACATGCTTTTATAACAACTATCACAGTCATTAAAACAAAACCAAAACTTAACATATATAGTATCATATATCCGAACATACAAAGATCAACCCGAATCAAAATCGATTCGGCCTATCGACAAATGTTTGATTGATCTAACCCGAAATTAACTCTATAATGAGATATGATCGAGATATAATAAAGTATTGTCTCGAGAAGGTGTGTGAAGAAAATTCTACGTGGAACGTTTAAATGAGACCGAAGTAATATAAAAGTAATACGAGGCAATCTATTCATTGCCAATTGATTTTAAGTTAAAATCCTATGAAACTAACAGTTTGAACATTATTTGTTTTAGAAATACTTGCCAAGTTGTATTGTTTTATAAATAATGAACAAAATTTTTTTAGGATCTCTATATATATGTACTAAACATTAAAGTTTAAAAATTGTTTACAAAACAACTAGACAAATGATCTACACTTTTTTATGTGTTATATAAAATATATACGTGTATAACATGCTTTTTATTGAATCGCTAATCTAAGATGTGTGGGATAGAAGATTATTAAAAAAATTATAAGTTTGTTTAAGATTGCCGTTTATATAAGATATAAAATTTGATATTTATAATTAAACAATGTTAAACAAACTAAATTATAAATTTGTTTAAGATTGCCGTTTATATAAGATATAAAATTTGATATTTATAATTAAACAATGTTAAACAAACTAAATTTAGTTTCGTCATCAGAAAAACTTGATAATATATATATATATATATTATTTTTGGAGAATTCCATATTGAAACCTAGATTAAATCATAAAATGGTTTTTAGGGATATATAAAATGGTACTGCAGTTTAGATTTCCGAACCGTTCTGTCTATTATGATATCGACAAAAAAAAATGTTAAATCGTATAAAAGAAAAATCTTTAAAAATATCTAAACATATTTGTTATATTTGTTCCACGTAATCCGTTTATTCCGCATCGCTTATTTGTTGTTACCTATCCAAGGCTTGGATTTACATAAATGTGAAGATGATTTGACCCAAAACCGAACCATTAGAAAATGTACATCTCAACTTGTCAATTCTGTCAACTTGTTACCTAAAGTGGAAAACAATCAAATTCTTTTGTAGGGTTCTGTCAACTTGTGATTTTACCCAAATTAAAAATTTAAACAATTTGAACAACAATTAAAAGTTTACCAAATGTCAGCAAAATCCAATATGCACGACCGCATATGCGTACGTAAACTTCGTAAATTGGTTTCAGACTACCAAGTTATCTCTTGTTTGATTATTTTTTTTTGGTCTTTTTATTACAAGTGCTAAACTTTTTTTCACAGAAACCTTATAATTAAGCTTGTCAATCAATTAAGCTTTTTGTAAACAAGAGTTGTTAAACACGATCCGAGACCTTTGTTTGTTTGTGATCAAATAGTTTGACAAATCATAAAGAAGCTGTTACTACATTACATGAAATGACATGAGATAAGATGATTGTGCTTCGGACAAAGAAGTGTCTCTATCTACCATTTTCTTCCCGCTCATCAGTCTCTTCACAATCTCTTTCTTTGTCTTGTTTCAATATGGGTCCCTTGACTAGTTCAATGTGTCTGAATCATTCATCAGGAGAAACCCAAAAATGAAAGTTATTGTTTCAGATTCCGAATCGAGACAAGTATGGATATAACAATCTACTTTTCTTCTTGTATCCAAGTTCACCCTTTGATGTAGTTTAATAGCCTGCAAAATCCAAATGATTGTCGTGCCATTAGCATATCCCGGGCCGGGCCTCAAGACCGTAATTAAAAAAACATGTTCAAGTCGAAGAACAAGGACTCGAAGCAGACCGTAAAAACCCATCTGGTCAGATAATTATGTGAAGAAGAGCAATTTACCTAATAAGGTAATACATGATCAAGAACAAGAGCACAAAATACGCTATGAGCTTGCAACTTCTTCGATTAGACTTCTTCTCAAATACCTAATAATGAGTGAGCAGTAAGACACTAATAGTCATTGGAGGGTTGCAACTTCTTCGATTAGACTTCTTATCAACTTTTTCGATTATAATTTGAACAATACTATAGTACGAAATCTCTTTTACATACCAACTTGAAACGGTTGATCGTTCCCGACATTATTCCCCTAGACGAGTCCATTTTGTTCCCCTAGACATACGAAAACAAAAAGCTTAGAAGAAAAGCATGTGACATAGATCTACAAACTGAAACATATGAAATCAAACTTCAGCCTACCACTTTGTCGAGCAAGCGGTTATGACTCTCAACTTCCTCATGTATATCTCCAGTCACCTGATAATATATCATAGCCAACTTTACATCTCACACAAAAGGGTATATTGCAAGCTAGTTTTGACAAGCGTAAGAAGAGAATAACATCAAAAATGAAAACAAAAAAAGGCACTAGACTTTTCGAAAGCATAAGATCATCGAGTCTAAGCAATTCTAAAGGGAATGTTAATTCAAGAAACTCTTTCTCAAACAATTCAGATCAGTGTCCCATGTTGCACCACAAGCCAATTCACAATCAAGAATTACAGTAATGGTCTTTGAGAAATGACAGAACATACTCTCTTCAGAAATGAAACTCTGTCCTGCAGATTCTCCAGGGCTTCATCATTGTCGTGTTCGCTGATATCATGAGAATACGAAGAGGAAGCCCTCAAGCGACCTTCCTCAAGTCCATCAAGGCCATCAAAGAGAGACGTTCTTGTCGCACGATTCTCCCTGCAAATTAAAAATCTTAATCAGATTCCTTTTTTTCCCCTCAAAATTCTCCAATCAAAACCCTGAAGAGTGTCGGTGATGCAAAAAACTAAAATTTCCAGAAAGACGGAATCTAAAGATCCGTATGAAATTCGATTCAAATAGGGTTTATAGAACAGAATCAATATCGCGTGATAATTGTTTAAACATTGCGGCAAAAACTAATGGAATCATAGATCAAACCTTCGATAGTTCATATCTCGAACCATCATTTGTTTCGTCTTTGCTTCCCACTCTCCTAGCAAGGACTCACCATCACAGAGAAATCAGAGCATCGCGAAGGGATTCTCGAATTTTGATTCAATTCCAAAAACGTAGGATTTCGTTTTTGTTTGCTGAGAAACAGTTGCATGTCCCGAAAAGAAGAAGAGAGAAAGGGTGAACTTATTGGGCCTAGCCTGGCTCATTTGGCTCAACAAATTGTTTTCGATAAAAAAATAATTGTTAGGTTCAGCTAAAATTTACGGATGGACTTTTTTATTTCACGGAATTGATCTCTTAAAGAGGGGTTCACGCAACATTATTAGAGATGGTGGAAGTACTATAATTTTTCAAGACAATTGGCTTCCAACGCATCCGCCTAGACCAGCAACGACTAATGATAACAATAATATGCAAACAGTGTCAGATCTTATTAAGCATGAAGGCATATACAGGTCATGGGATTCAGAAGCTTTATCCTCTTTGTTGTCGGATGAAGATAGTGAACTTGTTCAATCCTTATATTTAGCACAACGGCCTAGTGAGGATGAAGTCCGATGGAACTATGATAAAAATGGAATATATTCAGTTGCTTCTGGATATTGGTTTTCCTGTCATAATAATGAATTTGAAGATATGGCACCACCAGTACCATATGGAGATCCATAATTAAAAACACGAGTTTGGAAACTGAATATCATGCCTAAAATCAAACATTACTTATGGCAGATATTAACAAAGGTCATTGGTACAACTACTAGATTAACGACTAGAGGTGTCCGAATGGATACAACTTGTCAACGTTCTTGCGCGGAGGCGGAAACCATTAACCACATGCTTTTTACATGCCCTGTTTCGGTTACAACTTGGAGGCTCTCAAAATTGCCTTTTCCGGTTTTGTTTTCCCCATCACAGGATGTTGAAGAAAATATAAAAAAAATATTATGAATCTTCAAGGAGTACAAGGACTATCCGATGAGCAGAAGTTACTTCCATTTTGGTTAATGTGGCGTATCTGGAAAGCTAGAAACAATCTAATTTTCAACAAGAGAACCGTTAATCCCCAACGAGATATGGAGTTAGTGACCGCGGATGTTCAAGAATGGATTTCAGCTACCATTAAAGAAATCGGGGAAAATATTCAACCATCATCATTTTTCCAAGACTCTTCGGGTCTCAACATAGATTCGGCCTAGTGTGGGAACGCTTAAATGCAACTATGATGCGACTTATGATCCGAATTCTATAAATGTTGTTGGTGGATGGATTTTATGTGATCACATGGGATTTGCAAAGTGTTGGGGCGCTGCAGTATTAGGTTCCGCCTCCTCGAATCTGGAAGCAGAGGGTAAAACATTGCTATCAGCTTTGCAAAATGTATGGAACAGAGGATTCAACAACGTTCAGTTCGAAGGAGATTGCCAGGTCCTAGTTGAAATTTTGCAGGGAGTGAAAGAGGATATATCAATGACAAATCTGATAGACGACATTAAAAAGTGGAAGAACAAAATTCCTCAGATAACTTTCCTTCATGTTAAAAGAGCTTCGAATGAAGCGGCACATAAATTAGCTCGTATAGGCCCTTATAATAACATTTTTTTACGATGTGTTTATCTTCCTTTGTGGTTAACTAAAACTCTGTATTCTGACTTTATTATGTCAATTTAATAAAGTTTTGTTTTGTTGGAAAAAAAAAGAAAGGTTCATCTAAAATAATAATTAAGTAATGTTTGAAACTCAACCTTATTGAGTATAAGAATATTGTATTGTGTTATTTCATATGATGAGAATTACATAGCTATATATAATAGAACTACATAATCATATAATAAATGAGAGAATCATAGAGAAAAATCATAGGGAATAATTGTAGGGAGTAATCATAGGGATCTTGATACATGATGACTATCCTTAATACGCCCCCTCAAGCTCAAGGCGAAGATGAAGTGAAGACGGAAACAATGGCATGAGATTGAATCTTTGACAAATTTGGTAGGAAGGAAGAAGAAGCATTGCGCCTGAACCGTGCGGTTAGTCGGATTTACCATGATGGAAACACCTCAAAGAACATGTATATGGGGGCGGAAGGAAGCATATAGCTTAGGAGAAGTCATTATCGATTTAAACAAATGATCAGCTTGGATCTTGGACGACATTGATCGTGTGGAATCATATAGCTTGATGAAGTCGTAAACGACTTGATCGCATATCATCTTAGGATGAGTGGCATATAGTGGAACGATTCGTATTTTTTATAAAATGAAAACTATTGTAAACGAGATGAAAATGATGAAAAAGAAATTAAAGGATGAAGAATGGAAGAAGTGCTATGGCTTAGGTTTTGAAACTCAATAGCTTAAGAACTAAAAAAAGGAGGAACACAAAGCTCTCAAAGAAATTGAAGAAAAACGTGTTTTGAGAAAACAATAGGAGCATGGATGGAATTTGATCGATGGATCAAAACTCATACAAATAACCTGCTCTGATACCATATTGAGTATAAGAATATTGTATTGTGTTATTTCATATGATGAGAATTACATAACTATATATAATAGAACTACATTTCCTTTATATAAAAGGAAAATATTTCCTGGCTTCTCAGGACTGCCACATCAGACAAAATAATCACATATATATTCTACCAATCAAAACACACCATCTCACTATCCAAAATTCTTAACCAACCACAATATCCCATAACTCATGTATCCACAACGACAAAAAATGAATACACAAAGGCCCAATATTAAACCCAAAAATTAACTACATCACAACCCAAATAAAACCTATCGTCGTCATCTTCAATCCCTGTTACCGCCTCACCGCTTCAACTCCCTCCTTCCCCACACCTACAGATCACTGAGAACGGAAACCTAAAGTTTCATCCACAAACCTCATGTAGCCGTTTCAAATCAGCCCGCACTGTAATCATCAGAATAACGAACAACCTTCCACTTTCTTCTTCTAAATGCCCACTAACTCCAAATCGAAACTGCAGAACAAATTTATGGCTGATCAAATTGCACCACGCAGTCATCCTCCTTATATAAAGGGGATTCCTAGCGTCCTCCAAAATTCAGCTCCCACCTTACGACATATCCTAACACATCGATGGCTTCCAAAAGCTCAAATACTGTCGCACAAATCCAACCACAACTGTTCTTCAATGACGTCCAACCAGGTTTAAGCAAAGACCAATTGGTTTTCAGACTCATCCATTTCTGGGAGGCGAGGAACCCAAAAAAAGGTGGTCTACTTATGGGGCTCGAGTTACTGCTCATTGACGAACATGTAAGGCACTCTTTGTTTCACGATGCCCCTCGATTGATTATAAACATATCAACTGCTAACTTACATTAATACACAAATTATTGCAGATGTGATCATTTTTTAGTTTGTAATTGTTTTCACAATTGTTTATTTAAATTTATTGTTTATGTACCTTTGTATATTTTTAGGTTGATGCTCGTGACCAACATAAGTGAGTCTTTTCGTTCTTGGATGCACATGATTTGTTGAAATTTTGCCGCCTGTTCATCCCATGTAGATAGTTTGATAAGTTTGTTCCTGCAATATTTTTGTGACCAACATAAGTTAAGCTTTTGTGTTATTTTTTGAAAACAAATTATAAAATTGATTTGGATGGGATTATCTGTTTATCAACAGACCTACTGTAATTTTCGCTTTGGACTGTG
This sequence comes from Eutrema yunnanense, assembly GCA_002933935.1. NCBI lineage: Eukaryota > Viridiplantae > Streptophyta > Magnoliopsida > Brassicales > Brassicaceae > Eutrema > Eutrema yunnanense. The sequence goes on along the minus strand of PKML01027533.1, from coordinate 799,644 downwards.
GGTTTTTTAGATTTATACCCTATATGATGCGTATCTTGGCGATCACATCTGCAATAATTTGTGTATTAATTTGGGAAGTTATATTCTCTAATAATGGATTTGTAATGTAAAATATAGTAGGCATACCTGGTAGTTCTTCACTTTTACCACCTAGACATTGCAGTTGATTGTAGCTTTTTACACCGTACTTGTTGGTAGGTATTTTTGGGTAATTTTCTTTTAATGCGAAAATTATAGTTTTGCTTGTCATTCGAATGACATACTGATGTGGTGTGAGTTTGAACTTCTGGTTATTTGCACGAACTATGAAACGTGAAATTTCACATATTTGTCCTTCAATCAATTTTTTTCTTGTGTTGCTGTGTTAAAGAATGATGCATCGTACTCTCGATAATTTCATCCTATTTTCAAGACATTCTGATTAGTTATAGATAATTTATTTATTTTTAATTTAAGAGAAAGATGTGCATACATTTGCTTCTAATAGGAGGAGAAATGTGTTGATTTTTTCTTCATTGTTTGTGTGGTTGAGTGTTTCCCACATTCGACTGATACGAAATTACGAACGATGATTGTGAAGTTTGAAGGGCCCATTTGTAATTTTGTTAAATCAGAGTAATTTGTGTTTGTAGATGTGATTTCCATTCCTGTAGAAAAATTACAACGATGTTGTGTTAATTCATTGGTAATATGAGTAAATATTCATATGTAATAAAAATATTTAATTTTGCTAATTTTTTTGGTGTAATAAAATAAATTTTTACATGTTTGTATGTCTTCTTCCTTCTCTATTGCGACTTCGATTGATGTATCTTTGCTTTGGCAACCTTAAAGAAAAAGAGAGTAAATAAAAAAAATTCAGATGGAGAAGAACGTTTCCTAAGTTTGTACTTGAATACTGTGATCCCCCATGTTCCCTAAGTTTTGGAGATAAGTTATAAGCGAGGCTGGTCGTATATTTTGGCGGTGTTTGCCAATGTAGGTATTGTGATCAACTTTATTTCTCAGTTTATTTAGAAATGGTTTGCTTATGTTAGTGTTATTGTCTAACCCTAAATTCAGTTGATACTTAGCGTAAAGCTTTCAATCCTTTTTCTTTTTAACTCTATATAACTCGTAAGATTTAATGCAAATTATCGTTCTATCATTTAACTCGACTACGAAATTAAATGTTTAATAATAAGTTATTTTTATACCCAAAAATAGTAAACAATGATAACACTAACATAAGCAAAAGAAAATTTAAAAAGCTTTGCACCGGAGGCATAGTTGTACTATGATTTTGAAGTAATATTTTTATTCCAAGCTACGTCAGGGCCTTTGTTCTCGTTCCTTGTTTTGGATCTGCAAAATTGTAAATATATGTATTACGTGTAGTTTAATATTATTAGAGAGATGTGGATGTAAATGTTAAATATGTCGTAAGTTAGGTGTATTTGTACCCTTTTTAAGTTGTGAGACGTTTGTAAATTTCTTTGTAGACAATGTTCTTAACGGCTTCTTTTATTTGGTCTTTCTCTTGTACGATGGTTAGTCCTTTCTTTGAAGTTACCCTTGATAGAGCCACATATAATTGTCCGTGAGTGAACACTGGTTTGGGAATGTATAATAGAACCGATTTCAAGATTTGTCCTTGACTTTTGTTGATCGTCATAGCATAGCATATTCTTATTGGAAATTGTCGTCTTCTTAGGGTGAATGAGTGCTTTGAATCTGGTGGTGATAAAAGAATTCTGGGTAGCAATACTTTCTTACCAATGTGACTGCCAGTTACTATTTCACCCTCAATAACTCGATCTCCCATATATGTTACGATAAGTCTCGTTCCATTGCACATACCTTCCTTTTGATTGATGTTCTTGAGCAACATGATGGGTACACCAACTTTTAAGCAAATCTTATGTGATGGCAAACCAGGAAATTCCAATGAGTTTAGATATTCCACTGCATACAATGTTTCATTTTGCAGTGATTTTCCATTATCCACTATTGTATCATTTTCTCCATGATAATACCAAATCTTGTAATCCGGTACAAACCCATGACAATACATGTGTGACCATACTTCATCTATCATGATAAATCTACGATTCCGACAATTAGTACAAGGGCAGTAGATTTTACCGTTTTTTTTGCTTTCTTCTGCGTACCCGCAAATGCCATGAATTCCTGCAGACCTTCTTTGAATTCCTCTGTAACTAGGCCCGTGTCCAGAATTTGATGAGGCTTGTCCATCCATGATCGAAAATAATTATAAGGATATGAAGAAGACATTTTGGTAACGAATTTTAGATGAGAGGTTTTTTTTTGGTGATTGTAAATGAGAGGGTGGATATGTTTTTATAAGAAAATTATGCGCAATTTCCGAAAAATTTCCTACGGATTTAAATGTAGATATTTATGATGTCGACAACGCCAACATCTGTCGAACATCCATCGGAATTTGTTCGACGGATAATCGGCGTCGGAATTCTATCAGCAACATGTCGACAATATTATCATATGTCGAGCTACCGTCAAAAATCCGTCGGAAATTGTGCGACAGATTTCCGACGGGTGTAATATTTGTCGAAATCCCGTCGAAAATCTGTTGGAAATTGACAGACATGTGCACTTTTCCGACGGATATAATTTTCGTCAAATTTTCGTCGGAAATGACCATATTTTTTTGTAGTGTCAGCTTGATCCTCTAACCATGCGGTCTGATATACAATTTAATCGTTAAATACAAACCAAAAATCACATGCGTTTTGGGAAACAGGGGATGAAAATGTTTGTGTTGCCGGTTGATTATGTTATTTGATCTATGCAAAACAAGTTGAACCAGTCAACCAGGTCTCTATAGTTTCGTGTTGGGACTCAGTTGAAAACCCGATAGACCAAGCCTTCTATGTCGGGTGGCTTATTTTTACGATTAATCGGGCGGTTTAAATCAGCGGTGGTTGGACCATATTCTCAGTTTTTGTTTGTTTGTTGATAACCAGGGGGTGATATGAGCTATTACCACCCGACTAATTTTCTATGGTGAGTATAACCGTTGAATAGCCCACTCACCGAATTTTCAAATGGATCTTAAGTATGATACCATTTCGACTGACTAAATAGAAGTGGTTAGATAATTATGCATTTGCGAAAAATCGATCTATAACATAAACCAACATGACAAATCTTCCATAAATGGAAACCACTAGCCCACTATCACTTAGTTACCATATTCTCAGTTTCATGCTGATCCGGATCATCAAAGATTTATATAAAAAAATTGACATTTTTGTCGGATGTGGCGTGGTGTCGACAAAATTGGTGCTACATGGTCCGAACCAAGCCTAGCTCTGGTTTTTTTCAAAGTCTACTAAAAGTTTTCAGTTCAGTTATGATAGCACTTGGGAGCGGATCGGTCGGCATTTTTTTGGCCCAACACAATATTCCCACCCTATTGGGGTCTATCATGAGTTCCCGCATATATGCGGATTTATGTATTTTATAACTCGTGAAAAAAAAACTAAAAACAACAAAAAATAGACTACAAATTAGATCATCCGTGAAAATATATAATACATAAATTTAAAACAATTTTTTTTACGTACACCATCATGAGTTACACTTAACCCGTGCTAATTATAGCGCACAATAATTTTTTTATAAGAAATTGTTTTGAAATTTAAGAAAAATTATTTTTATTTGAATTTTATAATATGTATAACTCATGATTATAGAGAGAGTTGTCAAACAGAATAATTTGTCTATTTAATCCGTTTTGCAGTGGACAAAAATATTATTCTGGCTAACCCGCAAAACCTATAATCTTGAAAAAATTACTCTAATATGCACCGTTTAATGATTCTGGTTTTGTGGTTAGTTCACGAACTCTTAAAAAAAAAATTCTTGTGTCTAAGTTTTTATAAAATTAGTAAAATATTTTTAAACTTTTATTTTGATTTATATTCAAATAAAATATAATAAATTATAGTGAAAAATATAGCAAGATTTCAAATAGATTTTTTCTTTGAATATATATGGATTGATTATTATTTTAAAATATATAATATTAATAATAATTAAAAAACTAAATAGTAAATAACCTATTTAATGATAAATAAATATTTTTCATATTCTCATCAATAATTTTAAAAGATAATTATATCCTTTCTTATTTTAATTATCTTTTCTTATTTGTAATGGCATAATATGTAATAACTTACAAAACCATGTTCATTTTCAAAAATGTCTTCTTAAATAATACATATAACATATTTTAGGGCAATTGACCAAAATAGCACACTTTAAAAAATTTATTCCAAACTTAGCATCACTAGTTGAAAATGATAATAATAACACAAATTTTGACAATAATAGCAAAAATTTAATATTAAAATGACCTAAAATCATTTTCTAATGGGGAAAAATTAAATCTTAAATTGGAAATAGTGAACCCAAACATAATGTTTAATTTTATTTTAAATTTATTTTGGGTAAACAAATATTTTTACATAATTATTTGTGCTATTTTTGGAATTTTAAATTTAGGGTGATAGTTTTGGAACAAAAACTAAAATTTGTGTTATTTTAAGTTATTTCTCTAGATTGTTACTAGTAATAGTATGCACGTACTGTAGAAAGTTATAAGAGATGTACTAGTTGACCACAAATGAAGAGAGTCCATATTATTAAGTAACTAACTATTAAGAAAAGTGGTAACTTTATCCAAAACGATAACCATATATCTAAATGCTTTTAAAATTGTCGAAAAATTATAACTTCTTTAGAAAGAAGATCTCACATTAGCCATTAGATTGTATTGCTAATGCTTTGTTTAAATTTAATCGGTTCATACTTGGTGGTTTCTAACTTTGTTTGGATTATAAACTTCCTAGTAATTTCACTGACTCATGTAAAACAAAAATTTAATAACTTTCTTGTGTAATGAATGATCTTCCTCGCAATTTCGTATTGTGGAATAAAATTCCATTACCTTCTATAAATACCTCCCATTTCTACAGGCAAATACCACACAGAAAAAGAGAGCCAATGGAGTCTGCTAAATCAAACATCGACATAGATGGCCACCAAAATGTCATCGTGATGCGTCACGGTGATCGAATCGACAATTTCGAGCCACTCTGGGTTTCAACCGCTGAGAGACCGTGGGATCCGCCGCTCCTCCACGACGGTAAGGTTCGAGCCTTTCAAACCGGTCAAAGAATCCGATCTCAGCTTGGGTTTCCGATTCACCGTGTCTTCGTCTCTCCTTTCCTCCGCTGCGTCCAGACCGCTGCCGAAGTCGTCGCCGCTCTCTCAGCCGTCCATTTCGATCACAACGCTATGTCTTCTAAAGACGTACCTTCTACCGTTAACTCTAAGCTCAAGGTCAGAACACAATATCGCTCTCTCAATATATATACAATGTTGAAATCGATATTGTTAACCGAATAGTGTGAGTAGGGCTGTCAATTTGAGTAATTACCTGCGGGTTCTGTCCCGTTTAATCCGCCGCTGGTCAGGTGCGGGTCGAGAAATTTTAAATTGCAAAAAAGTGGTGTGGGTGCGGATCGAGTGTTTTAAAATGTAGAGCGGGTGTGGAAGGAAATTTTTTTCCCGCGGGTTATCCGTAATTTTTTTAAAAAGATTAATAAATAATAAATACTATTAAAATGTTGACATATTTTGTAATATATATAAATTAATTAATTATTTTGTTTATTTTTTTAGAAAATTGTGATTTTATGTTTTTCATATGAAATTTATTAAATAATTTACGGATTACTCGGAGGTATCCGCGAATTCAAACATGACGGGTGTGGGTCAAAAAATTTGTGTTAATGAGTTTAGCGGAGCGGGTCGAATTTTTTTTTTAACCCGAGCGAGGCTGATCTAGCAGCGCGGGTTTGACCCGTTGACATGCCTATTTGTGAGTGCTAGGCCCAGAAATGTGTAGACGAAAAAAATAATATATACCCCACAAAGTACGTATACGTGAGTTGTAAACGGATAAAAGGGTAATATGCGTATATTTTGAATTATGAAATATTTACTAGATTTCTAAGCTGAAACTTCAAAGTCTGTTATGTTATAACCTTGTTGATCATTTTGATTGAAGCATTTGATGAGATGCTTATGCCTTGTCTTGTCTACTTCAGGTAGCCATTGAATTTGGATTGTGCGAGATACTGAACACAGTGGCTATTAAGAGTGAGGTTGCTCCCAAAGATGGGAATTTTGATTTCAAGTTTTCAGATCTTGAAGCTATGTTTCCTGAGGGAACAGTGGACTATGATGTGGATATGGTTTACAAAGAGGTGCTCTATATGACTTTTATCTTCTTCTTCATCTCTTTGAGTATAATTAATCTTGATATACTTTCCTCGATCGATTCCATGCTTGTTCTGTTTAGTTGCCACAGTGGGGAGAATCTGTGGAAGGCTTCAAGTATCGATATGTTAATACATTGAAGGTTCTTGCAGAGAAGTATCCTTATGAGAATTTGCTATTAATCACCCATTGTAAGCAAATAATTATGGCTTTTTTACTTTTAACTCAAAAACCGTATCTTAATTACATTGACCATTTTTTTTTTGTTGGGAAATTGTAGGGGGAGGAGTAAGTGCAACACTTTACAAATACTTCAAAGACGCAACTAAGTACTTAGTAGATTATTGTGGTTGTGTTGAATTGAGAAGGTGGATTTTGAATAGTGATGGGTTTGGTGAATCTGTGGAATTTGAGGTGGTTACTAGTCATGGTGTATCTTTCAAGGACCACAAAGTCCCAATCCATGGTCCTGTTATAACCGAATCTCCGATTTAGCCGGTTTTGTTGTATATATGAATATTTGTTTTTACGGTTTGATTCAATAAAAATAAAATAAAATATCATGGGTCTAGTCCATTCATCACCACATCGTCAACGATGTTGGTAAGAGGGAGTGTTTAACAACATCGTCAACGATGTTGGTCAAGGTTTCTATAGCCGAAGCCGGAACATTACCGAAAAGCGAATACGTATGCATGGGCATCGTATTCGTGTTGCTTCAAGGAAATAATGCGATCAAGCTTGGAAATAGCTGTAAACAAACACAATACAATTAAGAAAAAAAAAACAGATCAAAAGGAGTTGAAAAAAAAAATGATTTATCAAACCTTCGCTGAACAAGATTATCGTACAAGGTGAGAGATATTCTAAACCGGCGAGCTCGTGTCGGAGAATGTTCCGCGAGCTGACAAGTGCTCGAACTGCAACAACAACGGGCACTTCCTCAATGCAATTGAGGAATTGCTCAATCTGTAAAAATTAGAAAGGTATAGTTAATAACTTGATATGTAGATCAAAGTTTTGACTAATTAGATCTGGTCTTAGGTTGATATGTTATGTTGGCATTTGCAACTTTGCAATTTTCTAAAAAAATTGAAAGTCTGATGGTCCATTTGAGATTTTTAGCTTTCACAAAAATCAGTGCAAAATTTGTGCCAAAGAAAAAATCCCAAAAATAAGCATAATATGAGAATTACTATTATGTAGTAATTGGTAGTCATTTTGCCTATATTTCGATTATTTTTATGTTCTTTCATCTTATGTTATGTTGGGATGAAAATCATTCGATAATAGTAAATGAATTTAAACATGTTATTGATATAAAGCACATCGTCCATGTTTGTGCTTAGAGGATCACAGTCAGTCTTGGACCAAACCCAATGAAACATAGGCCTTTAGTCCCCAAATTTTACTGAGTTATTTGAATATTTGGACCTTAAATTGCAAAAAAAAAAAAAAAAAAAAAAAAAAAAAAAAAAAAAAAACTATTAATATCTATATTAAATTTACTATGGCCCCATAATTCTCAATTGGCCATGAATAAGATATTCATAAAATTTCACGAACATATACATGTTTTTGATATCTCATTATACCAAAACAAACAAATTAAACAATAAATAATCTAATTTCAAATCAACTAAACTATTATACAAAAACAAATAAAAACATCCCAGATTTAAATCTATCTCATGTATTTTATTACTACTACATTTCGGAAAAAAATATTTTGACATGCTTATTACCCTAGTTCCATTTATAACTAGATGAGGCATTATAAATTTGGGATTTTTGTCCTTAAAAAGATAAATAAATAAAGGATTGTATCCTTTAATGAATTTGGTAGTTGGCCATTAGGAAAATCAACCAAGTGACGCTTGGAATGTGCGAAAGGCTCTTGCATAAGCTTGAGTTTGTTCTTGAATTTGAATATGTAACGCTTGATCTCAAATGACCATTCTTCAGATAGCGTGCAAAATTGCTAGAAAGAGTAGAAAAAAAGATTGAAACATTTACATTTTCATCTCCACGAACGTTGGAGATTTAATCCATATGCAGTTGATTCCGAGTAGCTTGCCCTGATCATAGCTTGAGATTTTAAGGAATTGTGAAGTGGAGTACAAGCGAAGGAGGAGGAAGAAGAAAGACAACTTATCGAAAATATGGGGCCTTACACGGGCTTACTTGATTTGGGCTTAAGTTTGGGCTAGTAATTAGATAAATAATAAGAGGGCATTTTAGTAATATATACAAATTCGAAATGGGAGAGTGGAGGGTAATGGGGGATAACTGCAACCAACCGTCACTACAAAAGCGAAAGAAACTTCCCCAGAAGAAGAAGACAATTATTAATTATTAAAGATGAAGAAAATGGAGTCGGTGAAGAAGGAAGAGATTAAGAAAGGGCCATGGAAAGCCGAAGAAGACGAAGAACTCATCAGCCATGTCAAGAGATACGGTCCTCGTGACCGGCAAATCCTGCCGTCTCCGTTGGGTCAACAAACTCCGTCCCAATCTCAAAAAGTAATTAACATTGATTATCTTCTCTCCCTCGATTTTGGTTTTGGTTTGCTTCAAATTTTTAGTTTGTTTCTGGTTGTGTTATAGTGGATGCAAGTTCTCGGCGGAGGAAGAGAGGACGGTCATTGAGTTGCAATCGGAGTTTGGTAACAAATGGGCGAGAATCGCTACGTATTTACCCGGAAGAACTGATAACGATGTCAAGAATTTCTGGAGTAGCAGACTCAAGCGTCTCGCTCGGATTCTCCATAACTCCTCCTCTGATGCATCATCCAGTTCCGGTCTCAATCCCAAATCTTCTTCTTCTCATCGAACCAAGGGCAAAAACGTCAAACCTATCCAATCCTTCTGTCCCTCTCAGGTACATCCCTTATCCGTTTTTTGTTTCTACTTCTAGAGAGGATTTTCATTTTTCAATTGTGTGTGTGTGTTTTGCAGCGTTTTGGTTTGGTTGAGCAAGATATTACTGCTTCTTCCAAGATTCTTCCTTATTCTTCAGACCAAGTTGATGAAACCTTGAGATTGCCGGAATTGGGTATTAAACTAGAGCATCATCAGCCTTTTACTTTTGGCACTGATCTTGTTCTAGCAGAGGCTACTTCTTCTCTCTTCTCTGAGTCACAGATTGCAAATCAGCAAGCAATTAGCCCTTTCTCTCCAGAAAGCAGAGAGCTTTTGGCTAGACTCGACGACCCTTATTTCTACGATATACTTGGACCAGCTGATTCTTCTGAGCCGTTGTTCCCTCTTCCTCAGCCGTTTTTTGAGCCATCACCTGCGCCAAGAAGATGCAGACATCTTTCAAAGGATGAAGATCCTGATGTTTTCTTCGACGATTTCCCGGCTGACATGTTTGATCAAGTTGATCCAATTCGAAGTCCTTAGATACAATGGTAGAGAAGCATTAACAAAACTCTAATGGTTCTTGACCTCGTTATGTAAAAGCTGGAGGAATTTTGGTGGTTGACCAGGCATGGGAAGTAGTGAGCCTATGCGGTGATAGTTTTGACATTGTATTATAAATGTAAAAGGGCCTTTTCCATATACCACGCTGTAATCAATTTTTGCCCCGATGGATGTAAATGCCAAAATAGCGTTGTACACGCGAATGGTATCTCGAAACCACGCACAATTTAAGAGCTCTTCAAGCACAGTTGGTGGTTTTTTCACATGTGGCAGTTTGATTTTTCCTTGGTTGCAACAAATTGTGTATGTGAAAACACGTGTTTTTCGATCTCTTCTTGTGCTTTCCGATGACCAAACTAATGCACCACAAAATGTGCACTCCAAAATTGGGGTTTCTTTGTTTTTTTGAGGTTTTAGCTGCGTGTTAGGAAATTTATTGTTTGTTATTATAATGAAATAGGTAGACTAATTTAATTAAGCAAAATTTTATTATTTTATAATTTTCTCTATTTCTGTAAGTTTTTTTTTTTTGTTAAATCTATGGTGTAGAAGATATTCATTTTTCATAATATAATATATAATTTGTTTTGGGTACCTTTGTTGCTGTCATCTTTATTCCGGGCATGTGATAACGTACATGTTGAAGTTGAATCTGTTGAAAGGAAAATATGTTTAAAAATATATTGAATATGTAGTTGCAAGTAAGGATGCTTTTTTTTTTTCGGTAGTTACCTTTTTTCTCCCGTGTAACACGTCTAGATAGCAGAATTGCTTTTCTCATTGCTCGGGCGTTTTTCCATCGAACTATTAAAGAAAAGTTATGTTAAGTTTGATGATTTATCTATTTGTATGCATTAATGTAGTGGTATGATATGATTCCGGACACGGAGGTTCAAGACGAAGCACTACATGTACCGGAAGGAGCAATCACCCGCGCAAAGGCAAGGAAATTGGCGGAAGCAGTTCGGAGCTTACTTGGCGAAATTCGGATCGAGGAGGATCAGCTTACGCATCCTGTCGTCACCACTCTATCTTCGAGTTCTTCTTGAGGTGCGATCGTTGAGTAAGTTGTGTTGTACTCTTTTTCCTGTTACGGTTTTGTCCCAATGGGTTTTCCGTAAGAGGTTTTAACGAGGCAACCGGCTTACTCCGCTAACGGTCGTTCCGATAGAAAACTCCGCGAGGAAATTTTCCGAGGGATTTATTTCCGAGGGATTCGTTTCCGAGGGATCCTTCCCGAGGGACTTTTCCGAGGGATTCTTTCCGAGGGAATTTCTGAGGGGAATTTTCGGTGGGAATTCCTAAAGATATTCAAACCTTTATTTAATTTCAGTCTTGGTCAAAGCCCTTGTAATTTGTTCTCCTCATTTTCGAGAAGTACTTAATTGCTTTGACCTTCTCTTTTTCCTTCCCTTTATTTTCTATATATACTCTTGCTTCTCTTTGTAATTCATTCATCTTATTATCAATCAACTTTCAAGTTTCTTTCTAGTTCTTTCTCGATTTCTTAGAAGGTTATTCTTAGAAATTCTTTTCGATTTATCAAAGAGTTCTCATCCCTCTTTGACGTAGTCATTCACTTGTTCGATCTTGTCCGATTCTTCTTGTGATAAGGGGATTAGAGAGTTTCGAGTTCACACTCACGCTCTAACATCCTTATCCACGGATCCTCAAGTTTCGGATTCCACCGCCTCATTTCTTTGTGTTCTTCGTGAGATTGGGCTTAAGGAATTTCGGGTTTATTCCCACGCCTTAACATCTTTCTTCGTTAAATCCTTTGAAGTCAAGGATTATCCCTCTATCCGATCATCACTGTACTATAGAGCAAGCCGATCCTTTCCCGGTTCGTATCATGGTAGATGTGGCAGAAAATAATGTGATACCGTGTAGAGCGCATATATCACATCCACCTGAAAAAGTAGTGTAGTTCGTTAAATAAGTAGGGTTTGAAATAACCAGGACATGTAGCCTAGCGGTTTGTGCTTAGGCGGTCTCTGTGTTACCACCCGGGTTCGACTCCGGCGTGCTGCGTCTTTGGATGCTTATTATGTTTGATGTCAAAAAAAAAAAGTAGGGTTTGAAATTTTATCTAAGCTATGTCTTTGTATTTCTATATTCTATGTCAATTAATAATGGTATGAAGAGTTACTTACAATCGTATAGGTTTGATGTAGAAGTAGGTCGTTCGCATAAGCTACTCAATTGACCTGTTAAAAGTTAGTATTTGTAATACATATTATGAAAGAACACTACTGATTTGAAAGTATTACAAAGTAGTAACTTTTTGCTGGCCTGAACTAAAGAAACCTTTTTTATTATCATCAAGTGACATGAAGTAAAAGTGATATTTGCTTCTTTAACTGACTGTACTTTAATAATTTAATTTTGACGTTGTTGAGTTGCATACCTTTAGATTGATTTCGTGACCCAGGAGGTCGGCCTCGTTTCCTTGGTTGATTATTGGCCGTTGACGATCCTGTGTCAAAGGACGTTGACAATGTTAATTACGGTTTTGTGTGTTTGTTATGTAAAGAATGTTGTATGTTTGTTTGTAATTCTTTATATGTGTTGTATATCGGTGGTAGACAATAGTAATTGTTTTTGTGTTCTAACTTGTAATGATGTGAATTTAATTTTCGTAATTTTATAAATTGATAAAGTAAGATGATGAAAAAGGTTCATAATTTAGTTTTTCTGTAATACAGTTGAATTACTTATCTTCTTTACCATACAGTTTTGACTATTTTATAATTCTTACCAATTCTTTGGATTTCAATTCTTGTTTTATTTTTGGTCGATGTTGTAGTGTTTTTTATATTAATTTCTTCTTTCCTCAAATCTTTCATTACGATTTCTTTCATCAATAAGGTGGAGATGAAGACCCTTTAGGGAAACATAAAAACCTTGTAGACAAATTTTACTACGATTCCTTAAGAAACAAAGATATCCGCAACAGATTGTGGCCAAATTCAATTTAGACTGAAAAAATCCCCTTAATATCCCCTTCTTTTTTATATATATATTAATATTTATTTATATATTAGTTTTCTAAATAATTTGTATTTTATAAAAATTTAGAGCTTTTAGTTTTAATATAATCTACTCTTATTATTAGACCTCTTTATTCTATTTAGACCTTATTATTGGATTTAACATGTACCATTTTTTTTTTTGAAAACAAACTCAGCTTTAAATTAAAAGTTAGAAGCATAGCTTTATTTTTTTAAATGTTTAAAATATAGTAGGACTATATATGAGAGAATTATATATATATACTATTTCATACCTGCATCACTACTATTTTGGTTTTGAGTTTTGTTTCGAGATCCGGGGGGACGTCCTCTTTTTCATCACTACTATTTTGGTTTACGCATGACTGTTGATTTTGAAACCGTAGGGAGATATAATGGTTATGCGTGATGAAAAAGAGAGTTAAATACAAAAGATTGATGAGAGATTAGTTGTATAGCATTCTCAATCTCTTGTGATTGTTTTCATAGTGATTTGTCTCGCTTTTATTGTGTTAAAAAATGCGAGTGGTTCTCTCAATGAGCGCCTAAGACCATCAGCATCCGAGATTGGTGTCTTCCGGAAGACACAAGTCTTCATAAAAGGTTGATGACGTGTTGCGACGTGATTCGTCGCGACAATAAAAAATAAATTTAAAAAAAAAAAAAAAAAAAA
>PKML01027533.1:741200-786217 GCA_002933935.1 Eutrema yunnanense | reverse complement strand
TATGCAATGTGGATGGTCTAATAAGGTTCAAATGCCTTGATTCATTTTCCGAAATAAGAAATTTATATTTAATTTGTAGATTTTCTACATCAATGCGTAATGAGGTGTAACTGATCAATGATTTTGTAAAATTATTTCAAAGATGTGTTTTTCAAGTTTTCATTTTTCCCTTTTTTGGTAGTGTACGTAGTTATTAGCATCTGTAGTTTATTATTCTTTCTTTAATCTCGGCGAAGATTAGGTAGTGGGAAACTGGAATTTCACTTTGGTTTCGTAAATTATTGTCGCTGACATAAGTAATAATATAAAATTCGGTTTACTTTTACTTAACTTAAAAGCTAATGTAAATATAAATTAGTGTAGAAATTTTATAAATCAGTAGGAGGCTAAAACAAAAGATATTAGAATTTTGATTTATTTTTAAAAAGTGTCTGAAACCAAAAGCAATCTCAGAGAAACTTAGGAAAGAAAGTCAACATAAAGCAATAGTTAGAGAAATTTATTAATTGGCTTTATCAATACGGCTTTTCTTGTTTGGACTCTCTGAAGTCTTAGAAGATGTAGCCTCCTCTGTCATCTCTGGTGCTTTTGAATAAATTTTGCTCCGTTTACTCTCATCAGCTTCTCGAGTTTGCTCTTCCTTTTTTGTTGTCAGTTCTGCTGCCTCTATAATCTTAGAAACTGTGATGGTCTGCCTAGTAGCACCAAAGTTGAATTTAGTAACTTTGACCTGGAATTTGTAAGTATGGCTGATTGCATCGAGGAAACACTGTGGGATTGGAACTTCATGTTCTGGACCCATATCTCCATTAGCCAGCATCATATATGGTTAGGGTTGGTTGTTTATATATTTGGGCTAAGTTTGTGTTGATATTTACCTCTAAGTACTCGTACATACAATCGGCTGCTTGCCTACCAGTAAGCTCAACAGCTGCATCATCGAGGAGGACAAAGATAGCTGTGTTTTCCATGTCATGTACAGCTAGTTCCACTCGATACCTAGATATGCAAAAAGGTAATATGAGTACAATGTGTGATTGGTTTAAAGGGCATATTTTTTGTAGTTGCATACTTAATTACTCCGATGACGTTTTGGTTGTTGCATTTTTTGCACACCAACGATGTAGCGCCTTGGCTTACTTTTGTGTTGCATCCATTGCATGCAATGTAGTACCAACCATATCGACGTACAACATCATCAATCATAGCAATGCAGTGGAAGGTTGCCACCTATAATAATGTCAGAAATGTTGAGTTATTTGCATAATATATATTGAAAGATACTTGTATGAGGTGTAATTTTTTCTTTTTTTGGAATTTTCAGTTACTGAATGGCCACCAATACTAACGATGCGTAGCTGAATCTAATTATAGGTGGATTGAGTAAAGTTTGATTGAGAAGAAATTAAACACAAAACATAGTTTAATTCTGTGAGTGAAAAGCGAAGAAAACAGAATTTTAAAAGTGTTATAGATGGGAAGAGAAGTTGCAGATTTTTAAAACCTGGACAGGTTCTGTCATTAGGAAATTGAGGATTTCAGCAATGGTGAGTGTTTCAATCTTCGTGACTTGGGATGTATCGACATTGACGACATTGCTTGCGTTATCACCAAGCCTGAAAAATTTGACAATAGTTAAGTTTCCATTTTCCTATGAGTAAGTCTAATCGTTAGAATCAATACCAAGTGAGATATTCCCTGGTTGGAGGGACCTCTGTATCAAAGAAAACTCTCGAGGGAGACATGGAGCTAAGGGAAACTCTTCCTGCTGCAGGGTGTTTGATTTAAAATTATCTTAGTCAATTTGGAATTTATGTAAAGTAAAGATTGCCATGATAGAGAATTAGGTGTGCTTACCTCCAATTTTCTTAGGGTTGACTGTGGTTACCAAAAATACAGCTGGGGTAGTCTCACTGGCTTCAAATTTCTTCCGGAACTCTGCGGCGGCGTTGTCCCATAGGTAGATGTTCAGAATTGGGCCACTGCAACAGAGAATATGCGAAGGGTTTAGAAGATTTTTAAGTGGGAAAATGAGGTGAAAATCAGAGTAATGTATTTTCTCACTCTCTAGGTTGTAGGTGGACTGAAACTCGATTGTTATTTGGCACGTCACCTAACTGAGGCAGGCTGTCCATTACAGGGCGTTGGTGGAGGTTTTGGCCATTTATGCGTTTCATGTGTCCGATGATATCTGCAATTTTGAAATTGGTAATGAAAGAGGTTTGGCAATGTTTGAAAGATAGAGGTAGCTCAAGATGTTACCATATAGATCGCCTCTCTTGTTTGATTGTGCGTCAAATTCTTGGAATGAATGAAACCTGAATCTCTGGGTCTCTATGATGTGGGCTTCTTTGGCGAGTGGAGTCAATCTGCTTAGGTCGGTGAAGCAGATTGTGAATTTATGGTCGGTAACCCTGAACATGTCTTTGTTGGTGGTTGCGTAGAAGTTGGCGAGACTGTAGATAGAGTTTTGTTTGAGACGGCTCCGTACCGGGCGATTCGATTTGGTGCAATGTAACCCTGAATAACAGTTCCATGTGGTGCGTAGAAGTTAGCAGTTGATATGTTTATAATCAATCGAGGGGCATCCTGAAACATAGAGTGCCTTACATGTTCGTCAATGAGCAGTAACTCGAGCCCCATAAGTAGACCACCTTTTTTTGGGTTCCTCGCCTCCCAAAAATGGATGAGTCTGAAAACCAATTGGTCTTTGCTTAAGCCTGGTTGGACGTCATTGAAGAATAGTTGTGGTTGGATTTGTGCGACAGTATTTGAGCTTTTGGAAGCCATCGATGTGTTAGGATATGTCGTAAGGTGGGAGCTGAATTTTGGAGGACGCTGGGAATCCCCTTTATATAAGGAGGATGACTGTGTGGTGCGATTTGAGCAGCCATAAATTTGTTATGCAATTTCGATTTGGAGTTAGTGGGCATTTAGAAGAAGAAGGTGGAAGGTTGTTCGTTATTCTGATGATTACAATGCGGGGCTGATTTGAAACGGCTACATGAGGTTTGTGGATGAAACTTTAGGTTTCCGTTCTCAGTGATCTGTAGGTGTAGGGAAGGAGGGAGTTGAAGCGGTGAGGCGGTAACAGGGATTGAAGATGGTGACGATAGGTTTTATTTGGGTTGTGGTGTAGTTAATTTTTGGATTTAATATTGGGCCTTTGTGTATTCATTTTTTTTCGTTGTGGATACGTGAGTCATGGGAGATTGTGGTTGGTTAAGAATTTTGGATAGTGAGAGCATCTCCATTCCTAAACCTCCTCATGGGGTTCTTAACATTATTTTAATAATAAAATTTGGATTGTTTGAAAATTAAGAACCCCATCAATTTTTTAGTGTCCAATGGTGAACCTCAAGTAGGGGTTCTTAAAAAAAAAAAATATAATATCATTTATTTTAAACATACAATATTTTATAAAATCAAATTTATATTGCATTACATGAAATTTAAAACATACAAAATATATATATTAAAACAAAAACCGTTTAGTTGTAATCTAGAGGGTTGCCAAATTTATGCCATATATGCTCAACTAAATCAGCTTTCAATCGTTGATGTATTTGTCTATCACGAATTTGATTTCGAATGCCGATCATATTGCCGAGATTTGTAGGCATATCTGTAGAATACGTCATATCCACTTGTGAAGTTCTGCTTCATTCTCCTTGTTGGAATTCTGATACATCAAACTGAGTGTATCCATCTCGTTCGTTTTCTACTATCATATTGTGTAGTATGATACATGCTCTCATGATCTTTCCTATTTTTACCTTATCCCAAATAAGAGCTGGATTTTTGACAATGGCAAACCGAGCTTGTAAGACTCCAAAAGCACGCTCCACATCTTTACGGACAGCTTCTTGATATGTTGCAAATAAGGATGCTTTCGGACCTTGAGGAATTGGAATAGATTGGATAAAGGTTGCCCATTTAGGATAAATTCCATCGGTGAGATAGTACGCCAAATTATACTCGTGTCCGTTGACCAAGTAATTCACTTTTGGAGGTTTACCTTGTAATATATCATCAAAAACTGGTGAGCGATCAAGAACATTGATATCGTTTAAGGTACTTGGAGGTCCAAAAAACGCGTGTCATATCCAAAGATCGTGTGACGCTACAGCCTCTAAGACGATTGTTGGTTTTCCTGATGCACGTGTATATTGCCCTTTCCAAGCTGTAGGGCAATTCTTCCACTCCCAATGCATACAATCGATCCTTCCTATCATCCCGGGAAATCCGCGTATCTCTCCAATATCGAGTAGTCGTTGAAGATCTTCTGGTGATGGTCTTCTTAGGTACTCATCTCCGAACAAATATATTATTCCTTCCACAAAATTTTCCAAGCATGAAATTGCAGTACTTTCACCGAGCCGTAGGTATTCGTCAACCGCGTCAGCCGCACAACCATATGCCATCATACAAATTGCTGATGTACACTTTTGTAGTCCAGAGAGACCAAACTGTTGATCCGTAAATCACACAAAAGGGGTAAAACAGTACTTTTAGTCGGAATCTCGTTTATTGATCAATATCGGCGTTACAACAGAGTAAATGAGATTTGCAAAGACAAAAGATCTTGAGGTCGGTAATGAGCTCTCTCTCTATTCTTTGTCTCTGCGGAAGTTGTGGATGTCTCGATGAATGAGCATTCTCCTCTATTTATATTGTCTTGAGGCGGTTTGAAGGGAGAATATTTCCTTTTCCAAGTTTGATTAGGAGAAGGAAATATTCCGGTTTTCTCTCCGAGATAAGGATATCTTCCTAATATCTCGAAGACTCAGTCGAAGGGAATATTTCCATTTCCGAGATCGGCGGAAAAAGAGGAAATATTCCGGTTATTATCTGTTGTAACGGACTGGGCTCGCACTGGGCCTAGATCGTTGGCCGAGATGGGCTTAGCGAGATTCCGAGCTTGGCCCAATGTTTTTGGGCTGATTTGTCCTTGATCCGAACCATCGTAAACCGGTCTTGATTGAACCGGTCTCGGTTCGAACCGAGTTAAACCAGGGGGTGCTAATCCCCCCTCTAACACAAACCTTCCGATAGCATCTCTTCTTTGTTGAAAGAATGGAACTTCATGGGAGAGTCGATCTACAATACGCATGAAAAAGGGCTTATTCATTCAAAAACGGTGTCGAAATATATGAGGAGGGTATGTTGCATCTTCACTGAAATAGTCGTTCCATAAGCGGTTGTGGCCTTGTTCGCGTTCTCTTTCAATATAGGCGCGTTTCTTCTTTGGATTTGTTGCTGCATGACGATCAAGTACGGCATCGAACATATTATCAAATTTTTGATCGAAGATTTCATTAAAACTTTCATCAAGCTCCTCGTCGAAAACATTGCTTGAAGAAGATGCCATAATTTTGTGAATTTGTGTTTGTTTTATGGAGCAAGAGAAGAAGATGTGAAGAGAAGAAGATGTGAATTTGCGTTTGTTTTATGGAGCTTTTATAGAGCAAGAGAAGAAGATGTGAATTTGTGATTTGGTTTCGACACTTTTATATATGGAGCTTTGAACATTTCTTTCAACAAATATGTGGCTTGCAAACTTTTAATAATATCAACGTTTGTGGCTTACAATGGTCTCATAATACTTGTCGTTTACAATAGGAAAAAATAGAAGTAATACGAACCAAACTATTACCTTCACGGGAAAACAGAAGTAATCTTGTCACCTTCACGGGAAGGAACCTGTGATCACGAGAATCTGGAGTCTAAAAACAGAAGCAATCTTGTCTACAAACAACGACAAAGGGAGGCTAGAAACAAGTAGAAAAGCAAGACAAGACCTGCACAAAACTGAGACAAGGAAGTACACCTGAGGAGGATCCAAATTTCCTAAACCCGAAGAGAATAAGAGAGGATCAAGAGTCAACACTACCAATGCCCAAGCCAGAATCTCAAAAACCACCTGACCAAGCCCAGAGAACTTACACAATGGAGACACAACAATTGAACATCATTCATTCAAATAGCAGAAGAAGCATTCATCCAAATAACACAGCAAACATCAATCAAATAGCAGAAGAAGCATTCATTCATATAACACAGCAATTGAACATCATTCATTCAAATAGCAGAAGAAGCATTAAACATTTTACATTAAACATAATATTTCATACAAAAAACACATCAAACATCAGAAATGCTAAAGGGACTTGAAGTTTATGTCAACATGTCAGTAATTAGCTTGTTTTTCAAAGCCATTTCTATATCAGAAAGTGGTTCTATTTTTGCAAGGAGACTGTCAAGCAATTTGTGCTTAGAAAGCTTCTCTTGGTGCTTAGAAAGCTTCTCTTGGTGCTTACAAATCTTCTCTTTCATTTCCAAATCCTTCCGCTTTATCTCCCACATGCTCTGCAACTCCTGCAGTGAATTTCCTGCATCGATACCACTGGTTATCTTGTTCTCAGCCCTTTTACTGTAAGCCTTTGAGGCCTTAACACCAGGAGGACGAGCCATTGCTACATCCTCTCCATGGCTTACCGGTTGGGAGCTTGAAGACTGTGCAGAACCCTCATCAACCTTCCTTTTTTTTTACCTTCCATCTATAGCAGCAGAAGCATAACACCATTTCTGGTCATGCCGAAGCTCCCTCCATGCATGCTCAAGGGTGAAATTGATCTGGTGGTCGTTGAAGAAGATTTCATGAGCCACTTTCATAATATCATTCTCATTCTGGCCACTTGATTTCTCTTTCATTGCAGCCTCATAGCATCCCACAAATTTGCATACTAGGTCATTCAACCTCCCCCACCTTTGCTTACAGAGAGAGACCTCTCTTTTTTGCACACCAGATAGCTGTGGACTTGCATTAAAATACGCTTGAATGCGTTTCCAAAAAGCCCCAGCATTTTGCTCATTCCCGACGACTGGATCCTTGCTGGTGTTCAACCAAGCACTAATGAGCACCACATCTTCTTTGGGGGTCCATTTCCATCTTTCCTTACGCTCCTCAACACCTACACTTGGAGATTCAGTGAATTGGCTACTAAACAGAGGCACTTCAGACGATCCGAGATCTATAGTAGCCGAGAAACTCTCATATTGAGCCGGCTAAGGAATGTGGCTGTCTTGTTGACTATTTAAGAGGTTTACAAAGCCTTGGGAGTTGCTATATGGATTCGTAGAATCCATAATCTAGTTTTCAAAGCCTTGAGATTTTTCCAGGAAGGGTTATGGTTTAAGTGTTTATGTACAGATGAAAACTATAATAAATAGAAGGGTTAGGTTTAAGTGTGACATGACAAGCATTGATCACAAAGAGCTTTAACTCTTAACCTAATCTAAAACCACCTTGCATTGATCACAAAGACCTTAAAGTCTTTACCTAATAAAAAGCTAACATATGAAACATCTTTACAACATGGTATATATGAAACATATATGAAACCTAATATATGGTATATATGAATCATATATGAAACCTAAAAAAAAGATAACATATTAAACATATTTACCTGATAACTAGCAAATTATCAGGAACATTAAACATTGTCTTAACATAATTACCTCATTTCTTAACATTAAACATTGTCTTAGCAAATTATCAGGAACATTAAACTACCAAATTAAACATTGTCTTAACCTATTTATCTTACTACATAACTTCATCAGGAACATTACTAGAACATAGAGAATATATGCAACTCATTTCTTCTACTTAAACATATATGAAATGGCTGCAAAAAGAAAAAGGAAACACAACAGCAAATAGCGATCACCTTGGTTTGCATTTAGCTCATTGAGCCTTGAAACTTCTCCTTGAAGAAGTCTTACCTCTTCCTTTATTTCTCCAATGGTGGGATCAAATGCTTGCAGTTTGTCAAGCCTAAGCAGCTTCTCCCTTTGCTCTTGCAGCCCTCTCTGCACGATTGAGATTTCCTCTGTCACACCCTCATCCCACCATTTCCATATATGCTCTCCACTCGCCTACATACATGTGTTAGTTTTATCAAACAATTTCAAATAAAAAACCACCTTTACTCATCAACAATAATGAGATCAACTTACCTCTTTAAACCAGTCTAGACAAATGTAGTACTTGCGCCCAGGAGTCCCTGTCTCTTCACCTGTCGACGATTGAAGCTTCATCTGTCGGCCACAGAAACATTTTTCAGGAATCCCATAATTTGCATCCTCATATGCCCACCTCAAGTCCATTTCTGGTCCTTCGGATGACGTCTCACTGTAGCTAATCGGCATGCTCTATAAACAATGATTGCCCTATTGTCAATCTCAATTTGAATCCCACAAAAAAAAATTTTCCCCAAATCACTAAACCCTAATTTCCAATCGCAATAACCAACAAAATTAACAAATACAACAACGAAAAGTGCATGATTTCTTACCTTAACAAATCGATTGGAGAGGCAGTCTCGATTTCGTCTTCAGTCTCTCTGATTTGCTTTGCTCCAATGTCGCCGGAATGAAAAAAAAAACCTCGGCCAAAATGAAGAGAAAACAAATGGTCAGCAAAAATTGTCGCGAAAAGGAGAGAGACTTCTCCAATTTTTTTAAACCAAAACCCAATCCACAATCGACACATGTCTTAAGAACCTCCTTTAGAAGCGCTTCTAAAAATCCTTAGCTAAGGATCGGTTCTTAACAATATTAGGCTTTTTCATTTTTTTTTTTTACCAATTAATAGTTAAGAACCCCACTTGTGAACCTCTCTTGANCCCCACCCCCCATTGGAGGTGGTCTGAGATGGTGTGTTTTGATTGGTAGAATATATATGTGATTATTTTGTCTGATGTGACAGTCCTGAGAAACCAGGAAATATTTCCCTTTTATATAAAGGAGATAAAAGGATTCATTTGGAGGCTTCTAAGACCTGCCACATCAGCAAAAATAATTAGACAAAAAATCAGTCAATCACAATATGAAAACTCGCCACATCACCGAAAAAGAACTTTAAACGAAACACATCACCAAAACGATAATTTTCATGCCCACATAGTTATTGCTTTGTATGGGCTACCCAATACACCAACGCAGAAAACCGAATCGACACAAGCTCATTAGACACATGTCCAAAACAATTTTAGCCAACATCCAAGTAAAAATTCTCGCCCTCCTCTGTGAAAGTTGGAATAGAACGGCTTGCCCTTTAGTAGATACAAAGAACGATATATATATACAAGCGAGAGAACCCTAGTCTCTATACGAATAAGGAAACTTAAGAGAAAAGGAATATATACAAATCTATCCCGTAATACTCCCCCTCAAGTTGGCGTATGGAAGTCACAAATACCCAACTTGCTACGAAGAAATTTGAACGCTTGTGAACCGAGAGCTTTCGTGAAGATGTCCGCTAGCTGATGTTTGGAAGGGACATATGAAGTTTGTATCAATCCATTCTGAATCTCATCCCTTATGTAATGACAATCACGTTCGATGTGTTTGGTGCGTTCATGAAATACAGGGTTGGCCGCAATGTGTAGAGCTGCCTTATTGTCACAGAACAGGTATATAGGCTCCTCCGACGTGACTCTGAAGTCGGAGAGGAGACTAGAGACCCATTTGAGCTCTGAAGTGGTGAAAGACATAGCTATATACTTAGCCTCCGCTGAAGACTTGGAAACGACGCCTTGCTTCTTGGTCTTCCACGCAATGGGAGATCCACCGAGCAATACGGAGTAACCCGTGAGCGATCGCCGTGAAATTGGACAAGAAGCCCAATCGGAGTCGTAATATCCGGAGATCTTTAAATCACCATTTGCCGTGAGCAAAATTCCTTGGCCGGGACTTCCCTTAAGATAACGTACCGCACGCAATGCCGCAAACCAATGTTTGATCCGAGGTTGATGCAAGAACTGAGCCAGAACGTGTACCACATACATAAGCTCAAGTCGAGTAATCGTCAAATACACCAACCGTCCCACTAAACGCCGATACTTGTCCGGTTCGTCAAAATAATCTCCCTTAGGCTCTTCTAATTTCTGGTTTTGTTCGATCGGTGTGTACACTGGTCTTCCTCCCAACAAACCAGTTTCGTTAATGATATCCAGGCGTATTTCCGCTGTGACAAATAAATGCCCTTTGAAGATCGTGCAACTTCGATCCCTAAGAAATATTTAAGAGGCTCCAAATCCTTCATATGGAAGCATTGATTCAAATACCCCTTGAACCAAACGATGGCCTCTTCATCATTCCCTCCAATAAGTAAGTCATCGACGTAAACAATCACATAGAGACACATCTCTCCCTGAGTCAAAGCAAATAATGAGTAATCCGAATAAGACTGAACAAATCCATATCCGATCAAAGCATTCGTGAGTTTAGAGAACCAGCACCTTGGCGCTTGTTTTAAACCGTATAGCGACTTCCGCAATCTGCATACTTTATTCGGACCAGTCGCTTTGAACCCCGGTGGGAGCTTCATGTACACCTCTTCTTCTAAATCGCCATGAAGGAATGCATTGTGGACATCCATCTGATGCACAATCCAATTCTTAACGGCCGCTACCTTGAGAAACATGCGGACAGTAGTAAGCTTAACAACCGGCGCAAATATTTCTTTGTAATCTTTGCCCTCCTTTTGGCGATTCCTCATGACTACCAACCGAGCTTTATGTCTCTCATAGTACCATCCGAGTTATATTTGAGTTTGAAAACGAATCTACACCCAATGGCTGTTTTGCCCGGCGGTAAGTCTTCAATATCCCATGTATGTTGTTTTTCTAAAGCCTTAACTTCGAAATTCACAGCATTCCGCCAAACTTTGAGTTGCATTGCATCATTATACGATTCTGGATCATATCCAGCGGTAATGGCAGCGAGAAAAGCTGCATGATGGGCAGAAAAACGTTCACACGTCACATAATGAGCGAGAGGATAGATGGCCGTACCTGAGCTCGAAGATGACGCTAGTGCAGGAGAGTGCGAGGAGTCATTACAAGTCGTCGCGTAAACTTCGTAATTCTGCAAGCGAGTATTCATGATCTTTCTTCTGTGACCGCTACCAAGTTCTGGTTATGTCAAATCAGTTGTCGGTATCGGAAGCGAAGGCGGTAGTTCAGGTGGCGGAGACATAGAGGTCTCGCCATGTCCTTCGAAACTCTCCTGGTTGTCTACACTCGATGGGGATGGCGAGTTCACTCTATCCTCGGCTAAGCTCCCCCTTTCAACAACTTCCCCAAAATCATGATCACAAAACAAAGGCGTAACAGGATATGTAGTGCCGAGATCTTTGTTTTCGGTTGTAGAAACCGCAAAAGGGAACGTCGTCTCATGAAATTTCACATCCCGTGAGACAAAGAACTTGTGGGTCTCCAAATCGTACATCATCCATCCTTTTTTTCCATAGGGATATCCCATAAAGACGCACTTTCTACTTCGTTCTCTGAATTTATCTTTATCCCGAGAGATCTTACGAGCGTAACTCAAACATCCAAATACTTTCAAACCATCGAAGACAGGGGCCTTGCCATATAAAATTTCATATGGTGTTTTACCTTGCAATAGAGGTGTAGGAGTTCGATTAAAAAGGTGACTTGCTGCGAGGACACACTCGCCCCAAAATTTGACCGGTAATGAGGCTTGGAACATCAAAGACCGAGCTACGTTAAGGATGTGTCTATGTTTGCGTTCCACACGCGCGTTTTGTTGCGGTGTATAGACGCACGATGTCTGATGAAGTATTCCTTCTTGCTCGAAATAACGTCTCAAACATGTGAATTCAGTGCCATTGTCGGTTCTTACGACTCGCACTTTCTTATCAAATTGGCGAGTGACCATCGCACAAAATTTCTGCAGACATTCAGATACTTCACGTTTTTCAAGCAGTAAATAAACCCATATGGCTCTGGAATGATCATCCACGATCGTCAGAAAATACACTGACCCTGACGTAGACGGAGTACGATAAGCACCCCAGACATCGCAATGTATCAAATCAAAAATACCAACTGATTTATTATAGCTTTCTGAAAAAGAATCCCGAGTTTGTTTAGCTCGATAACAAATATCACATCCTCCGTCTGTTTCAACGGATTTTCCAATATCTAAAACACCAGATAAAGAAGACAAAACACGAGCAGAGGGGTGTCCTAATCGACTATGCCACAGATCGCGTTGAACCTTGGTCGTTGCGTTGTTTGCTTGTCCACAGAAGATACCCCTGAACTTGTAAACCCCATCGCACTCTTCACCCGCACCAATCATCATCTTCGAGGTACGGTCCTGCAAAACACATAAATCCTCAGTAAACGTGATCGAGCCTTTAGTCGTTTTAAGCAATTTCGCAACAGAGATTAAAGAACATGTCAATTCTGGTGAGTATAAAACTCCATTCAGCCATATATCTCCTCCCAAACACATTCGTCCTTGCTGTTGAGCCAAGGCGCGATCTCCGTCAGGAAGACGAATGGAGCAAGGCGCAATCTCTGTTACATCACTCAAAAAATCGATATTCGAAGTCATGTGGTGCGAAGCACCAGAGTCAATGATCATTTATGTTTTACCAGAAAGTTTGGCGGCGGATTCCGAAGTTTTCTGTTGATTCATGAACCCAATTAAGGCCGTCCATTGGTCGTCGCTCAGCTGTGGTAGCGAGCCTCGATCGTGACCTCCTTCGCGACGCACTGCTGCTGTGGAATTTGTGACCGGCTGAACCAATGCTGAGTGTGCCGATCCACTCGATTCAGGGAATGTTTGTGAGACATTGGCACGCGCGAAACTCGAATTCGAGCCTCGCCCTCTTCCAAAACCGCCAGCAGCTCCTCCTCCTCGGCCGAAACGTCCGCCGCGACCACCTCCTCTGTTTCTGAAACTTCTTCCTCGTTCTCCCCATCCGTCGGGGAACCCTTTGATTTGGTAACAATCGGATATGTCATGCCCGTATTTTCCGCAATGCGTACATGTGACATCGCGAGACTGAAAGTTTCCTGTTCTTCCTCTGTTACTGGATTGGGCTGCGAACCCGACAACTTCTGCTCTCTCTTCTTTGTTTCGAGTGATGGTTTCTTGTCTCTCATCACGAACCACTCGTTGATACACTTGTGACAATTTCAGCAATGGCTCCATGTTGGTTAGAGTTGATCGAATTCCTCCAAAACGCACATCATCTAGTCCCATCAAAAATTGATGAATGCGTTCATTGTCTCTAGCTTGCTCCAGCTTTGCAGCCATCTCTCCACATGAGCATGACATCAAAGGCTCATACACAGCTAGTTCATCCCACATCTTCTTTAGTCTCCCATAGTACATCATCACGCTATCACCTTGTTGTTTGCAATTAGCCAAATCGGCTTTCAACTCATGTACTCTTGGTCCGTTCCCGACCGAGAAGTGTAGCTTCAAATCCTCCCACAGTATGCTCGCGTCATCTACGAGTGAAATCGAGATCCTCAAAGTCGGTTCAATCGTGTTCATGATCCATGCCACAATCATAGAATGAACGACTTCCCATTGCTCCAGATCCGATGCTCCTGTCGGTTTCGTCAAGGTTCCATCAATGAACCCAATCTTCCTCTTTGTTCGCAAGGCATTCCACACATGCTTGGCCCAATCTTCATAGTTGTCTCCTCTCAACTGCACTGCAGTTATCAAATTTCATGGTCCTTCAGATGGATGTAAGTAAAACGACGAAGAAACAAGATTTTCTTTCACCTTCTCCACCAAGGTTGATTCATCTTTTTCGTGAGTCATCATAATCGAAGCCACACGTTAACCAACGATATTCAGAATTATGAATCTAGGTTTGGCTCTAATACCATGTGAAAGTTGGAATAGAACGGCTTGTCCTTTATTAGATACAAAGAACGATATATATATACAAGCGAGAGAACCCTAGTCTCTATACGAATAAGGAAACTTAAGAGAAAATGAATATATACAAATCCATCCCGTAATATCCTCCAATCCTCTTTCTCACGCTCGTTGTAATGTAACTTCCCAAAAATATCCCAGAAAGCTGAATCGATTCTACTTCACCTCCATTCCCAATATACAGCAAACATAAACTTAAAACTCAATCCACAAAGGTGCAGCCGTTACGAACCAGCTTCAAACTTAAACCCCTCTCCCACAAACTTCATATCGTCCACCTTCTCCTACTGTAAATGCCCATTATGTGGAATTTGAAAGAGCATATCATACTAATAACTCCCCAATTCCCACCAGTGCTCCACCATTTTTATATAGACATCGATCGGCTCACAACTTTCACATCCACCCCATATCCTAGCGCTTCCATGGTGTCGTCAGGCTCAAATTCTATCCCACAAATCCAGCAACACATGTCCGTCAATGAAATAAAATTTAGATAAATTTATTTTTTTCTTAAATTTCAAAATAATTTTTAAGAAAAAATTATTCCATGCTATATAACTAGCTAACGCGGGTTAAATAAACTTTGTTTTTAATATAATATTATTAGGTCGATGTTCAAAAATGTTCACTGTAGAGACTATTTCATTGAATATGAGCCCCTAATTGATAGGATCCGGTTCCGAAAGAAAAAAATATACTCATTTTCTTTTCAATAAGTAAAATAATATTGAGAATCAAAGAATTATGTAATCAAAATTTAATAGATTCAGAAACCTACTTATAAAGCTATAGGATTTGGAAAACAAATATGTTTTCTCAGGTTAGAGCACTTTCCCTTTCTCAAATTTTTTTTCCACTAAATATATTACTATTACAAGCTCAAAAGAGTAAAGGAAAGACAAACCCAAGGTCGAAACATCGACATGTGCCTAATAAACGGGCGAAAACACAAATCTAAAGACCAGAGCACAAAGGCTCAACAAACATAAGAAAAAAAAAACATAGCATTACATCTCCTTTGTAACGCAGCACTTCTGTCATCTCAAATTTTATGGGTACTATTTTTTTTTAATTATCGATAATATTTGTTTTCCCCCCTTATATCTCTTATTTTGTTTTGTAAAATTAATATCTATATTATAAAAAAGAAAATATGTGCAAAGCTAATATAAAGTCCATTAGAAACATTTGGTGAACTTTTACGAGAAAAGAATGAACACATGATCTCTAAGGTCTCACTCTCATCTTTAGAGATGTTAATAAAATCGGAACAACATTTTATTTTCATAACTTCTAATTTAAAACAAATAACACATTCATATAAAATTAACAACATTTCACTTTCACAACTTTTAGCTTAAAATAATCAATTCACATAATAAATTAATAATAATTTATTTTTAATTAATATAAAACCAATAAAATCTACAACTGCCCATTATGTAACTATCCCGATCTCACCTTTTGTGTTATTTTAATATATTAAAATATTTTCAGGTAAAACCAAAAAAAAACGACGGGTCCATGGATTTATATCCATAGATTAAATTATTGTGATTTATATCCATAGATTAAAACGACGGGTCCAATCCATGCCAAAGGAAAACCGGTGGTCCATTTAAATACACATTCACAATATTATAAAATATCCCTACAAAAAGAAAGAAAAAAACTAATACGTCATACGTGGAACGGGTCTTTTGACTGGTTAATTTTATTGGAAAATTAAATAATCTTCAGACACATGCTTAAACTATAAACAATTATTCATTAGTCTTTGAGTAATTTTTTTTTTCTTTTTTTTGGGTATAGAAACATAAAAAAAGGAGAAAATTATGAGTTGTTAGATCTACAAAAGGTGACAATAGTTAAATGCGCGTTGTCACACAAACAAGTTTTACATGCGCGTTGGATCGTTAAATCTATAAAAGTTTGTACTGTTTCTAAACCGGGATGAATGGTGGGACAAACGCCGTCTGCTCGTAGCAGAACGGCGCCGCCGGATGTTGCCACTTCTTGAAAACCGGCGTCTTCTTCTCTTCCTCCGCCGGTTTCTCAGTCTCATTCTGCGGCGGAGGAACATTAGATTGGTGGAAGGAAGGTTTTGGGGAAGAAGCGAGTGGCGAGAGGAGAGGGATGGCTACGTTCCACGTAATAACTGACGCAAGCTCGATCTTTAAAGACGGAGCTCGTCTCTGTAGTCGGTTTCCGGCGCCTGAAGTGCTTGTTTTCAACATCGTCGAGGCCATGGAGATAGATTCGTGAAATTTGTTGTGATATTAGAATTTTGTTGTATCTGAGGATTGATTGTGGCGTGTGATGTTTTGTGTGTAGCTAATATATAGGGTATAAGGGGATACGACATGTTGACTACGTACACGCTTCGGTACGTATGGTCAAAGAGTTGAAAGAGGAAAATGAGCTGTTTTATCTTTGGCCGTATCGCCGACTAATTTTCATCGGGAATATTCTTTCTTTCGTTGACGTTTTCTTTTTAATGATTTGTTCTCTAAAGTTTGTTTCAATTTGAATGAAAGTTTACAAAAAAAATATATATTTAAGCTACATAACTAACCACTACAAAAAAAAAAAAACAGTTTATTTACGACGACCAATTAATACAGTCGAAAATCTATCGGAAATAGACTTACCAATAAATTTCTGATAGATTTTGACCATTGGATTTATTTTGTCGGATATTTAGATCAGTTTGAAACTTTCTGAAGAAATTCTGAAGGACCTAAATTTTAGACGAAATTTCAATGGTCAAAATCTGTTAAGTCAATGTTCATTTTTTTTTTTGTCTGCCGACCAATGTTCATATAAATATATACATTTTTACTTGTTGTTTTGTTTTGATTATTAAAAACCATGTTAGAGAGCCCACTTAAAAGTTAAAACTAACATTATCATATACAACAAATTAATAAATACAATAAAATAATAAATTTTACTAGTTTTAAGTCACGCCAATTTATAAAAAAAAACCGATAAATAATTTTTTAATGTGTAAAAAACCTAAAACATCAATAATTTGTATTAGCAAAAAAAAAAAACATCAATAATTTGAAATGGAGAGAATATATATTAAACAAATAAAAAAAAACAAAGTGTTACATTTTTCTTAAGCATTTGTTGTCTTGTCGCTTAAGAGACAGCTAGAGATTACGGAGTTGCAGAGATCTTGGCCGTTAAACTCAACATCCCACAAAGCTCCGGATACAAACTCTTCCTTATGGACGCGTAAACCTCACCGTTCCATTTCTTCGCCGCCAAACTCTCGCCAAGACTCACCGTAGCCTCAACCACACCTTCCGCGCTATCATGCGCCGCCGAGTCAACGATCCCCAAAGCCACCGCATCCTCTCCTTTGATCTTCTTCCCGCTCAGCAACAGCTCCCGCCTCGCAATACTCGTCCCGATCTTAGCCACGAACATCGCCGAGAAGTAGTCCGGCAACGGCAGCCCGATATCCACCTCGCTCATGTATAAAACCCCACGGTCTTTCCTCATGAAAACGTAGTCGTGGCTCAGCGCAAACATCAGCCCCGAGGCGGCCGCATGGCCGTTCAAGGCGGCTATCGTCGGCATTGGGAGATCGAATAGCGCTGCTATCACCGGTTTGAACGATTTGACCATTTGGTGCATCCGGTCTATGGTGCCGGTTTGGGATCCAGCTGATTGGGCCCATGCAAGATCGAAGCCGTTGGAGAAGAACTTTCCGTGAGCTGTGGTGATGAGGACGGAGCCACGCGTGGATTGAGATTTGGCTTGTTCGAGAAGCGAGAGAATGGAGGCGATCGTGTCGGGGTGGAATCTGTGCTCGTCGTCGCCCGTTAATGTTAGAAAGAAGAGATCGCCGCGTTTCTCTAACGTGCACATGGTGCGTATGTTAAGGATTTAGATGAATGAAGTTGAATAAGTGAAGTGTATATCTGTATATGGAAGAGATAGAGCTGTATATTTATTAGAGGTGATTTAGCACCAAAGGTCTTAAATTGGGTAATCTTCCCAACCATTTTGTTGTCACAGTATTAAATGCACACGGGAATGACATTGTAGTGGTTGGAGTTTAGAATGAATTTTTAAAATTGACTGTTTTGAAAGTATGTGGTATAGTTTTGGTACATTAATCTGTGATTGAGCTAATTTTGAGTTTATTTAAAGGTTTGATGGACAATTTTATCGCTTGAGATTTGCAGTTTTGGCATGAGTTAATGATTAGTAAATTTGATTCGCTAGGATATTAACATGATTGGTTAATTAGTTCACTGGCTTTTTAACATTAGTTGGATTAGTTCACTAACCCTTTTGTTATATTGACAAGCTAAACTCAACAAATGATAATACAATCAAATAAAGGCATAAATATAACCTAAGATGGACTACATGCATTTGATTATACAAAGACCATACGGAAATAGGTAATGGAAACGTCCACATACTGGAAACTTGCCGACCAATAAAGTATCCTATCCAAAACACATTTTTCTTTGTGTCCTTTGGCAATAATGTATTAGATTTCTCACTTAGATTTAAGGGTTGATTAGCCGATCATTTTTTCTACGGCTCAAATTATGTTTTGAAAGGCTATGAAAACTCTTTTTTTTTTCTTTCTCTCTCTCTCTCCAATCTCTCTCCTCTCTCTCAATTTCAAAGTATCCAGTCCGTACACACCCTTACTCCCTAGACGACGACAATAGATGACAACAATTGTCATTTCACTTAAATCTCAAATATCCCATCTCCTAGATCTTTATTTACTCACTCCTAGCGTGCAAGACACCGATGCAGAATTCTGAACAATCACTACCTAGACAAAAATGTTATTCCCTCCGTTTTAAATTAAATATCGTTTTAGAAAAAAAAATATTATGAAATAAGTATCGTTTTTTTTTTTTGTCAACAGGCTTAATACCTATTCCGATTCGGTGAACCAAATCGGGGGTATCAAGTTTACATAAGTGAAATCTGATGGGTAGACGCGAGCACCTCGTGCTAGCTTGTCTGCCACTGTATTGCTCGCGCGTGGGATGTGTGTGATTGAGAAAAAGGTGAATACCTCCTTGCTCCTCTTGAACTCCTCCAAATGTAGTGTAAAAGCCGGCCACTCCTTGGGTGTAGACACCATCTTCACCAACTCTGAGCAGTCCGTTGCAAAGGCTATCGCCGTCTTGTGATTTGCAATCATGCAATACATCGCCCAGATGAGCGTTTCCAATTCTACGTGCAGCGGGGATAAACTTCTTCGTAGATTACGGGACCCCATAATTACTCATTCGACTCCCTCCTGAAAGCATAACCATCCTAGACCAGAATAGTTATCCGTTTCCTTCCACGAACCATCAATATAGCATGTCAGTCCATTATATTCATCTTGTTGACCCGTATTATGACCGATTTGTTGGGAAGTTGTGTCTGGTTCACTATACTGTGCCGTTTCCCAAGTTATTGCTTCTGTTTCCGCTATCCGCAGAATCTCTTCTGGATTTCTATCCACATTTGAGAACACCTTGTCGTTCCTTGCTTTCCAAATATTCCACACAATCCAAGGAAACATTGTATTCCTTTCCTCTTTTGGGAGTCTCCAAAAGAGATGATCCAAATTGGAGAAAACCGATGTCATTGGGAAAACCCCCGGGGCCGATGGAATATGAGAGAGTGCCCATGTTTGTAGCGCTGGTGGGCATTCAAACAGAACATGGTTAATCGTTTCCCCTTCCGCTCCACATCGAGGACATTGTGTATCACAATTTATTCCTCGAGCGCGTAAATTTGCTGAAACCGAGAGACACCCCGAAATGGTTTGCCAAATGAAATGTCGCAATTTCGGTGGACATGTTAATTTCGATGTGTGTGCCTGTAATTTCTTAATATCCGGACCGTAAAAGTAATTTTCGCCATTGTCTGTGTTTTGTTGTTCAATATGGTATCCCGACTTTACCGTATATTTTCCTGTTTTTGTATAGTGCCAACCAAGAGTGTCTGGACGATATGTGCTGCTGATGGGTATACCGCGAATAATTTCCACATCGGCCGGGTCGATAATTGCATTTATCAACTCCCAATTCCACGTTTGTGTCGCTGGATCAACCAAATGATTGACCCTAAGATTGGGGTAATAATTATACCCTTTACATATTGCTGACCTCGGGGGAGAAGATGGTATCCAAGGATCATTCCATACTGAGATGGAGCCACCTGAACCAACTCTTTTGATGAGCCCTTTTGAAACCAGAGGTCGAGCCGAAATAATACTCCTCCACCCAAAGGACGGGGAGTATGATCGTATATGATCTAATGGGTCTGTGTTCCGAAAGTAACGACCCTTAAAAACTCGAGCAAATAAAGAATCCAGTTTTTCCATTAACCGCCATAGTTGTTTTGCCAGCAGTGCCGTGTTAAATTCCTCTATTATTCGGAAACCAATTCCGACATCTGATTTGCTCCGACACATCTTCTTCCAAGCCATCCAATGCATCCCTTTTTGGTGTCCGTCGGAACTCCACCAGAAACGCGCTGCCGCACTAGTTAGTTTTGCGGTAATAGACTTGGGTAGTCGAAAGCATGACATAACGAAAGTCGGCATAGCCGAGGCTACCGATTTAAGTAGAACCTCTTTACCCCCTTTGGTTAGTAGCCTTGATGTCCATCCATTAACTCTGTCATTATGTCTTTCGACGACGAAATTAAATATCTTACTCTTTGCTCCTCCGAGACTTTCCGGGAGATCCAGATAAGTACCCACCCCTCCCATATTTTGGATTCCTAACAATTTTTTTTATTTCGTCCTGTACTGCATCTTGTACTGTATGTCCGAAAATTAAGGAAGATTTTGAAAAATTAATTTGTTGCCCTGAGACCGACTCGTACTGTTTAAGTATATGTAATATGGTGTGACTCTCCTGTACCGTAGCCTTGCAGAAGAACAGACTATCGTCCGCAAAGAGTAAGTGTGAGACTGCTGGGCCTACCCTCGCCACTTTCAACCCCGTAAGTGATTTATCTCTCTCTGCTTTCCGTATATTGGCTATCAAGACCTCCGTACAAAGTATAAATAAATATGGTGATAATGGGTCGCCTTGTCGTAGTCCTCTGAATGGCGTTATTTGTCCTTTGGGGTTACCGTTGATAAGTACCTTATATTGTACCGATTGGATGCACCACATCATCCATGAAATCCACTTTTCCGCAAAACCAAACTTCCTCAAAAGGTGTTCAATAAATGGCAATTCTACCCGGTCATATGCTTTGCTCATATCCGTCTTAATTGCCATATACTTACTTTTGCAAGATTTATTGGTACGTAGACCGTGAAACATCTCCTGTGCGATCAAAATGTTATCAGAGATCAGTCTCCCTGATACAAAGGCTGATTGGGTCTCTGAAATCAGGTCCGGTAGCAATCTCTTTAACCTCTGACATAAAACCTTGGAAATGATCTTATAGCCCACATTACAGAGACTTATAGGTCGTAATTCCGTCATACGAGTGGGCCGTCCTGTCTTCGGGATTAGGCAGATATTAGTCATGTTCAGCCGTTGGTCAAAAAAACCTGTTTCCAGAAAACCGTTAACCAGTCCTACTACATCTATCTTTATAATTTGCCATGATCGTTGGAAGAATAAAGTCGTCATTCCGTCCGGGCCCGGAGCCTTTTCTGGATGCATCATGAAAAGGGCTCTGCAAACTTCATCTTCCGTAGCCATCGCCGTAAGCATATCATTGTTCTGTTCCGAAACTAAAGCCGGAATATCACTAAGTGCATTCTATAAATCCGTCGGGGAGGTTGATGTGAATATATCCTCGAAATAGTTAACCGCCACTTGTTCCACCTCTTTATCCGAGGTAACCCAAGATCCTGATGCATTATGTAGTCCAGTAATCCGATTTCGCGCTCGTCTTTGCTTAACTTGCGCGTGATAGAACTTTGTATTTCTGTCCCCCACTGTTGCCCATAATGTGCGACTTTTCTGTTGCCAAAATAACTCCTCATCTAAATAAGCCTCTTTCAGTTTCCTCGTAATATCCATCAATTCCTCGGGTGTACTATTATCATCATTCTGGACCTCCTCTAAAGCTTGTTGTAAATCTCTAATTTTCTCCTTGCCGTATGGTAAATTATTTTTCCGCCATTTTGATAGTTCTCTCCGGCAATTCGTTATTTTTTCTATAAATGAGGATCCGTTACCACCTGTGTTAATTTACCAGCCCTTTGAAATTGTGTCCATAAGGCCGTCCCGTCCGATCCACCGTTTATCAAACCGAAACTGGCCCCGTTTCCGCGGTATTTTATCTTCAATGGTGGCAACAAGTGGCCTATGGTCCGACCCAATCATTGCCAAGTATTCGACATATGAATGAGAAAAAATTTCATGCCAATCCTCATTAGCTAAGGCCCTATCCAGACGGCACCGAACAATTTTCGAATTCCGTCTTCCCCTCCAGGACATGGTATTTCCAAGACACTGAAATTCCAGAAAACCGCAATGTTGTATCATAAGATTGAAAGACATAAATGAGGATGCAGGTCGTAAATTTCCTCCTTGTTTTTCATTATTTCCAGTAATTTCGTTTAAATCGCCAATTATAAACCAAGGGGCGTCTCGTGTTGTGCTTGTTCGGGTTAACCGTTCCCAAACTTGATCCCGGTTTTTTGGTACCGGGTCACCATAAAGAAATGATAAAAAAACCTTTTTTCCTTGTATAGTCGCCTCGATATCAATTATTCGATTACTTGAAAATAAAACATTAACATCCAAAGAATCATCATAAAATAAAGCGAGTCCGCCACTCGCACCACGCGGTTCGACCGTGTACAATTTATTATAACCGAAATGAAATTGAAAATTTTGCATAAAAGAAAATTCTTGCTTGGTTTCTGAAAGAAATAAACACTCTGGTTTATGTTTCTTCCAAACCTCCCTTAGATAACCTATTGTGTACTTATTCCGGAGACCCTGACAATTCCAACTCATAATTATCATAAATTGACTAATTTTTTTTCCTGAACCGGTCTTCAAGTTTGATGAAACCTGCGAACCTGGCCCCTTTGCCTCATCCCCAATACGAACCGAAGCCTTCGCCGCCATCTTCTTCCACGGAGAATTCAACGCTTGGACCATCGCAGAGAAAAATGACAAGGGCCGAATATTTGAAACAAAAAGGGATTGAAGTGTTGTGATGAAACGCACTCTCTCCCTCCGTTTTATACCCAAGTCCCTGTCTGCGTAATGAGATCTTCCATATCTCGTTATTGATACTAGCAATTGAATCAGGTATTACAAAAATCAATGATAGCCCCAATCGTGCTTTCACACTGCCGAGAACCGTACTTTCAAGCTTCCGAGAACCGTACTTTCAAGCTTCCGGGAATCGTACCAGGACCATACTATCAAACTTTCGAGAAATAAGTATCGTTTTATGATTCTAATTCAATTTATCATATAGATTTATCACTTTTAATTTAATCTTAATTAAATTAATAAAACTATTAAATATTATTGAATTTCAATAGTTAAATAAGAGTATATAACATAACATTTATTTTTAAGTTAAATAAGAGCATATAACATAACATTTATTTTTATCCTTAATTAGTGTGAAAAAACCTTAAACGACATTTAAACTGAAACGAAGAGAGTAAGTCATTAAGAGGTGTGATTATCACCTAGTGTTGTGCATAATAACCGAACCGAACGAAACCGAACCGAACAGAAATTAATGGTTCAGTTTGGTTATGGTTACTTCACAATAACCGAATGGTTATTTTTTTTATATCCATTGGTTATGATAACCGAATGGTTATTAACCAATAACCAATGGGTATCCATGGATATCAAAAAAAAAAAATAATAATAATATTATGTTTATTTTCTCTAACTAACCGAAATAACCGAAACTAACCGAAATATTTCCGAAATTTAACCGAAATAACCGAAACTTTCCGAAATGTAACCGAAATAACCAGAATATTTTAAAATTTAACCGAAATAACCGAAACTAACTGAAAATATTTGAAATTTAACCGAAAATAACTGAAAATAACCGAAACCATTCGGTTAACCGAAAATAACAGAAAGATTTCGGTTACCAAGCGGTTATTAATTTTGATAACCATACCGAACCGAACCGAATGGTAACCGAACCGAAACCGAATTGAAAACTGTTACTAACCGAATGGATAGTAAAAGACATAACCGAACGTAACCGAAAACCGAAATAACCGAACCGAATAACCATATGCCCATCTGATATGATAATGGAACCACCCGAGAAGAACCATATGCTTTGTTCAGCACCAACGAAGTCCGTGATCAACTCGAATGGCCCAACGACCACTTGAACTACATTCTCACCTCTAATAGAGCACTCCTAGAAGTTGAATCAATCCATTCCGAGTTCAGGTGAAGAAGTTATTCAACTTCCAAGACATGTGAATCCCAGCCGACGCGAATCGGACATACATGCGTTCAAATAATTCTTCCAACCAAACCAGAAGAAATTAAATTACAAACCAAATTGTTCTGGAATCTTTATTCATCAGAGCATCTTTGAAAATTGGATTCACTCCAAAACCAGTTCAGACTTGGAAGCGACAGAATTTACAAGTCAATGGATCTCCTTCATGCCCTATTGCGTGACTGGGCCAAAGATCGTGTTGCACAGCCCAACTCAGGTACGATCTCGACACGAAACAAACTGGAGAATGTTAATGGATCTCTTATGTTTCCAACAAGACCAAGATCAGAAGAAATGGACATCGGATCACAAAGTTATTCACCATTTTCCTAAATGGGTCAACCTGATGCTATGCTTGGAGAATGCTAGGCCCAGCTGGATTGGAAGCTTACAAACTTATGTGTGGCATCCAGAATACATTTCTAAGCCTAATAAGAAGTTCAAATTCATGGCCCAAGAAGAATAAACAAGAGGAAGAGCAAGAGTCTTTTATTTTGAATTTACCTTGTGTTTTAATGCTTGTCTTCCCAAGACTATTTCGCTCTCCTTCATGCAAACCTTGTTGTTTGCTTATTTAATCTTTGTAAGATCATTGATCAGAAAAACAATTATGCAATAAAAATTCTCTTTTTTTTTTTTACGATTTTCTTAGAGTGGATTCTCTTTGTGTTCGTAAATTTCTTTCGATCTCTTTAGTGGATTCTAAGAGATCAAAAGACGGTCTTATCAAAGGATTTTTCATCATCCTTTGTGTATACCATACTACCGATCGTCGTGTCGTGAACGTCAATAGCGAGCTGAGTGTTGGAAGGATTTTCAGGTGGATTCCCACGCCTTCGAGCCTGCTCCACGTTCCGAAGCTACGGTTTCACCGCCTTGAACCTCCATTCAAGGATTATCCAAAACCATTACCACTCCTTTGAGAGATCCCTTGGGCAAGGGTGTATTAGGTGGTATCAGAGCAACTCAAGGACTCGGTAAATTCATTCCATCATCTTCGATCATCACTCCATCTTTTCATCTTCTAATCTCGTCATCTTCTTACAAAAAAAAAAATGAGTGGGATTAAGGTTCCAAGGTTCTATGGAGATGACGATCCAGCCGCATATCAAGATTGGGAGAAAAAGATTGAGCTCGTTTTCGATCTCAACAATTTTTCTGACCGTAAAAAGATACGAGTTGCAACTTTTGGGTTCCATGACTATGCGAATACTTGGTGGGATCGATCGGAGAAAAAAAGATGGAGAAACGGAGAGTATCAAGTTGAAACATGGGCTGAGATGAAGGCTCTAATGAGGAGACGCTTTGTGACCAGAAGTTATCTTCGAGAGCAACGATTGAGGGAAGAACAACAACCTGGAGATTCCAGTTTACAAATTGAGGCGTTGCATAAGGCGTATTTGGTTGAGCAGCAACAACTCAAGAAGATGATCCCTAAACCGATCAAGGAGATTGAGGAAAATAAACGTACACCAAAGCGATTGAGGGAAATCATGGAGTCATATATTCCATGCTGATCAAGGAGAAGAAGCCAGATCCAATTCAACCTTCCCCAATCCAAGACGGTACAGTTTTGAGGACGAAACTTTTTGAAGAGGGAGAGTATGATATGAAAATGGAACCACCCAAGAACAACCATGTGCTTTGTTCAGCACCAACGAAGTCCGTGATCAACTCGAATGGCCCAACGACCACTTGGACTACATTCTCACCTCTAATAGAGCACTCCTCGAAGTTGAATAAATCCATTCCGAGTTCAGGTGAAGAAGTTATTCAACTTCCAAGACATGTGAATCCCAGCCGACGCGAATCGGACATACAGGCGTTCAAAGAATTCTTCCAATCAAACCAGAAGGAATTAAATTACAAACCAAATTGTTCTAGAATCTTGATTCATCAGAGCATCTGTGAAAATTGGATTCACTCCAAAACCAGTTCAGACTTGGAAGAGACAAAATTTACAAGTCAATGGATCTCCTTCATGCCCTATTGCGCGACTGGGCCAAAGATCGTGTTGCACAG
The DNA here is from genome assembly GCA_002933935.1 of Eutrema yunnanense. Lineage (NCBI taxonomy): Eukaryota > Viridiplantae > Streptophyta > Magnoliopsida > Brassicales > Brassicaceae > Eutrema > Eutrema yunnanense. The sequence continues at coordinate 759,946 of PKML01027533.1, read as the reverse complement.
CCCAACTCAGGTACGATCTCGACACGAAACAAATTGGAGAATGTTAATGGATCTCTTATGTTTCCAACAAGACCTAGATCAGAAGAAATGGACATCGGATCACAAAGTTATTCACCATTTTCCTAAATGGGTCAACCTGATGCTATGCTTGGAGAATGCTAGGCCCAGCTGGATTAGAAGCTTACAAACTTATGTGTGGCATCCATGATACATTTTTAAGCCCAATAAGAAGTTTAAATTCATGGCCCAAGAAGAATAAACAAGAGGAAGAGCAAGAGTCTTTTATTTTGAATTTAACTTGTGTTTTAATGCTTGTCTTCCCAAGACTATTTCTCTCTCCTTCATGCAAACCTTGTTGTTTGCTTATTTAATCTTTGTAAGATCATTGATCAGAAAAACAATTATGCAATAAAAATTCTCTTTCTTTTTTTTACGATTTTCTTAGAGTGGATTCTCTTTGTGTTCGTAAATTTCTTTCGATCTCTTTAGTGGATTCTAAGAGATCAAAAGACGGTATCTTATCAAAGAATTTTTCATCATCCTTTGTGGATACCATACTACCGATCGTCGTGTCGTGAGCGTCAATAGCGAGCTGAGTGTTGGAAGAATTTTCAGGTGGATTCCCACGCCTTCGAGTCTGCTCCACGTTCCGAAGCTACGGTTTCACCGCCTTGAACCTCCATTCAAGGATTATCCAAAACCATTACCGCTCATTTGAGAGATCCCTTGGGCAAGGGTGTATTACCATCCCTATCACCCTTAGCTACGCCAGAAATGTTGATTCCCAAAAAATGTGAGACACCTCATAGCTATTCGATCTATTCAGAGTTATAAGCATAAAATCACATCCATTGAAAACACTATGGAGTCGATCACTTAATGTTGAGTTAAATACAACCCAACCGACCACCCGAAAATCCGGTTTACGAACTCGGCTCATGTAGTTCCTAGAAAGAACCCTTTCATTCTGCACAATGAAAGAGGTATGAGTTTCATGGGATGTAAACCTTACATTTGATCACAACCCACACTTCTAAAATTCGGTTTGAACCTTCATTTATCAAACTAGAACCTCCATGCCGAAGCATTCGACCATTCATCATATATTTAGCTTGTTCCATATGTTCTATCTATTCTCTAGAGCTAACTTATGTGACACACTGCATAAGATATTCAATCAAGTTAAGAGTTCTCAGCATCAATTCACGTCCGTCGAAACACACTTATGGATCAATCACTCAATCCTCCACAGTTAAGTATAACCCGACCCGACCACCCAACGAAAGTTTAAATTCGGAGATTCGTACACGGCAGCCCATGGGCTTTTACTAATGGAATGAATTGCAACAAATACTAGGCCCACAGTAGTTGTTTCATATGGAAATATCGGGATTTTCACGTAGTATCACCAGAAACACAAGGACTTAATTGCTAATTTCTCACTGTTCTAGATAAGAATGCTCTATTGCATAAATTCAACAAATCACGTAGTTCAATTTCAATTCTAACTCTTCCTTCTTCTCCATTCCAAATCCTGCGCCGCCCTCACCATGTGCACGTTAGAGAAGCGCGGCGATCTCTTCCTCCTAACCCTAACCGGCGACGGCGAGCACAGATTCCACCCCGACACGATCGCCTCCATTCTCTCGCTTCTCGAACAAGCCAAATCTCAATCCACGCGTGGATCCGTTCTCATCACGACCGGTCGCGGGAAGTTCTTCTCCAACGGATTTGATCTCGCCTGGGCCCTATCCTCCGGATCCAAAACCGGCGCCGCGGAACGGCTTCACCACATGGTCGAATCATTCAAACCGGTGGTCGCAGCGCTCCTCGATCTCCCGATGCCGACGATCGCCGCCTTGAACGGCCACGCCGCCGCCGCGGGACTGATGCTTGCGCTGAGCCACGACTATGTTTTGATGAGGAAAGACCGTGGGGTTCTGTACATGAGCGAGGTGGACATCGGGCTTTCGATGCCGGACTACTTCGCGGCGATGGTTCGGTCTAAGATCGGGACGAGCGCGGCGAGGCGAGAGGTGTTGCTGAGCGGGAAGAAGATGAGAGGAGAAGAAGCGGTGGCTCTTGGGATCGTTGACTCGGCGGCGCATGATAGTGAGGAAGGGGTTGTGGAGGCTAGTGTGCGCCTTGGGGAGAAATTGGCGGCGAAGAAATGGAGCGGTGAGGTTTATGCGTCGATCAGGAAGAGTTTGTATCCGGAGCTTTGTGGTATACTGAATTTGGAGGCTAGAATCTTTGCAAACCCTAAGCTCTAAAAGTTCTTCCAGAGCAATTTAATTTTGGCAGAAAACACATTTTGTTTTTGGGACAAAACAATGTTCAACTTTAGAATTATGTGATCACAGAAACAATAAAAAAAAAAAAGTTCAATTTTTGTCATCTTTTTCAGCAACACATCTCCAAGGCGTATCTTGCAAACCATTTTCCAAATAATGTTTATTGTGTTATTAACTAGAGTCAATTGGGTAAATATTCATAAGCATGACCGCGGTTAAGGTTATTTAACCACCGGTTACGGTTAGAATTTTTTTTAATCTTAACATTAACCGTTTAATATACGGTTAAAACGGTTACGGTTAAATACAAATCTGGTTAATACGGTTACGGTTAGATATGGTTACGGTTACCTTTGACAATAAATGGTTAATGTCATGATTTATAATTAAATAATTATAAATTTTATAAACTAGAATAATAAAAAGTAAAAATTATCTCTCGAAGCTCAAGCGTGTCTTGACGATTGGACTAGAGCCGAATATAGACAACAAGAATACATTCGAGACAATGAAGAAGAGTTATAAGAGATTGATAGTGATGTATCAACAACCAGATCCGAAGATAGTGAATAATTTTTTTTTTAATTTTTCTTTTAACTAAATTGTTGTAATAGTTTACTTACTTTTTAGGTTATAGATTAATCAAATGTATTTTGAAATATTTTAAAACAAACTAATAAAAACTTTAGTTAGTTTATTTTACCCTTATTAAGAAAATTGTTTAGAATATTAGTTATACACTTCTAGTTATTTGTATATATAATTATAATTATTAGTATATATAATTTTATTTTTAAAACGGTTACAATTAAAATTTTACGGTTTAACCTTGCAGTTAACCAACGGTTTTGATACGGTTACGGTTAATTAACATTTACGGTTAATAATTTTTTTAACCATAACTAATATATTTTTACGGTTAACGGTTATGATTTTTAACCGTCTGACACGGTTACGGTTTGGTTACGGTTTGAAAACGGTACGATTACGGTCCGAAATACGGTTACGGTCTGAAATACGGTTACGGTTCCATTTTGGTCATGCCTAGATATTCATATCTTGTTTCCAAATTAGGAAACTAACTATGGACTCACAAAAAGAAATATTTATTGTGTGGGTGATTATTGGCAATGACGAAATTAATCTTGACCTTAACGTGGCAAACTCAATCGACTAATATCTCGTGTAATCATTACATATAATGGCTTATCTTTTTTTCTCTCATCTCTTCTTTCTTTCTTCGCATATTTTTTTGTCCATTTCTTCTCTCTCTCTTTTTGAACAAAGAGAGATTGAAAGGGTTTTTCTGTGTGTTATTGACAAGCCATGAGGCTGATACATATACAGACGTGAGGCTTGGAAGACAAGCTCAATATCTACACTTTCCTAAACAGATGAGATCATCGTCAATCAAATATGTACACATAATTACAAGATATCAATTCCATGATATGCGGATTTGATTGATACCCCTCAAGTTGAAGCATGAGGATTGTAAATGCCCAACTTGAATATGATCTCCTCGAACTCTCGTCGATCCAATGCTTTGGTAAATACATCCGCTAGTTGAGCTGCTGATCGAACGAATCTAGTCTTGATGAGACCTGCTTGGATCGCGTCACGGACACTGTGACAATCATTCTCAACGTGTTTTTTCCTTTCGTGAAAAACAGGATTTGCTGCGATATGTATAGCCGCTTAACTGTCACAATGAAGATCCATAGGTTCAGAAATTTTGAATACCCAAATCTCGGAGCAACTTCTTCAGCCACTTGAGTTCTCGTAAAGCAAATGACATACATCGGTATTCAGCTTCGGCAGAAGAGTGGGAGACGATATCATGTTTCTTAGTTTTCCAAGATAAAGGTGAGTCACCTAATGAGATGAACCAGCCACTAAGTGAGCGTCTAGTGATAGGACAACCTGCCCAGTCGGAGTCACACCATCCATGTAAACGAAGATCACATTTCGTACTCAACAAGATACCTTGACCGGATGTACCTTTAAGATAGCGAACTACTCTCAAGGCTGCATCCCAATGGTCACATCGAGGACTCTCCATGAATTGAGAGAGAATGTGAACTGATAAGTTATGTCAGGCCGAGTAGCGAGCAAGTATATTAGCCGGCCAACTAATCTTCGGTACTGTTGTGGATTGGGAAGCAGCGGCCCCTGTGCCAGCGCTAAACCATGTTGTTGTTCCATTGGAGTAGCTTTTGGCTTGCTTCCCAAAAGACCTACTTCATCAATAATTTCCAATGTGTACTTCCGTTGATTTAGAAAAATTCCTTCTTCTCTTCTTGCAACTTCAATTCCGAGAAAATATTTAAGATTTCCCAAATCTTTCATGTGGAAGCACTTACTGAGATATTCCTTGAAGTCGTTGATGAACGAGGAGTCATTTCCAGTTATCGCCAAGTCATCAACGTACACAAGCACATAAAGCTCAATGCCGTTTCTGCGAAGTGTAAATAAAGAATAATCTGAATACGACTGATGAAATCCATAATCAATCAATGCCGTTCTCAGTTTACCGAACCAACATCGCGGGGCTTAAGTCCATACAACGATTTTTTTAACTTACAAACCATAGACGAGTCAGCTGGCCGAAATCCAGGTGGTGGTCTCATATAAACTTCTTCTTCGAAATCACCGTGCAAGAACGCGTTGTGAACGTCCATTTGGTGGAGTGGCCAATTCCGAGCTGCAGCAACTTGCAAGGTAGCGTGGACGGTTGTCATCTTGACAACAGGTGCAAAAGTTTCAGAAAAATCAACACCTTCCTTTTGCTTGTTTCCGAGTGCCACCAAGCACGCTTTATAACGCTCTATTCTTCCATCTGAGTGATATTTGATACGATATACCCACATAGATCCAATTGCTTTCTTCCCTTTTGGGAGCTTTTCCAGATCCCATGCTTTGTTGGTTTCCATAGCCCCAATCTCGTTTTTCATAGCATTGTTCCACCTCTCATCAAGAACAGCTTCTTTAAAAAACCTTGGTTCAACTCCAATTGTTAATGCTGCGAGAAAACTTTTATGTTTAGAGGAGAACCTGTCACATGCAATATAATCAGACAACGGATAAGAACAAACAGGAGTTCCAGGTTCTGTTGCAGTGACCAGAGATTTCGACGTAACAGTCCGAACAACGAAATCTTTTAGTTTCACAGGTCGTTGTTTTGGTCGCTTTCCACGACCCAAAAGAACATCGTTCTCTGCCAATGGCGCCGCTAAGCCCCCCCTTTCATCAATATATGTTGCAGCCGTAGGGCTAACAATCGAAGATTCAGCAGGAGCATTATGCTCTGTATTTTGTGATGCAATTGCTGCTGTAGAGTCGGGCTCTGTAATAATTGCAGGAAAAATTGCAGGTATTATCTGCGGTGCTGCAGGTGAGTTAGACGCAACAGTTTCATTTGGAATGGGTTCCAAAAGCTCTTCTGGTTCAAGCGACAAAGTCTGTCTTTGCCTTGCTTCTTCGATAGGTTCTTCAAATAACCAATCACCATCAATTTCCAACTGATCCGGTTTCATCTTTATAGAAGGAAATACGTCCTCCATGAACACAACATCACGTGAAGCAAAAATTTGCTCTGTTTGCAAATCATAAAGGCTCCATCCTTTCTTTCCGAATGAATATCCTACAAATATACATTTTCGTGTACGAGAAGAGAACTTGTCACCGCTGCGACGTTGATTGTGTGCATAAGCCAAGCAACCAAAAACCCTGAGATTGTCGTAATCTGGTGATTTCCCATACAATAACTCGTAAGGTGTTTTCCCTTGCAGAATCTTAGTGGGTGTGCGATTGATCAAATGGGCAGCCGCTAAGACACTCTCACCCCAAAACTTTGTCGGCAAATTCGATTGAAACAATAATGCTCTTGCGACATTGAGTAAATGGCGGTGTTTCCTTTCCACTCTACCATTTTGTTGTGGAGTCCCCACACAAGATGTCTGATGTACGATGCCTTGATCTACAAACATTTGAGTCATACTAACGAACTCTGTGCCGTTGTCACTTCGCACTATTTTAATCTTCTTTTCGAATTGACGTTCGATCAAACTCATAAAAAATTTCAGATTTTGCCGGACTTGCGCTTTGTTATGCATCAAGTAAACCCATGTGCCTCTTGAGAAATCATCAACTATAGTTAAGAAGTAGTAGGAATCGCATGTACTTGCTGTTCTATACGGTCCCCAAACATCAAGGTGAACCATTTCAAAAATCTCCGACGTTTTATTCTCACTTAAAGGAAAAGAATCGCGGCATTGTTTAGCTCGCAAACATACATCGCAACTAGAGAAATCATGGGTTCTCTTAACAACTGGAAGCAAATCATAAACTCCATTTGATGGGTGTCCTAGCCGTTGGTGCCAAACATCCTCGGCTCCATCTTTATTCGTACTCAAAGCAAAAGAAACTGGTGAACGTCGAAAGAAGTAAAGTCTGTTGCGAAGCTCAGCCGCTCCAATCAGTGTCCTCATTGTACGGTCCTGTATTACAATCCTGATGTTAGCAACTTGCATCACACAATCAGAATCCTTCACGAGTTGCGACATAGATATCAAGTTACATCGCAAGTCTGGTACCAACAATACGTTTTACAGAGAAAATCCTGCATCAAAAATCACTGTTCCTTTCTTCTTTGCCATTGTTTCTGCTCCATTAGGTAAGCCAATGGTACATGACAAAATCGAAGTAACACTAGACAGAAAATCTATATTACCAGTCATATGATTTGAGGCACCTGAATCAAGCACCCATTCTAAGTATTCAGACTTACCAGTTAAACGGTTTGTTGGTCCCTTATTCTGATTGTCAAGAAGACGAATAAGAGCTTTCCATTGCTCATTATTCAATCCGGTGAATCCGTTTGTAGCTGCGTCGCTACTCTCCCCTTCTGAGACAACACAAGCATTAGCACGAACCATACCTCCACGACCTCTGCCACGCTGGCCTCTGCCTCCGCGTTCTCCCCACCAGACCGGGTATCCGATTATCTCGAAACAGGTCTCCTTAGTGTGTCCTCTGCGTTTACACTGAATGCAGAGAAGCTTACTTCTATCTTCTGGACCATCACTGTTTCGTGATACATGAACAGCAAAGGCAGCTTGTGTCCCTTGTCCTTCTCGATTACGCATAACGGTGTGCACACGCTCCACTGATTTCACCTTTGCATAAACTTGATTTAGATTTGGCAATGGTTCAGTGCTGATGATCGATGTTCGTAAACCACCATACACTGCATCATCCAGCCCAAGCAAGAATTGGTGCACCTTGTCATCCTCTCGTTTCTTTTCCAATTGACCTCTCAGATCACAAGTGCAGCCTTCGCAGGTACAGTTTGGTGATTGATCATAGTTCAACAGATCTTCCTACAAAATCTGTAGTTTTCCAAAGTAATCAATCAAACTCACACCTTGTTGCCTGCAATTAGCCAATTCAGCTTTAATTTCTTGAATCCTTGGACCATTGCCTTCAGAGAAACGATATTTGATCTCCTGCCACAGATCTTTGGGATCGTCCTTGTTACCCAGCGTCCTTCTCACTTTTGGCTCGACAGTGTTGAGAATCCATAACGCCACCATGGAGTTGACAGACACCCAATCTTCATACTCCGGTGAATCGTCCTTCGGCTTCAACACAGATCCATCGACGAACCCGAACTTTTTCTTCACTCGTAACGCAGATCGCATTGCCTGAGCCCATTCATCAAAATTTTCACCGGTGAACTGCACTTGAGCAATTATACCTCCTGGATTTTCATTTGCGGACAGCTGATATGCCGATGCGTTTTTCTTCGCGGCATCACCTGTTGCTTTCTCTTCTATATCAGAGATTTCGTTTCCAACAATTTCAGTGATTTTATTTCAGATAAATTTTGTTGCTTTTGTTTATGTGAAAAGAACACACGTTAGGTTCGAGTTGACCAGAACTCAATGAGTTAGGTTCGAGTTGACATACTAAACTATTTGTAACATACTACACTATTGTGTAACATGTTAAACTATTTATTATGCCAATAAACACATAAATCTATCTCTAACTTTATGTTTTATACGGTAATTCACTTATTAACTAGTTAACTATAATTCATCAGTTAATCAGAAAAGATTCGATGAAACTCCGACAAAACTCGACACCATCGACGACGATCCAACAAAGATTCAATGATAATTTTGTGAATATCCGGTGGATATCTGGTTTTGATTGTAAAGACTATTCAAAGCTCTGATATGGGTTCATCATTATCTCCAATCAAAACTCTTGATGAACTCCGGCGGTTGCTCTCAAGATGTTATGAAGACCATCTTGAGATTCGGCGAAAATACGATGAAGCTTCAAGATATGATAATGGCATATATGTATATATATATATATATATATAGCATAAACATGAATATGTACTTGTTAGCATGTAACATTAGATATTATCGATAAATGATTTGTTATTAGCTATTACACATGTTACCCATCGCCGATAAATAATATGTTACTTTGATAACGTTGATGTTATCTTTCCAACCTATTTGTTACATGCATAATGAATCTGTTAGCAAATATGTAATCCGTTTTATTGTTGATCAGTTACCAAAACTTGATCTATTACATTCCAATACGAAACTGATTACCTTATTGTTATCTGGTAAAATCGATATTGTTAGCAATAAAAATAATAATGTTATCGGGTAACAATCGTGTTACGTTGTTAATATTGAGGTTATCTATCAACCCTATTGTTATCCATATAATGAATCTCAGTTGTCGTAATCATCGATTTATGATCAAAAGCTCATATATGAGTAAAAAATTTCACTAGATCTGATTTGTTATATTTCAGATATACTTTTTCAGTTGGTAGAATAGAGTATTTCAGATATAGCTTTTTAGTCGGTAGATAGAGTATTACCATATCCAATATATTTGTTCAACCAAAAATGGTGATTCATCTCTCATGATGATCTCATTTCTTATTTCTCTTCTTTTGCTTAGACATGATATGTGTGAAAAAAAACTTATAGTTTTTCCACATAAATTCTTAATAATATTTGATATCATTATTACACATGGATGGCTTAAATCGGTTTTGTTATATATTAGTAAACTTCAGGTTTACTATCTTGTACAATTTTGCCATCTTTATGCATATCTCTATCATGTGTTTTTCTAGAACGTTTGCTGTGCTAGAGTGTTTCATTCTTTTGGGGAGTTTTGTTTTTCTGTAGCGTTTTGCTCTTCTGGATCGTTTCGCTCATCTGGAGTGTTTCACTCATCTGGTGCGTTTCGCTATTCTAGAGCATTTTTGTTCTTCTGGAGCGTTTCGCTATTCTCGAGCGTTTTTCTCTTCTGGAGCGTGTCTCTCTTCTAGAACACCTGGCTCTTCTAGAGATCCCCACTATTTTAAAAAAAAAATCTTTGTAGTTCTCCTGGAATTATTAATAAAATAAATTAAACAATTAAACATATCAATTCATGAGCCATATCTTTCCATATAATTTACGATAATAAACATAAATTAAAAGAAACAATAATTTAAAAATATAATGTAAAACAATTAGTATATATGATAATCGTCTTCTGGACAAAAAATATATTATATGGTTCTTCTGGAACTTTCATGTATGTCTTCCAGACATTTTGGGACATTTGTTAAAATAGTACAAAACGACAAAATAATTGCCAGAATAGTATATCGTTTGGGAAAATTAAGTTTTTAGGGTTTAGGGACCATAAACCTCCCTAAACCCTACACCCTTAAAACAAAACCCTAAACAACCCAACCCTAAATCCAAAACAGTTCAATTTTTTTTTGAAAAAGACTATTTTGACAATTTTCCCAAACGTTGTACTATTCTGGCAATTAGTTTGTCATTTTGTACTAATTTGGAGACTTTCCTCTTTTTCATGCAGTTCTCCTGGAACTTTTGTTTATATATGTCTTCGGGACATTTATTTCATGGAGGTAGTGATTTAAGGAGACATAGTCTACCATATTATTATAAACCAACCATATATTTGAAGAGGCAGAACATACCATATGATATGAGGAGACATAGTCTAATGGTGATGAGGACGGTCTAAAATATATGGTTGAACGAAAAAACGGATAAAAGGTGTATGTAGCAGACATGATATTTAAATATTCGGTTCGGTTCAATTACTTTTACACAAACTACCCGAAATTATTCGAAAAACTAAAAAAAATGATTTAGTTTTAATGAAATTTGTTTATTTTTTTTTAAAAAAATGTTTAACTTTGACAAATATAACTAAGGATTATTGGATCTTTCGGGTAATTCCGATATTTTGGTATTTATAATTGTAATTTTGGATAATTATTAATTTTCACTACTTTTCTAGTATTTTGAATAATCAAAATTTTATTTCTAAATGAAATATATAAATTAAAAGTTTTTTTTGATAAATGAACCTATACCATTTTGTAAAAGTATTCTAAATTATTTAAAAACTGTAATAATGAGAAATATTTAAAGAAATGCTACAAGCCTATAAAGTATAAATGACAGTTCAGACACAACAAATATCCGGTGATTCTACTGTACAAAATGGATCACTTCATTTCTTTCACAAATCTTACATGCTTCTACTGTGGCGTTTCAAATTAATATTTTATTAATATTTTTTTTAAAAAATCACTTAATTCTTTTAACATATATGAATGGCAAACTACATGCGGTTCTTTCGCTTTACGTTCGATCCGTCGTTGAACCACCTCTCCATTCATACCCTAAGTGGCCATAGTAGTTGTTAAACGTGCAAGAACATACATTCTCCAAGATGTACTATACATACCATTCATGATTGATGCGATTAACGAAACCATAGATATATCAACCTATGCATGACATAAGAGTGGTAAATCAGAGATTACAAGATCATATTCAAAAGTATTCATTACAACTATAACATTTTAATGTATCTAGGAAATGATAGACAAGAACATAAGTACAAAAAAACTCGCTAGCAAAGCGTAAAAAAACTCATTGTTCATATGTATACTAGAATTTTTTTCGCAGTTAGATAAAGGTAAGAAATCACAATGTCACATTTATGCATTGTACAAACTTTGTACTACAAAAGTTTTCGGGTATAGGCAAATAACTTTATAGAAATGAAATACCTTTCTAGCATATTTTCAATAAGTATGGGAAACCCTCTCAAGTGATGTTAGATTGCTCTTAAAGATTCTTCTTCAGTTCAGACACATGATAAAAAAATAGTAAAAAATATTATAGAGAGCATAATGTATATAAGACCAAATGTTTTCTACAAATTACAATTCCAGCAAAAAAAAGTATAGATATATCAGGATTTCTAAATACTATTTCTAGATGCTCACCTAAAAAATAATGTTTTAAATCACGCTTTGCTAACGATTTTTTTAATTTATGATATAGTCTATTAGCCTCTAGATACATTAAAATATTATAGTTGTAATGAATACCTATGAATATGATATATATTCATTACAACTATAATATTTTATGATCTAGTCTATTAGTCACTATTTGACACCCTTATTTATTCTGGGATTTAGAGAATCTTAGATTATCGGATACATAAAACATACAAGTATTTTTGATTATGAAAGTTATCATATATTATTGACTATAAGGACAAAGAACAAGTCTAAGGATAAGTATTTTCCTTACGATGGTATTGACTATAAAAGATATCATATATTGTTAACAGATTACAAATACCGGAGTTTAAGTCATTTGAAATTTCATCAATACGTGTGATATCGTTGATACTGATTTGCATCATTTTTTATTCAGTTTTACTATTTTTATGATTTAAACACCCCTACATGTAACAAATACATGTAATGACTCTCGTTTTATTGGTTGCCGGTTATATACACTTAATGACTCGGACGCATGTCATTGGCCAATCGACGTGTAAAATCATCCACGTGGCATTTTCTTCACAAACGAAGCAGCGTATACAAAAATTCACAATTGTTTACTCGCGCGAGTAGGTCAACGCGCAAGTCTTTTGAATACTCTCTCTCCTTTTTGACCCCTCAAATTTCTAAATATTTCAGATTTCGCCTCTTCGTTTTCTTCCTTCTCCTCCTTTTTATTGTCTCTCGATTTCGGACCCAAATCTAACTCTCTCTCTGTCTGTCTCTGCGCTCGATTCGGAAGAAAAACAAAAAAAAAAACAAAGAGAGAGAGAGAGAGCTTCAATGGAGTTAGTTTCCTTCCTTGGTAGAGCTCTGTTCGTATCCGTCTTTCTTCTCTCCGCATGGCAGGAGTAAGCAATTTTCTTCTACTCGTTATAGATCTGCTCTTCTTTTGACTATATTTGAAATCTTCAGTTTAGTAGGATCTGCTTTTGTCTGAGAAAAATCGAAATCTGTGCCTGTCTTAGAGCAGAACATAGTTATGGCTTTCTAGTTTGTGATGAACCATGGATTTAGGTTTTTCTTCTTGCATATATGGATCTTGCTTGCTTTGATGGTGTTGGATTTGATATGTTGGATAGATTATAATCTATTTTTCTGGTTGGATTTTGTTTTCATAACTTGTTTCCTTTCTTGTTCATTAGATGAGCTGAAATTGCTTGTTGAATTGGTCTCATTGGTGGTCTTAAGTGTTAATTTAAGACATACCTAACGATTGTTCTTCCAATTAATCTTTTCTTAAATTCGAGTGAAAGCTTATTAGGTTACTTTCTTATGAGTGTCACTTCATTGACTCAACTTATGAAATTATACCCTTTGATGCATGTAAAAGGAATTTCTCTGCCGGTTTTATGTTTTAAGTTACACAATTGTTGGGACTTGGTTGAGGAGATACACGTATAAATGCAGTATCTATATACGTCGATCGAAGTTTAGCATTTGGTTGTTCTTTATTCAATTGGGTTTGCTTTTGTTTTGTTCCCTCTTTCATTGTTGACTTGACCTTTCATACTTCACTTTACTCTCTTTGCTTGGTTATATGAGTTTTTTAAAGTTTCGGTTTTGCTCTTTCGCTCTCTAATCAAACTACCATATTTTCTTGCTTCACCCGAGCAGGTTCAATGATTTTGGTGATGATGGGGGTCGATCAGCTAAATCTTTAAGACCAAAATTCAATGCCTTTGTAAGCCACGTCACAACTCATACTGGCCAGCAATTGCCACCAGTCGATGTACGTGCTTCTTCGTATCTAGTCTCTCGGCCAAAACAGTAACGAAATTGTTTCTGAGTTTTCGTGTTCTGTTCAATCTGCTTGGTTTGCAGATGAAGCTTCTCGTTGCTGCTGCTATAGCCTTGAAGGGTATTGGGGGACTATTGTTCGTCTTTGGAAGCTCATTGGGAGCTTATCTCTTGGTATGTAGCAACTTTTCCTTTCAAATATATCGTTGTTTATCTAAATGAAGAAAAAACCTGCTAAACTCTAAGAATTCTGGCTGCAGCTTCTGCATCAAGCCGTTGCCACCCCGATTCTGTATGATTTCTACAACTATGATGTTGACAGAAAGGAATTCAGCCAATTATTTTCAAAGTTTACACAGGTTAGCATATCTCATATTGGTTATCTTTGCCTAGTATTTTACGGGTTTAAATTTGAGTTACCTATTTAATCTTGATCCGGACCTAAGATCTTCTATTCTGTGTTTTTTTTTTACTCTTCAGAGCTTGGCACTCCTTGGGGCACTGCTCTTCTTCATTGGAATGAAGAACTCGAGGAGACATGGTAGGCAACTTCGGAAGAAGGCTCCGAAAGCTAAAGCAAACTGAAAAAAGAAGATGTTTTCGTCGGTTTATTTCAGCTCTGTAGCAAAAAGCGGGTCTGTATTTTGTTCATTTTGAAATCCAGGATGGGTTTAAAGAGTATGTGATGAGGCCATGGAAAGGCAAAATCTTTGCAAATCATTTTGCTTATTTTTCATGGAGCTTAGTGACACTTTTTGTAGACACTTTTGGTTCTCTAGAGAGATACCATTTCAATTTCGGACTTCGATCAAATTAATAGATGGAGTCTTCTAGTTTTTTGCCGTTTCTTGCTCTGACTAAGTTTCATAATGTGTGATGCTGATGCATTTACTTGCGGAAGAGCAATCAGCTCAACGACCTCATGAAACCCATTTTTCACTTGCTTAAGATAATGCTAGTTAGTAACTAGCGATGCTTGTAAATTTGATGCACAGTTTTATTCACAGAGCCGCCATTGATGAAAAGTTTCACACTGAATATGGTAAAAAATATTATTAACTTTTAGAACAAGAAAGCAAGAACAAAAGGCTTTCGTAGCTCAGTTGGTTAGAGCACCCGTTTAGTAAGCGGGAGGTCTTGAGTTCGACTCTCAACGAAAGCATTTCATTTTTATTTGTTCTTACCTCAAACAGTTAAAGTCTCTTTTTTGTTTTTGTTTTTGAGCAAAACAGTCAAAGTCTCTCTATTTGCATAAAATCTACAAGAAACCACAAGTTTATATATGATATTTTTATTAAAAATACAACCCAAAGACCAAGAGTAAAGCTTTTACACTTGCCAAACGGAAGAATCCTAAAACCAAGTGGATCACATATCTCTCTACATTACCAACAAAAAAGAAAGACAATTGAGAGTTTAAGCAGCAGGAGGCCTGAGTTCTTGATCACGAGACGTATCACAAACTGATTGAGGCAAGTAATGCCACATTGGCATGTAACCGTAGCTCGGATAAACCGCCATTTTGTTCTGATTAAATGCAGCTGGAATCTGAGGCATGAACCCTGAAGATGGAACCATCATAGACTTTAACTGCTGTTCCGTTTTCTCCTTTTCCGCCTTCAGCACCAGCTTTTCCTCCCTCAGCTCGTTTTTCTCCGCCTATAAAGAAACATAAAACCGAGGTTTTGATTCCAATAGTACCCGATTTTTTGGTAAAAACCAACAAAACAAACCTTGAGAGTCTTGATCTCGTCTAAAAGCTTCTGGTTAGTTTCTTCAAGCTCGTGAGCTTCATCTCTGAGTTGATTCAAGACACGGATTGCATCATCGAGTATAGCCGGTTTATCTGTCTTTGGACTCCTCCCAGGCTCTAAAACCGAGCTCAAATCCATGAACCTAAAAGAACAACCCAATTTACCTCTTGAGACAACTCAATTTAAAATACAAAATATCAAAATGAACACATTGACTAAGCTCTGAACATACCTCCCATTTAGCTTCTCCCTCCTCAATCTTTCACGACAGGCTTTGCTTCCTCCTGGCCTGACACACGATCCACTCCTTCCCCTGTAAGCATTTATCAAACACAAATCTATAAGATCACACAACACAGTGCAAGTGAAGTTGATATCTGTCAAACATAATTAAGCAAGAGTTTGGATTCTAAAAGCTTACCGCTTTCTCGAGCAATCGTCGTCTAAATGTTCTAGTTCTTGCTTGACAGCTCCACCAGATGATCCGGAATTGATATCTACATCTTCTTCTTGCACAGTACCACAATCATTTTGCCCTCCAACGACACGCACTTGCTCCTGCTCTTGCCGTAAAACTCCACTAAACGAAGCCAAATCCAATTGAGCTCCAATGCTGAAAACTTCTTCTGGTTCTTCCTGCAAATTTACGCCGTATGACCCAAAATCTGGGAAAGTATCTTCTTGATCAGGCTGCAAATTTACACCAAAGTGTGTGTAATCATCGAGTTCTGCTCCATTGCTGCTAAGTTAGAAACAGAGATCCATCAATGGAATAAAATAGCAGATTAACACAACACAAGATCCATAAGAGTTACTTCTCCTATTCAATTTTTACAGCTTAAATCGATTCAACTCTAGGGTTCGTTAGATCATCATCAAAAACACATTTTTTTCCTTGAAATGCGGAAAACCCATCATTTCACAGAAATTGAATTCATCTTCAAAGAAATCAAAGCCTGGGTATTTACAGATACGATATTACAATTGAAAAAATAAAATAAAAAAATCCAATTTGATTAATAAAAATCTAAAGAGATAGAGAACAGAGGGAAAGGAAGAACCTTTGATCGAAGCAAAACAAATCAGCGACGAAATCATCGTCAAGAGAAGGATACATCTGAGTCTCAAAAACAGATTTGAGAGATTTGGAAAAGCTTCAAGAGAGACGCCAATATCGGAAAAAAAAAACTAAAAGAGATTAAAATGGATTTAAAATATCGAATGACGCCAAGGAGATAAGATTAATGGTGGGAACAATATTCGGCGATTTGATATTAGTGGGAAATTAAAGAGAGGATTTGTTTTTGTTTTTTCACTTGAAATTCTTATTCGGGAGAGACAAATTGCGTTAAAAACTTTTGAAAGTTGAATGACAGAAAAACAAATCAGAATCATAGTTTTATTATAGTGGAAATTTATTACATTTGCATTATTGTTTTTCTGCTACTTTTTTTCCTATTTGAGTGTTAAAAAACAAAAAATTTCAAAATCTGTAAACGTTTCAAACGTTAAAGCAAGCAAACAGAGCATATAGCAAGTTTAAAAACAGAGTAATAGGTGGCCGAAAACAGTGTAATAAAAATTGTAAGAAATATTATAAAATGTTTTATAGGATTTTATAAAGTTTTTTTCAACCAATTTTATTTTTTTTTTAAAACAGATTTTATAGTCTTATAACATGTTTATAAAGCAGCTATGAAAGTAAATAAGTGAAACATTTATTTCGTCGAGAAGCAATGAAGTTGCATCTAGTTCGCCTTAAGTTTAGATGGTTGATGTTATTTTTTTGAGTTGTTTTCTTTTGAGTTCGCACTCTATCTTAACATTAAAAAAAAAAATTGCTATGAAAAGGGAGAAAGTTTATAAACATTTGTTAACCAATTCATATAATGAGAAAATTTATAAACATTTATATGCTATTTTATACAAATTATATTTTTGAGAAGAAAAACAAATCTGTTGGTTATTTTTAATATGTGATA
This sequence comes from Eutrema yunnanense, assembly GCA_002933935.1. NCBI lineage: Eukaryota > Viridiplantae > Streptophyta > Magnoliopsida > Brassicales > Brassicaceae > Eutrema > Eutrema yunnanense. The sequence continues at coordinate 742,740 of PKML01027533.1, read as the reverse complement.
TCATAAATATGATATTTCTCAAAAATTATATTTTCTATCAGAATTTTGAACATACGTTAGAGAACTAATATTTTAAAATGTGAACTTAACGAAAGAATAATTTTGAAACATGAAGTTACTTTATACCTCTACTTTCTTATTACAAGAGAAATATAATAAGTTTTTGTTAAAATTAAGCAACTTATACTTTAAAATAAAACTTTTAAGTACAATTATTATTCTATCTTTCAATATAGAACATGTTTTTTTCTACTTATTAGCTTTCGGCATTTGGGTATTCAGATCGGTTACGGGTCTTTCGGATAGAAGGATTTTGGATCCATTTAGAAATTGATAGGGTTTCGGGTCGGTTTCTGTTCGGTTCCAATCGGTTCCGGGTCCGTTCGGTTCCGTGATTTAAGAACCGGTAAAACCCGGAAAAATTTGGATCTTAATTGGTTCAAGTATTTATTACCCGAAATACCTAAAATATACCCGAAAACCCAAAAATATATCCGGAAACATAAAAAACTAAAGAAAATATATCCGTAATACCGAAAATATACCTGAAATATGTAATATATTTAATATTTTGGACATATAATTATAATTCGGATACCCGATCGGGTATCGGTTCGGTTCCGGATATTATCCGATACCCACATGTATTAATGAGGAGGAACTATCAGGTATTTTGGACACAACCGAAACCGATCAGTTCCAGTTATTTCTTATCGATTCCGGTTCGGATTTTCTTTTCCGGTTTTTATGCCATGCCTACTATGTATCATTTGAAAACATGTTAGTCAAAATGGGCGAAAAGAGTAAAAATGTACGACTTTTTCGTATTTCTTGATGCCTAGTAGATTACTAATTTCAGGTGTTAAATATGTTAATTGTCAAATTTAACCCATTCAAATAAGGGTGCTTTACATAATAAGCCATTTATGTGATTTTTCTTACAAAAAACTCACTTTTAACTATTGGTGTACTTATTTAACTGTTCATTTTGTAAATCAGAAATTACCCCGCATGGTTATGGATGCAATGTCATGGATAAGTCAGAAAATCAAAAATTTGAGTAAAATAATTATTACCCCACCTGATTTGTTTTCTATTTTTTTTTATAATGTGAAAAACATAAAAAAAAAATTTTCGTAATAATAAATGATAATTATATTTTTCTAACATTTTAAGATCTATTTTGGTATAGTTTGATGTGAAACAAAAAATCTAAAAAAAAAAAACAAGAAATCTAAACATATGAAATCCAAATCGACGTGGACATGAAAACGTGGACAATTGTGTGTGGACAAATGAGAATATTGTATTATTAGTGTGGATGGTCATGTGTGGATAGTAAGTTACTTGCATATATCAAGAACTGCATCCACACATGACCATCAGTAAATTACTATGCACACATGACCATCCACACTAATAATACGATATTCTCATCTGTCCACACACAATTATTCACGTTTTCATGTACACGTCGATCTGGATTTCATATGTTTAGATTTCTTGTTTTTTTTTGTTTTTTAGATTTCTTGTTTTACAT
>PKML01027533.1:700611-740141 GCA_002933935.1 Eutrema yunnanense | reverse complement strand
GCTCTGCAACTGTAAGGGTTGTGATTCACGTTGCTACGATTATGCAATGGGAAATCAAGCAAATGGATGTGACAAATGCATTCTTACATGGAGACCTAACAGAGACTGTGTATATGTCTCAACCAGCAGGTTTTGTCGACCACAGTAAGCCTGAGCATGTCTGTCTGCTACACAAATCATTGTATGGACTGAAACAATCACCAAGGGCATGGTTTGATCGCTTTAGTACTCTTCTTCTTGAGTTTGGATTTGCCTGCAGCATTAAAGATCCATCCCTCTTTATTTATACTCATAACAGAGATGTGATTATGCTCTTATTATACGTTGATGATATGGCAATCACAGGAAATAATTCTCAAGCTTTGGACAAGCTTTTTCTTGAGCTAAATAAGCAATTTCGGATGAAAGACATGGGAAGGTTACATTATTTTTTGGGCATACAAGCTCAGTTTCATGATCAAGGATTATTTCTTTCTCAACAGAAGTATGCTGAAGATCTACTTATCGTGGCTGCGATGGCTGACTGTGCCCCAATGCCAACTCCTCTGCCACTTCAACTAAACAGAGTTCCAGATCAGAATATTCCTTTCTCTGATCCAACTTATTTTCGAAGTCTAGCAGGTAAGCTCCAATATCTCACACTTACCAGGCCTGATCTTCAATTTGCTGTTAACTACGTATGCCAGAAGATGCATGCTCCATCTGTTGCAGACTTCAACAATCTCAAACGTATTCTGAGATATCTAAAGGGAACCATTACGATGGGAATCTCCTTTGACAAGAACACTGATTGCACCTTAAGCGCATACAGTGACAGTGATTGGGCGGGTTGCCCTGTCACTAGACGATCTACAGGTGGTTTTTGCACATTCCTTGGTAACAACATCATCTCATGGTCCTCCAAGAAGCAGCCAACGGTTTCACGAAGCTCAACTGAAGCAGAATACCGTTCTCTCTCTGAAACAGCTTCGGAACTCACTTGGATCAGCTCTGTTCTGCGTGAACTTGGAGTTCCACTTCCTGTTACACCAGAGCTACATTGTGACAATCTCTCGTCTGTATATTTGACAGCCAATCCGGCGTTTCACAAACGGTCTAAACACTTTGAGCTAGACTACCACTACGTACGGGAACGTGTGGCTTTAGGCTCCTTGGTGGTCAAACATATTCCAGGCCATCTCCAGCTAGCAGACATATTCACTAAGTCGTTACCCTGCAATGCCTTCTGCAACTTAAGGTTCAAAATCGGTGTAGCTGTTCCACCAACACCGAGTTTGAGAGGGGATATTAGAGCAAAAGCTCTACCTGTGAAAGAAGACAATCAAAACGACAGTACATCAAGCAAAGATAAATATATGTTGGGCCAAGCACTAGACAAGCCCACTCTCAACAACACAACACGCAAGCCCATTATTCTAAGATCAATAACCCCAACGGTTATGTTGAAAGAAGACAAATGCAGAGATTGTACGACACAGAAAGTTAAGAGTTGCAGGGAAAAAGAAGAACATGGTTATCAGCTCAAATTGACAAATCAATTCTCAACCCTTGGTCAAATCAACGATGAATGATCAAGACACCTGTCACCTCTATTAAGGTTTTACATTCAGTCTCTGTCTTTGAATAAAATGCAGAATCTTTAGATTGTTAGAAAACAAGTTGAAGGAATTCAGAAATATAAAACTATCTTCTTCAATATCTTAGCGCATTGCTCTAACCTTCACTTTATATATATATTTTTTTAAAATGTCACAACTACCAATTTTAACATTCCAATACCAGATTCTAACTTTTCAAATTCATTTGTGTAAGAACTTGGTTGAGACGCAAAATTCATGGATTATAAAGTAATTGATTTAACATTTGATTAGACTTGGGGGAAAAATGTATAACAACGTTTCTTTGGAAGGGGACAATACACTATATGTTATGATATTTTTTAAAAATTCATGCATTTCGGGATTAATTGAAACATGATATTAAGAAACCGACCTAGCCAACCTTTTCTAGAAACCACCAAATCCAATAGAATTAAATATTGATTAAAAAATACAATTAACACTAACATTTTTTTCCCTTAAGAAAATGGAATGATCCTTATCCGAAACCGGACGCTAAAGCAATATAAAAAGCTTACGTGTTGGGAAGTGATAAGACTCCAATAGACGAAGATCGAGTGATTGATTCAATGGCAGACATAGCATTATTAGTGGCGGAGGAATACGAGCGGAGGGTGAAGCTAACGGCGGAGAACAATTCGTCGAACTCGGCGGAGGATGGGTGGTGGAATGATTTTCCGGCGAAAATGATGATGTTTGGGAATGAGGAGAATAAGAAGAAGATTGAGAGTCTGAAGAGCAAATTTGAAACTAAATCTCAGTTTGCTCTCGCTGTCTCCAATGGCTTCTTCTCTGCTTAACTATGTTTTCTTCACAAATTTCTTCTCTTTTTGTTTGTTTGTTTGTTTTCATTTATGAAATGAAGAAACTCTCTCTCTCTATATATAATATATATGTATAATAAGATTAATCGATCTGTAAATTAATAAATTCTGTAAAATATACAAAAAGTAGGGGAATAATCGTAAAATTTAGAAGCATGTCAATAAAAGATCTTATTAATCTTAATCGTAAACATTCGTAAGTTTGGAAACTTGTGGGGAAGAAGCGTTAAATTTAGAAACCTATGGGGATGAAGCATAAAATATAAAAAAACTTTGCTCTCTTCAATTCTTTGAGTATCGAGAAACGGCGACGTATCCATTGATCAATCTGATCTGAAACTTGGAAATGGAAAGCGGCGACGAGAGTCCGGTGGTTCTGATAACGGGTTGCTCGCAGGGAGGGATCGGTCACGCTCTGGCGCGTGAGTTCTCTGAGAAGGGTTGTCGGGTGGTGGCGACGAGCCGATCACGGTGCACGATGACGGATCTGGAGCAGGATCCTAGGTTGTTCGTGCAGGAGCTTGATGTGCAATCGGAGCAGAGCGTGAGCAAAGTCCTATCGACTGTTTTAGATAAGTTCGGCCAAATCGACGTTCTTGTCAACAATGCCGGCGTTCAGTGCGTCGGACCTCTGGCGGAGATCCCAATTTCCGCCATGGAAAACACTTTCAACACCAACGTTTTTGGTAACTTGGATTTTGCATTCGATTTCTATCTTTTGGATACCCAATTGGGAAATGTGAGTTTCCTCTTGGCTTTCTTGTTTCAAGCTTACTAGTCAACCATCATGTTGTGGCCTAAGCTTTCTCTTCCAGCGATTGACTTGGCTTTATCTTCGTGTTAGTGAGTTATGAGAAGAAACTTTTGAACAAGTGAATTTATCCGATGCAGGTTCCATGAGGATGACTCAAGCCGTTGTACCTCACATGGTGTCTAAGAAAAAGGGGAAGATTGTCAACGTTGGAAGTATCACTGTTATGGCACCAGGTCCATGGGCAGGGGTCTATACAGCAACCAAAGCTGCTATTCATGCTCTTACCGATACACTGAGGTTTGGTTTTTAGCATTTTCATCAGCGTGCTTATATATTTTCAGATTTGAAATCATCGTCCTATCTTATCTTACGAAGAATCTTCCTCTTTCGCATACTGAAATATTTCCTATTTTGATCTCAGTTAAGGTTTGTGATTGAGTATCATTTCTGAGGACTAAAATCTGAGGTTGAGTTAGGTCGTTGATTCTCGATGTTCATGAGTAGTATGTAATTGTTCAAATTATCCAGTACTGGATGGTCTTGGTTCTTCAATTGTTTGCAATGGTTCCTGTTAAACGCAGGTTGGAGCTCGGGCCCTTTGGCATTGATGTCATCAATGTTGTCCCAGGAGGAATACGGACAAACATAGCAAACTCAGCTGTAGCAACCTTCAACAAAATGCCTGAGCTGAAACTATACAAGCCTTACGAAGAAGCTATCAGGGAGAGGGCGTTTATATCACAGAGGATGAAGCCAACTCCTGCAGAAACATTCGCCAAAGATACAGTAGCTGCGGTGCTAAAGAAGAACCCGCCCGCCTGGTTCTCTTCAGGAAGGTACTCAACCCTCATGGCGATAATGTACCATTTGCCCCTTTGGCTCAAAGATTTTTTCCAGAAGAAGGCTTTAATGAAAAAGGGCTAATCAGGCTCGGGTTTAATGACTGTTTTTTACGAAAACGAATGTAAGAAACTGTTCAGACTGATAATGGAATCTTATGTCCTCATGCCTGAGTGAGTAGGTTCGATACACATATACACATACGCGAAGGAACTAAGGAGAATTATTACATTATGTTGTAAAAGCTTTGTGGTACAAATATCTGTAATGGAAAAGGTGAACGTTTCTACAACCACTTTGATTTGACCCAACAATGTATCATCAAAATCACATTTCAGCAGATAAAAAGGGTCAGAACTATCTAAAGCTATTAACTAACATCATTTCTAAATTTAAGAATGGTGTGGAGCTCCATAATACATTATTCCCGGTGGCTGGAAAGTTGGACCTTGTTGGGATTGTTGAGCTGAATTCGACTGAGGAATTTGAGGCTGTTGATTACCCATCATATGTGGTGGTGGTGGAGGTGGCGGCGGAAGTCCAGGTGGCATTAACGGAATGTTACCAAAGGCATACGGATTGCTCATTACCGGCGGTTTTAGGAACTGTGGTGGTGGTGCTGCTGGATTAGGGATAACATGATACTGACCTTGTGTGGTGGGTGGCTGGTTTTGGGAGTTGTTGTAAGAAGGGACAAAAGCATTAGTGTCTGAAACAGGAACTGTGCTCTCTGATTTGGATAGACCAGAAGTCTTTGTTGCTTCAGCCGCGAATGAAGATAGAACAGATTGCATGATCATATGTGATGAGGTAGATGCTGTGAGCATCGCAGCAATAGAAGCAGGCGTCATTTTTGATGCTTGACCAGATTTTGTGTTGTTGTCATTTGTCTCGGTTGTCGTGGTGGCAGAGACTGAGCCTGGAGCAACGGTTGTTGGTTTTGATGCATAATCCTCATCGTTGAGCCGTTTCTGCATGTTTTGAGCTTCTTCTGTTTGTACTTCTGCTACCTGATAATAACAAAACAGTTCATGAGCTTAAGCTCAGGTAGGTCACAAAAGAGACTAAAGATGCAGTGGAAATCAAAGACATACCTGAATCTGAGCTTTAAGATTCTCCAGTTCGGATTCCTGACATAAGCAAGCAAAAGAATGAAAGATAGTTCAAAAACTTGGCAAAGTGCGATAATCATTATTACCTGTTCGCGTAGTGCGTCTTTAAGCTGGTTTACGAGGGAAGCTCTACTTCCTTGAACAGATTTAAGTTTCTCAATACATTGTCTCAAAAGGTATTCTTCTTCTTCCAATTCTTTCGCCAATGATTTTCTCTTTGGGTCGTCTTTTGCTGGAGAGACAAAAACATATGATTTCACTGGATTTAGAGAGAAAAAACTGAGCGCAGGTGGTTGGTAATCCCGATGATTAGTAAAAACAGATTGATACCAGTAGAGCAGGCTTCTTCAACATCTTTCTCCATCTTCCTGATTCGTTTAACTGCAGACTTGCATTTATTCATCTCAGCTTCTTCATTTGAGTTTTCTGCAACAACCAAATGATATGCTGATGCTATCTTCTCAGCCACACCTCCACTTGATAGTTTCTGGTTACAAAAGAAAAAAAAAAACCAAACAAACTCTAATGAGATTTGACTGATATCAATAAAGGAGAAAAGGAAACCTCGGTGTTTCGTGTTTTACCATTCTGGACGATTTTGAATCCCGTTTTGAGGATTTGGATCCGCGGGACCGCTTTTTGCTGACATCAAGTGGCAGAGGGGTATCTTCTCCAAGCATCACATCTCTAAGATTTTTCGAACGGGATCCAAACACTCTTCTTTCTTCCCATATCTTGACCTACAATATCATGTAAACAGAATATCTCAATTAGCGAATAACTTCCATATTCGTGTTTCAACTCCACACAATTTCAATGGTTTTTCTCCATATAGCATCACACATCTATGCAGTACCAAACCGATGCAGATGAAGATTCTCAAGAGGGTAAGAAATCACATATTGGCAAAACATGTTATTTCTCCAAACATGAGATTGAGCATAAACAGAATCAAGAAAATAACTTGCACCAAAGAAACCAAATGCTTTGACATCAAACTATTCACAAAACATGTTTTCTCTCCAAACACTTAATAGCTTCAAACACAATTGCACACCAATATTGACTAGATAAAGTAACAAAACCCATTGAAAGAGAGTAAGAGCAAGAACACAAGCGCCAACAGAGTTTTACCAAACGCGAAACCACGCCTTTCCCACGATCATCTCCTTGAGAAACAATGTCTTTGACAGCCTTAGGAAGAACATTCCAGAACTCTTGCACGAACTCATTGCCCTGACGCTTACTGTTCTGAAGAATATCATTGGCCAGATACAAAAGAGGGACTTTCTGAGCCATCTCTGTACTGTGAAACTGTTTTTCCCATGTCGTAACGATCAATTCAGCTTTGACCCGATTGAAAATACACCAATGCGATAGAGCTTATTCCAAACGAGTCAAGAAACCAAAAATCGGAAATTGACATAAGATAGCAAAATTACAAGATCTAAGCAAAAGGTTTAGAATTTCTATGCAAATAAACTCGAGAAAAAGTTTGAAGCTTTTAATGTTTGAAAAGGATACTTTCGATGGATTGTTGAGTGCTATTGAGCTTCGCGAGCTTATCAATCAGGATCTGTTCACTGAATACAGTACTCATCCCACCAACGAGTACCAGAAATTTTGGAGAAAGGAGAAGCTAAAATCCCCCGAGTGATTTACGAATTTGAGGGAGAAGCAGCCGGATTTGGTTACAGCTGGTGAGCTGGGCGACAGAAGAATGCGGCGGAGCTGGAAAGATTGTGCGGCGGAGCGAGAACGGAGAAACCCTAGAACAGTCACGCAAGCGGAAGCAGATTAGGAGGATTTGGGGATGACCAAAAACGACAACGTTTGACGCCAAAGTGGATCCTTGAGAGAAACGGGGAGCAAAAATCGCAGAGAAGAGAGGAAAGTTGTATTTTTTTTGTTTTCCTTCAGATACTAGATGGGGTTTTGTTTCCTTTTCCCCAATTTTAATTTTCACTTTCAGATTTTCATTTTGTTTGACCTAATTATTTTACATGGAAAGTGTTGATTTTTAAAATATTTCAATTTTAAGACCAAAGAGTAGATATTTTTATTAATAAAAAAAGGTATTATACACCACAACAGGAATCCCCCATTAAGATTCAACAACAGTGCTCCTAGTAGTGTAACCCAAAGATGGAACCTTTCAAAGATTCTCCTCACTCGCTGTTGTCATCATCTTCCTCACTGTCTTCCAATTTGATATGGTTCATGTTCCTCTCTAGAGGAGGGAGACCATCATCATCATCTTCTGATTCACCACCAGATTCACCTTCTTTCCTGACATCTACACACAAACCAGAAGCAAGTTTCCATTATTCATGGTTAACTCATCATATGATTTGTCAATGATAGTGAGAGAGAGATTTAGAATTGTGACTTACGCTTTTCCGGCGGAGGTGGTTGTTTTGGGACCTGAGTTTGCTGTGAAAGCCAAGAATTTTGAACTGAGATGATCTCAGCACTATTCTCGCATTTCGAGTACTCCTTTAGAATATCCCTGCAAATACCCAGTAAAAAAATTACATACTCCAATTGTATTCGTGGATCAATAAGCAAAGCGATGTGAAGATGTTGCTTCTTGGGTTTTGTTACTTGTTGAGAGACAAAAAGGCATGACCCCATTTGAATTTTCCTAGCAAAAGATTTGCAGTTTCCTCCTCCCCACTGATTGGAAAACAAATAGAGTATATTAGAAAACCCCCGTGGGTGAAAGAGAAGAAGTTATGGCTCACCATAGTATTAAAGCTGCAGATAAAGCTTCTACACAGGACAGCTCACATGGCCTTCCATAATTTACTGGATTAGCTGCTACTAACCATGGTACTACAATCATTGCAAACAAAAAAAAAGAAAAAGTTAACTGAAGATCTTGGCTAAATCCTCAACTCCAATACTTAACCAAGTTGATTGATTGTAAGCTCTTACAGAGGCGAGGAGCAGTACAACGCAGCTTCACAAACGGGACATCACTTAGACGTGCCCAAGAACAATCAACAACGGCTAATCCTTTTCTTTTAATCAGACTGTAGTCTTCCTTGGAAACACATTGTCTACCAACTGGACTGCCGAAACCATAAGAGACAGACTAAGATTATAAAAACAGAGGATTAAAGGTGTGCGTCATCTACATTAGTAATGACATTACAAATGACACTAAGTTACAGTAATAACAGGTAGAGATACCTTAAAACAACGCCTCCAAAGCCAGTGTTAACCCGTAATTCCTACAAAACCAATCGCAGCAGGATTTTCAATTGAAACATTTTAGAAAGAAGAGCACATATATACTCTATAAGCTCACGATACTTACTTTTAACAAGTTAAATCTAGCAAGCTTACGACCTGTGCACCTCTTTGCATCACACTGACCAAAATCCTAACCCAAGAAAAGACAAATATTTACAATTGTGAGTACTGAAGCAATTTGATCATCGATATTTACTTGGATTTGGGTTAGAATCAAACGCAAGGAATCATGCATACCCACATTGCCAATTGAACTTTTGGACCTGGTGCTTCATCCTCAGGTTCTGCGAAAAAATCACCCAATAAGAACATTACTGTTATATCCAACATCTATATCCGATCAAATAACACACCACAAACAAACAAACAAACAAAAATTCCAGTTTCCGTACCTTGATCAAGAGGAAGCGATTCATCTTCCCTGCAATTTCAACGAAATCGTAACTAATCGACCAGGAGAGAAAGCTCGACCCGAAGTGAAAAACAAGATTATACCTTTCAATATTATAAGTCCTACTGGTTTGGCCTGGATTCGAATTGCCTCCTCTAGATCGCCTGTGCTTACCGTGACCCATTTTTTTCCGGCGAAATTACCGACGAATGATTGGTTTTTTTTTTATCGGCTTTGGGTTTTATATGTAAATTAGGGTTTCTAAAGGTAGCCGACAACAAACCAACTACAATACCGGACCGATTTTAAACCATAACTCTTTTGGTGTAATGACCGCTGAGGGTACTTAAGTCATTTTCACAACCCTGCTATTTTCCCGTTAACCATATTTTGCTGGTTAATATAAAACCGTAATTTCGTCGAACGAATGATTGAGTTTGGTTCAGGGCACGTGTAAGACAAATCGCTCAGGGCAATATCGTCACTTATCAAAACTACTTTCTTCCCGACCCGTTAACAATTATTTTGTTGGTTGAGATAAAACCGTAAGTTCGTCGAAACCAAACCGGACAAATGATTGGAACACGTGTAAAGTACACCGCTCGGGGTAATTACGTCATTGTACAACTATACTTTCTTCCCGTTAAGCTCCTCATTCTCTCTTACCCTCTCTCTCTCTCTCTTCAGTCATAGCTCACGACCAACATTCACACTCTCTATATATCTATATATCGCTTCTATACATACACTTCGATTGAAAAACCCAATTTTACTAAGATTTTTTCGCTCTTCGTTAACGGTGCTAGGTCCTATAATCTGGAAACTTGTTCCCTGTTTCAGTAAAACCCTAGCTCGAAAAATGGCGTCACGATCTGCTTTTTTTCTCTTCTGTGTTCTCGCTCTAGCCACAGAGGAGAGCCTAGCCTCAGTTTTCTCTTCAAGGCTGATCCATCGCTTCTCCGACGAAGGCAGAGCGTCGATTAAGACTTGGACCTCGCCGGATTCGTTGCCGGAGAAGCGGAGCGTGGAGTATTACCGGTTGCTCGCGAGTAGTGATTTCAGAAGACAGAGAATGAATCTCGGTGCCAAGTTTCAGTCTCTTGTTCCATCAGAAGGAAGCAAAACGATTTCTTCTGGAAATGACTTTGGATGGTAATTTTTATTCAATCTTCACACTAAAATGAAAAAAAATTCCTCTTTTTTGTTCCAATCAATCTTATTGAAGTTTCTAAATTTTGTAACTTTAGATTCGATCCCGAAGTAAAAGTTTAGGGAAATTGTCTACTAGTCCTGTGTTTGATATGAAGTTACTGGTAGTTTTCAAATTAGACATGAGTCTTTTCCTTTGGGTTTTACTTGTTTTTTGGATAAATAACTTTAGATTAGTAGTTGCCTTGTATGAATTTTGTATTTTTGATGGTTTTTTACTCAGGCTACACTACACGTGGATCGACATAGGGACTCCGAGTGTATCGTTCCTTGTGGCTTTAGATTCTGGAAGTGATCTTCTTTGGATTCCTTGCAACTGTGTGCAATGCGCTCCTTTAACATCCACTTACTATAGCAGCCTGGTATGTGAGCTAAAATGATAAGCATGTTGCTTATGTATCCAGTTAGTGAAAACGATGACCGGTTTAGCGCTTATTTCCAATTGATTGATTGGCAGATGCTTCCTCGTGTTTGGGGGCACATATTCTGCAGGCTACTAAAGATCTGAACGAGTATAATCCATCGAGCTCAAGCACCAGCAAGAGGTTTTTGTGCAGCCATAAGCTGTGTAATTCGGCTTCAAACTGCGAGACCCCGAGGGAGCAATGCCCTTATACTGTTAACTACGCTAGTGAAAACACCTCGAGCTCTGGATTACTTGTGGAGGACATCTTACATCTTACATATAATACCAACAATAGATTGAGGAACGCTTCCTCCTCTGTCAAGGCTCGAGTTGTTATAGGGTGAGTTTTTACTTTTACTTTTGTATGTGCGATGTTTATTTGTGTTCCGAGTTAGTATTTAATAAGTGTGTCTTCATATGGCAGATGTGGTAGGAAGCAAAGTGGTGAATACTTATATGGGGTTGCTCCAGATGGTTTGATGGGTTTAGGACTTGGAGAAATCTCGGTTCCAAGTTTTCTCTCTAAAGCAGGACTTATGCGAAACTCCTTCTCAATGTGCTTTGACGAGGAAGATTCAGGAAGAATTTACTTCGGTGACATGGGACCATCGATGCAACAATCAACACAATTCCTTCCTCTTAACAACGAATAGTAAGGACAAATGAATGATCTTCTATACTTCAGGTTTTTAACTAGTGTAAGGCAGCTTTTACTCATAATAAGCAACTTATGTTGATTTTGTTTACAGTGTAGCCTACATTGTGGGTGTGGAGGCTTGTTGTATCGGCAATTCGTGTCTAAAGCAGACTAGTTTCAGAACCCTTATCGACAGTGGACAATCATTTACATTCCTACCAGAAGAAATATACAAAGAAGTTGCACTTGAGATTGACAGTCATATAAACGCCACGATTAAGAGGGTCAAAGGTGGCCCATGGGATTATTGCTATGAAACTAGGTACACAACATAGAGAAAGAAGCTTCTTGCTTGGTTTTATGTATTGATTCTCTCATATAATGCTTTTTTTTTGTTCGATTTCCTTTTTGTTTGATGGAGTAGTGTTGAGCCAAAGGTACCAGCGATCAAACTCAAGTTTTCAAACAATAACACATTCGTGATTCACAAACCTTTGTTTGGACTCGAACAAAGTCTGGTTAGACCATTTCCATATATATATACGCATTTATGATTCATGCTTGAAAACAAGATATAGATATTGATGAAATCGATTTTTCAGGGGTTTGTCCAATTTTGCTTGCCTATCAGTTCTAGTGAACAAGAGGACATAGGAAGCATAGGACGTATGTTATAGCCTTATTCACATTCTCTCTTTTTCTCGTACATCCTCAGACCAATATCGCCATGAACTAGACTTATCTTTTTTTTTTTTTGCAGAGAACTACATGAGAGGGTATCGAATGGTTTTCGATAGAGAGAACATGAAGCTAGGCTGGTCAGCCTCCAAATGTGAGACTTTGAACATTATTCTACTGATTAAGACCTTGTATAGGATCCAAAGCTAAATCGAAATATCGGGTTTTTTCGCAGGTCAAGAGGATAAGATAGCGCCGCCTCAGGCTTCACCGGGAAGCACTTCATCGCCGTATCCATTGCCAACAGAGGAGCAGCAAAGCAGAGGCCATGCGGTTTCACCAGCAATTGCAGGTAAAACTCCTTCCAAAACATCAGCAGCAGCAGCAACATGCAGCTTCTCTTCCATGAGATTATTTAACTCTCTTCTTCTTATTCTTCTTCTGCTACATGGGCTTGTCTCTTATATGTAGAGATAATGATCGTCTTATCAAAAACATAACTATTTTGCCTTTGCATGTAAAATCCATATCAATTCTATTATCTTCTTCATCTCCATCTTCATGTCGGCTACGTTTTAGAAATATTCTAGAGCGCAAACTAGCAAATGCAATATAGAGCCCCCCCAAAAAAAAGAAAAACTTGGAATATAAATGTTTTAGTAAAAGTTTAAATCTTTGTTCTAAAGTATTATTTAATGTCAAACTGTTTGTATTTACACCGAGATAGAAAATTAGAAATTCGCCTGCAAAATTCGGTTTTTGATTGATTAAAGATTCTCTCATTTGTTACCGACTCAGTCCGAAATCGCCAGGAGAATTCAAGAGTCATGGCCACGGCGTTTCACGAGCTGCTTCTGAGCCTCCGACAATCCTCTGATCACATCCTCGTCTTCCGGTGTCTCTTTTCTCAATATCTCGTAATCTCCAATCGCCGATTCCCAATTCCCAAGCTGCAAATACAAAAAAGAAAAAAGAACCATCAGAAACAATATTCACGATTTTGGCACTTGTTATACTAATCATTGCAACATAAACTTTATTTCAAATATTACCTTAGCGTTACAATCGGCTCTTCTGAGTCGAGCCTTGGCGTAGCCAGGGCGGACAGTGAGTGCCGTCGTGGAGTCCTCAACGGCTCTATCGAATTGGCCCATTTTGGACAGACAAGCCGCTCGGTTACATAGCAAGACTGAGTTTCTCGAGTCGTGGTCTAATCCTTCTCCATAAGCCGCGCTAGCTTCTTGAAATCGTCCGGCTTTGAAAAAATCGTTGCCTCTCGACCGCGCCGCCGTAACCGCCTGCGCACGCCGGAGAACCATACTCACTTCCCTGTTGTTCCCGTCCAGCTTGTTCGCTCGTTGAATCGCCTCCACCGCCTCTCCGAATCTGATTGAACAAAAAACCGTTTTGATCCAAAACCGGTTAAGCAAGGCTTTAATCATCTAATCATGACCAGTAGACATTCGAATTGTTGGGTTCGGTTTGGTTTTGAAGCTAGTACTAACTCAAAATAAACAAAGACTCAAAGAGAACAGACCTGCCGAAAGACATGTGAACCTGAGCCCAGACGACCAAGAAACCGGCGTAACCGATCGGTCCGTAATATTTTGTGCTCATTTCCACATCGAAAACCGGACATCTAGACAAAGCATCATCGGCCTCTTGATGTCTGTAACTCTTCAAAAAGGCCTCTGCTTGCAATGCATATACTTGAGGAGCTGCATCGGCGCCTAAAGCTATGGTGTTTTCCGTTTCTTTGATCAGAGTGTTCCAATCTCGCAATCTTTTGGCCTCTGTGCATTTGTTGAGATGTGTTTGTACCGTTTTAGCCTTCAAAATGTCTTCTTGGTCTGCTTCTGGACCCGAATGCTTGAAATGATATATTGATTTCTCGACCTCTCCTAACCTATTGGTTTCAAGTTTATTTTTTTTCACAAAAGTTATGAGAATACGTACGCGTGAGTTGCAAGGTAGGGTTTTGATGAGATTACCTGAGGTACAAGTTAGCCAACCGATGGTGTGCTCTATGGTAATGAGGCTCCATTCTGATTGCTTCTCTACACTCAAATACTGCTTCAAGGATCCTCCCCAATGCCGTTAAAGCCGCGCTTTTGTTACTACGATATGCAGCCTTCTTCGGATCGATGGCTATTGCAGCGTCATACAACGCTAAGGCCTCAGCGAAATTCCCGTTTTTGTAATCTTCATTCCCCATTATTTTTAACGTTTCGGGATCCATTCGCGTGGAAATCGCTCTACACAAAGATCCTGACTGATCTTGGTTATTTGAAACCGAGTTTGGTGCAACCGATGTCCGTCTTTCCTCTTCCATTGTCTTCCTCACCCCATACCCTCCACCAGCATTCCCATATCCATTGTTCTGAACAGTTGTTTGATTCCCAACCGCTGCTCCAGGTTGCTTCAAATTCCCAAGATTGCCAAACAACATCACATTGCTAGAAGATGCTCGAACCATGGAGCCATTGTTCCCTTTCGCTTTCTGATTATCGATGATCATGCTCTCTAGTTCACCCGATAAACCGATGGCTTCCCTTGGCACCTTCTTTGCTTGTTGTTGGACCGGCCCTAGATTATTACTCTGTTGGTAGTTACCATTATTTCCTAATTGATGGTTATTAGGGTATTGATTCGATAAGGGTTTTGAAATAGGTCTCTGCATCTGGAGAGGTTCAGGTGAAACTTTATGATCTTGAAGCTTTTTCTGGTTTAATTCGGTACCTGGAGATTTGGTGAACTGAATGTTAGCAGTGGTAGCGGCAGCAGAGGAGGCGTTGCTGCTACTCATTGTGCTTTTTTGGCTACAATTGCCCGCGGTACATTTCTTGGACCAAAAGCCACGTCTACCAAACACAATACCCAACAGCCCACGACGCGACCTTTTCTCCACCGGATGTTCCTCCATCCTTCCGCCGCTAGATATAATCGAAACCTTGTTTCGGAACAAAAAATCAAACCCCAAGAAAGGGGTAATATAGCAGTATTGGAATATAGCGAAACAGAGCTCAACGCTTGGTATTTGAAGAAGAGAAGGACACCATTGTTAAGAAGAGAGAGGAGATGGAGGAAGCTTCTTTTGATGCGTGTTCTCTTCTTGAATCAATAACTTTATACAAAATGGCATTATGACCAAACTAGGTTAAGATTAACAAAAAGAAAAAGAATGTTTTTTCTTTTTTCTCTTCTCAAATCGATGTAAAATTGTCAATAGACTTGGTGGTGGGTTTGTCCTCTGTTCTGTTCCCTTCTGTCAATTCTTGATTATTTTTTTCCTCTTCTTTTTTTTCTTCGTTTGTCCTTTTTTTTTCTATGGCTATCGCCTGTTGACCTAGTCTTGTAAGAGAAACGGAAAATGAACCTTAGATTTGTTTTTAGTCAATATTTAGAAAGAAAATGGGAGACTTGTCCGAACAAAAATTAGTCCGAGTTTTTCTCGACCCGATTCTATTTTTGGTGATCTTATGGGGTTCACGTTAGTTTTTTATTTCCATGTAAATTAAGGTGTTTACAACGACGTATGCAGATTTCTCATTAATCTCAAACAATGTAGACTCACCAAATCGAAATCTAAGGAGACAAATTCCTACGCATCTTTGTTGAAAGTACTCATTTCGAATTTATAAGTGAATATCTAGCTCTAAATTATGGTATTAAGATTATAACTATTTTAATATAAGACACACCTCAAAACAAAAATCACGTTCGTGTGGAAAGTCTGGGTGTGGGTTTCAGCTCAGGCAGTTTATCTAGTAGTCCGTTATTATGCGATCCGGCTATTCCATGGCATTAGTCGAAAAGCGTTTCAAACTCCGGATAAGCAGTGCGGTGGCCTTTCGAGGAGAAATCCACTCTATAGCATCTCAGTGTGTTTCTACCGGGACTGACCGGATCAGCCGATATGATATATCAAAAAAAAAAAAAAAAAGACACACATAATAGGTTCAAAGATATACTTCATCCATTTTATTATGTGTTATAAGAAAAGTTTTACACATTTTAAGAAAAATATTATAATTTTTAATTCTACATTTTATTAATATGATATACAAGTTTATCTTTCTAATTAATAAGCTATAAACTTATAAAGATAAGCGATAATTTTGTTTTAAAATATGCATTAAAAGTATAAAATTTTATTTTGTGAAGAAAAAAATCATTCTTATTATAGAAGACAGAAAATCTGAGTCTTTTTTGCTCAAAGAGTAGACCCACAAACACCACCAGTTCTTGGCATGGATTCACAGTTCAGATTTAGAGCATTTGGCGCGAACGCAATAATATTTGCATCGACAAATCTTTCCTATTGACATCATCATGAATGATGGTTGATTGAGAGTAATGCGTGATCGACTAGTCTCTGTTCCACCATCGGCCGCACTACGGTGTTTTTATCTTTTTGAGTTATATAAATATGAGTATTGTTGTATGCATTTTTTTTCTTTGATGTAAAAAATTTACAAGGCTTCGTACGTTTCCTTTTCTTTTCATGTTCCATGGAGCTTGTTTGTGCAGCTCTTAATTTTATTTTATGGATGTGCCGATGTGGTGTAAAGTTTTAGACTAACACAACATTAAAACCATTTTTATATATAAAAAGCAGAGAAAAGTATCAAAAACTGGTATGCGTACTGAATAAATTAAACAAAAATCTAGAATCCGGGAAGGAACTAGTTTAAAATGAATACAAAAGGTTAAATAAAGTAATTGGTACTAATTATACCTCGAAACCCTATATTAATAACATAATCTAGCAATAAACAATTCCTAAAACGAGTGGTTAACTAACAAATCACGTTAACCATTAAGCAACCAACGGGGGNAATATTAAAAAAACAGGGGGGGGAACAAAAACCTAATATTAAAAAAACAAACAAACGGTCGATCATTCATTAGTAGAGAAGCAGAACTTGTGGGCTTCGGGTACACACGTACAATGATCTAATATGTATTATATGCGTGTTTCCCTTTTACTTTGTTAAATTATTATTCGTGTTCTTATTGCCTTTTAGACCNTTAGACCATCAGTATCTGAGACTTGTGTCTCGCTAAAGACATATGTCTTCCTAAAGAGTTGATGACGTGTCGCGACGAATCTCATCGCGACATAAAAAAATCAATCACCTAAGTTGGGTCTCCAATGTGAGTGCTCTTAGGTTTAATAAAAAAAAGAAAAAAAAATACTCTAAAATAATATAAATTTTATTTTTGTTCCAAAATTAGTACACTAAATTTAAAATTAAGAGAAGAACACAAATAATTTGTTTATCCAAAATAAAATTAAATATTATGTTTGTGTTTATTATTTCTAATTTAAGGTTTAAATTTTTTTATTTATAAAAGATTTTAGATTATTTTAATATTAAATTTATACTATTATTGTCAAAATTTATGTTATTATTTTCATGTTTAATTAGTAATGCTAAATTTAGAATAAAATTTTTAAAATATAATATTTTGATCAATTATCTTAAAAAAAGTAACTGCCGACTTATGAGAGACTAGAGAAGGGGTTTATCCCGACCAAAAAAAGAACAACAGAGAAGGGGTTTTATCCATTTGTGTAGACTACACGTGCGGTGTCTGGCTCGAAGCACGACAAGAGGCAGACGAGTCATATCACATATAGCTTCGAGTAGTGAGCGACACGTTTACGAGTCCTTTAATTTTCATTTTTTAGGCTCCTCTCCGTCCATTTGGCTGGCTATAAATTTGACACTCCATAAGACCTTCGAATATAACTAATATTCCAAAAAAAAATTAGCAATTAAGAATTCAGCGGCAGATTTCAAATAGTGAAAATTCTCTAAATTAAATCCAAATTTCGATTCGAAAAATTATTTATCGATGGACCGCTCTTTTTTTTAACTAAACAGAAATTTTGATGAATATAATGATTTTTTTTATATATGCAACGAATACAGTGATATATATTGTAATTCATCTTCTTCTTTTTTTGACAAAAAAAAAAATGTAATTCATCTTATGATACTTATTGTGGATCAGTCCTGTTGTGGATATATCCGAAAGTGAGATTGCCAAAAGTTTCGTGTTGATGGACTTATATTCACTGTTAAAATCAATCAGAGATTAGGATAAATATAGTGAATCAAATACCTAATACTTATTAAAAAAATTTATTATGTACTCATCAATAATTTTAATTTAGGAAGTTATGAAGCCAATTAATTCATTATTTGGAAAATGAACGTGTATAATTAAAATTTTTTTTTAGAAAGTAGTATTTTGTAAACAAAATAGTTATCAATTTAAAATATAATAACATAACATTTATGTAAATTTGAAAAACATTTAAACATAATTCTATTTTAACTTCATTTGAGAGTTATTTACCAAATATTAATTTAAGTTATAAAATTAATTGACAAATTATTTAACTTTTCCTTTTATCATATTTTTAATTTGTAAATATATTTGTGTTTAGTTCTTCCTCTCCAAAAATTGGTAAAGAATACTTTGATTATATAATTCCCCACAAAAAAAATGAATTGAAAAGAATTCAATATACCGAATATTACTTCTGAATTTCGTATCATTTTGAGGAATAAAAAAAGAATTCAATGTTCTTTCTTATTCTTTTTTTTTTTTTGGTTGATCATCATTCAAACCCTTTAAATATCTTCGATGTGCATACACGAGTAATTAGTTAAATACTAATTGGAACTTTACTTTAGATAGTGAATCAAGAAAAAAATACACGAGTAATTAGTTAAATATTGACTGGAACTCTACTTTTTGCGACACTGGTTAGATAGTGAATCAAGAAAAACTCAAAGTCGACAGACTTTCATATTTAATGAGAATGAAGATAAAAGTCGTTGATTTTGCATAGAAATAGGGGTTCGATTTGCCGTTGTTGTCTAACCTTCTTGATTCTTTCTCATTTACATAATGTGTACACGGTTCTTTCTTTTGTTTGGTTTTGACTTTCGAGTTTACACCAATAAATTAATAAGTGAGCTTTATATACAAACTGCTACTAAAAGTATAAGTATGATATTTGTGAAGTATCACTAACTAGAGCACGTTAACATCAGTCTACATTCCCATCCAACATATACATTGAATCGAGAAACTACATCCACATGCAAAATATACGAATATATTTTTTGGTAAAAGTATTCGTTGTGGCTATCAAAAGTAACATTGTATCAATGGGTTTTATTTGTACGTATTTTTTTTTTAAATTATCAATTCGGTTTAATTAATATAGCTAGCCAGTTAAATACATAACGAGAATTATTTTTTCCCCATAAAGTTACAATTTTTAGTTTACCACTTTTGAAATACATATAGAACTAAAACATAAGCATATATATTAAAGAAACAATTATTAAATTACAATTAAATTTTGAGAAATATTCTCTAATTCATATACTATATAAAAGTGTAGATGTAGTTATTTAGAAGATGAAAAAAATAACATCACATGTAAAGGAATTATTTCTTCAACCATATATGATATAGCATTGAGAATCTCTTTTTCTCATTGACAGACAAATACGACCAATAATTTGTTCATTTTGGTTTTTTTTTCTCCTTTTTATAGAATGTTTTTAGTCAAGCGTTACTTAAGGTAATATACTAGATAAGTATTCTTCTTAAACAAGTAAGAATTCTAGGTCTCGATAGATCCTTTGACTAAAAAGACTGAAATAGCTAAAATCATTATCTAATTTTTAAAATTGGCATGTAAATTGGAGAAAGACTCAAGAGTCCACCGTTTCACGTATCTGCGTACATAATCTGTGGGTTTATTAGCATCGATAGGAGTGCTAAATTATTCTATTAAACTTATGCTTAACAAACCAAAAATATGCTAAGAAAAGTTTTCTTAGAAAACTGACCCAAATTCACACCACGATAAAGAAAATAATACGTTTCGATTTAGTTTTCCATGTCCAGACAATTGTTACCAAAACCTAATGGATTCCAAAAAAAAAAACCAATAAAAGCTTTATTATGTAACAAAATTAAATGTGATCTAAAAGTAAAAACTACATCAACCTAAATTGATGCATCAACCACAAAATTATTCATATTTTTTACGTCAAAATCAAACCTAAAACCGAATATTCATCTTTAGTGATTTTTTTTTAAATAAAATCAATGAAAATAACCATTCTAACTTTTTTGTTTAAGAAACCCTAGCCGCCAAAGGTCTTAGACCTAATCTCCGTTTTCCGGCGCCGGTGGCTCTCTCAACGGCAGCGTCGGACCTTGCTTTTTACTTTTATGCTCTTTTCTTTTCAATATATACATGTTTTCTTTTCTCGGATTTCTTCGAGGTGCTTGGCGGTTTGGATTCCGGCGGATCTATGGGCGTGGTGGACTCGCGACTTCCTCTCCTCCTCTTCTGTCCGGCATCGTGGCTGCTATGTTGTGGCCTTCGGTAGTGAGGTTATGTCGGTTTGGCTTGGCTGTCTTTTGCGGCCTTGCTTTTTCGGTGTGGCTCCTCTCCTCCGAAGTCTGTTTTGGTGCCAGTTCGAAGTGTTTGCCAGCTCAGTTTCCAGGGGTTTCATTTCTTGTCGGCTATGTTTCCGGGGTTTCATTTCCGCGGGCTAATGTAATATTGTATGTTATAATCGTTGCTGGTTTGTGGCTTCGGACAAGGTTCGTAGACTTATCATCTGCCTTGAGAGAGTACATCGTGATGCACATAGACGGTGATGCACGGAGACGGCTTTAAGTTTCAACCTTGGTACATGGACGAGACGGTCCTTGCAATCAATGGTTCGTTTGGGTAGAATTTTAGCATCTTTTAGACCTTATTATTAGGCTTTGATGCTAGTTATCCCTGTAATCAATGGTTTGTTTGGGTAGAAATTTAGCATTTTTTAGACTTTATTATTAGACTTTGATGCTAGTTATCCCTGTAATTAATGGTTTATTTGGATAGAATTTTAGCATTTTTTAGATCTTATTATTAGACTTTGATATTAGTTATCCATATAATTTTATGTAATTCTCCAAGAGCTTCAAGTTTACATCAATAAAACATCCGGACGATTAAAAAAAAAAAAAAAAACTTTTTAGTTTTTATTAAATGTTACTTAAGTTTTGTTTAAAAAAAAATATTTTAAGGTATATTAAAAAAAACAATTACATATATAAAATTGAAAATATCTACCTTTTTGAAACAAAAAAAATTCTAAAACATCTAACAATTATAAACGGAAGAAATTAAATAAGAATTTTATTTTTATTAAACGCTAAAAATACGCAATATACTATGATTCCTATTATACTAGTATTATACTATTATTGCTGTTATAAGTTTATATTCCCACGCGACCCACATATTTTTTTAAAAAAAGAGACCATATATAGGTTTAACAAACATGTGAACACAATGTTATATATTTTAGAAAATTACATAATTTGACAATAACTAATCTCTCTTTTCAGGTGTGTAACACCCTGTAATGTGATTTGACAAATATATTTAGCGAACTTAATAACATCATAAAGTATTAATTATTTTATGATGTTTGGTGCAGCGATCAGAGACCAATACCAAGGCGGTGTCACATTGTCAAGTCTGTATTAATTCAAAACTCTAATTTTTCAAGCTTGAAAATTATATATTAGTCCATCTGTTTTGTAAAGATTGAAGTTTTAAACTTATGTTATTGTTTCATAAAATCGATGATTTATTAATTTCAATACAAATCTAATATAGATATTTTTTTAATCCATCTTTATTTAATATATAGTTAGTTGTAGCTACACAATATTTATGTTTTAAATTTATTACATATTTGAATGTGTTTTGACATACATGAAACCTCTAAAACATATAAATTCAAAGGAGTGTATGAATCTCAGTCTTTGGAAATGCTCCCTTTCGGAAGGCTTTTTGGAAAGCAAGAAAATAAATAAGTACTTATACTACAGAGTTGTTAAAAATGGGATATAATTCACACTAAAATGATGGTATATTCAAAATATTAAATGTACCTTTTTGATCCAAAACCAATATTAAATGCACTTGGTATTAGATATGTATCTGATTTGTAATTGTGGCTTGATACATTAGTGAAATGGTAAATAATATAAACCAATGTTCATAAAAAAAATTTCTCTTTTGGTTTCAACTTTTAAGACATCGGGTTAGCTTTCGCCAGTAATTGTACTTGTGGCCACATTTTTTCTGAAGTAATGAGAATGACAGTCCTGGGCAAACGGGTATTCGGTTCGGTTCCGGTTCTTTCGGTTCCTAAGGTTTAGGATCCAATGGTTACTTTTATATTTTCGGTTCGGTTCCTGTCGGTTCCGGTTCGGTTCGGTTCTGTAATTTAGGAACCGTAAAATACCCGATTTTTTTTTGTTCTTAACGGTTCTGGGTATTTGGGTATCCGAAATAGCAATTTTATACCGAAAATGTGAAATAATATCCGAAATAACAAAAAATACCCGAAACCAGAACCCGAAATGTCAATAAATTACCCGAAATGTCAATAAAATACTCGAAACCGTTTTTTGTTCTTAACGGTTTCGGGTATTCGGTTCCTCATTTCGGTTCCGGGTAAGAACCGGAACCGAACCGATACCCATGGTTCCCAAGCTCAGGATCCAATGGGTATTTTGGCTGGAACCGGAACCGGAACCGAACCGAAATTTTTGGTCGGTTCCGGTTCGGTTCTTCGGTTCCGGTTTTTTTGCCCAGGGCTAAGAATGAGACTATTTACATATCGTTTAGTGAAATTATACTTCTAACAATAAATTAATATATATCGCAGAGATTTCTTGTTAACAAAAAAAGGAAACAAATATTCAATGCATATGAAAGAGAAAACTGCAAAAACAAGTATAGTTTAAAGTTTTTTTTTGGAACATTTTCGATATACTTTTCATAATCAGATCTAATAGACAGTGTGTTTAAAATTTACACGTTTTACTTAATTTTACAATAATCTCAACAAAAATAAACTGAGGAGACGCGGATTCGACGACTCGCATGGTTCGGCGACATTAGACACGCAAACATATCACAACAACGTACGCGAATGAGACTATCAAAAAGTGGGGCCATGAAACCTGTTTTTTTTTTTTTTTTTTTAACTTCTGATTAAATTAGATTAGGAGCTTACATAGTCATAATGTAAAGCATTAGTTATTACATGACCATGAAACCTGTTTTTTTTTTTTTTTAAACTTCTGATTAAAATAGATTAGGAGCTTACATAGCCATAATGGAAAGCACTAGTTATTACATGGGCCATGAAACCTGTTATTAGGCCCCAGTAGGTCCCACTACGGCTCTGTTCTCCTACATAAACCAATTCGCAGGACTGGAAAAAATACACAAGTTCTCACCTCCTTCCTCTCTGTTCATCTCTTTCTTTGTTCTCTCTCTGAATATCAGTTTATCTTTGATTCAGATATTTCACCTTGAATCCCTCATTTTCTCAAATGGGTAAGCTTTGGTTTTAGTAGATTTCATCTCGACATAATCTACTCTCTCTCTCTTTCAATAAATAATACTCTGTTTCTTGAAGTGAGTTTTGTCGTGGAGAAACCACAGAGAATGTCAGCGAGTCATAACGTAGTCGTATCAGAGGCCACAAGGTCTTCTATCATCACCAACAACAACAACAACAACAACAACTCTTCTTCTTCCCAGAAACCCCCAACGGTTCCTCCTGGTTTCATCTCAATTTCCAAGAAAAAGCCCCTCAAGAATCTCGATATCATCAATGGCGGCCAAAGAATCAACGCTTGGGTCGATTCAATGCGAGCTTCTTCTCCTACTCATCTCAAATCACTCCCTTCTTCCATCTACTCACAGCAACAACTCAACTCATGGATCGTATGTTGTCTCCGTTCCTCTCTCACAAACTCTTGATTGACTCTTCCTCTGTTTTTTTTTTCTTTTTTTTTAGCCTCTTCTTACATTTTTTCTTGTGTCTCCGACAGATGCAGCATCCTTCAGCATTAGACATGTTCGAACAGATCATGGAATCTTCGGGAGGGAAACAAGTCGTAATGTTTCTTGACTATGACGGTACTCTCTCTCCCATCGTTGATGATCCAGACAGAGCTTTCATGTCAAGCAAGGTTCGTCTTAAAATCATTCTGTTTGAATTAATCATATTAATCTTTGCCATTAATCACATTTTGATTGGTGTATTACTCAGATGAGAAGAACAGTGAAAAAACTGGCTAAGTGTTTCCCCACTGCTATAGTTACTGGTAGATGCATAGACAAGGTATGGTATTTCTTCTTCTTCTTTTTCTTGGCATTTTCTCCGTATTCTATTAATTTTTTTTTTTAATATATAGTTTTATTAGTTGTTTTATAATATAATTTTTTTTTTTTTTGAAAGGTGTATAACTTTGTGAAGCTAGCTGAGCTGTATTATGCTGGAAGCCATGGCATGGACATAAAAGGACCAGCAAAAGGCGTCTCCAGACACAAGAGGGTAATTTTCAAAATAACATAAAACAAAATACTAATATTTATTTATTTCCAATTTAAGCTTATTTATTTTCTCTTTTCTTTAGGTTAAACAGTCTCTTCTGTACCAACCAGCCAGTGACTATCTTCCCATGATCGATGAAGTAAGACATGTGATGTTGGGTTTATTAAATAAATAATTAATCGTATCTTGTGTTAACAAATATATATATATATATCTGTGAACTGAGTACTAAATATTATATAATTAACGTATGTGTTTAATTTGTAAAGGTCTACAGACAACTCTTGGAGAAAACCAAATCAACCCCGGGAGCCAAAGTAGAAAACCACAAGTTTTGTGCTTCTGTGCACTTCCGTTGCGTCGATGAGAAGGTAAAAATTGAAATCACATTAAAAGAAACAATTCTTGAATATCGACAACTAACATTAAAAATGGAAAACATAATAATCCAGAAATGGAGCGAACTGGTTCTACAGGTTCGGTCGGTATTAGAGGAATACCCTACGCTGAAACTGACCCAAGGTCGGAAGGTATGACGTGGCATTATCTCATTGGTCAAACATATGCTTAAGAGAATCTGTTTTGTTTTTATAACAGTGAGTGTAAATGATGTTTTATAAAAAATTGGATTGACTCGACAGGTTTTGGAAATCCGTCCCATGATTGAATGGGATAAAGGGAAAGCTCTTGAGTTCTTGTTAGAGTCACTTGGTGAGTACTGAGTAGTTGAGTAGCTCTCTCTTTCTTTCTTTTTTAAAATATTTATTTTTCTCAATCTATATTACTAAAACAATGCAAGAATTTTGTCCTGTCTTTTTATTTAAAGTATCTTTTCTCCACTAATCATTTTCCATCATCAATATGCTTCTCCATTCCACATTTTAAAAATTGGATACAATCAGTTTAAAGACTGAGTTAATTTTGAAACTTTGGTTACAACAGGACTTGGGAATTCTAACAACGTTTTTCCTGTTTACATCGGTGATGATCGGACCGACGAAGATGCATTCAAGGTATACGAATCATTTTCTTGAATTATATCTCAACTAGCTTATAAGAATTCATAAATTATAAAATATTTATATAACTAAGTTACGACACTAATTATATTTGTGCCATGCAATTAAATTAGATGCTACGAGACAGAGGCGAAGGCTTTGGCATTCTTGTCTCCAAATTTCCCAAGGATACGGATGCTTCGTATTCTTTGCAAGATCCGTCCGAGGCAAGTCCACACACACATATATATATATAATATGTATATGTATATGTGTATTCATTTCCATCCATAGTCGTATATTTATACGTATTTCACAGTTAATGGTTTTCTTCACGTGCTAAATCTCTTAATTAAATACGAAATCAACAGGTGATGGATTTCTTGCGACGATTGGTGGAATGGAAACAAATGCAGCCAAGAATGTGAAGCCGATTATGGATATCTAATAAATGAGTGACAATGTTCGAAATAGTTGATGCCAACGAACTTAGGGATATATATAATGAATAGGATAGGGCATTAAACCATCTGCCCCCTTGGATTGTTCATCGCATTTTGTTTTTTGTAAGAAAAAAAATGATGAACAAGAAATAGGGTTTTCGAATAGTTCTACTAAGTTGTAATTATCTTCGTTTATGTAATATATATGCAAATGCATGTTAATTAAGAAACTATTTTTATTTATTGTTCTCCGTATATATGAAAATCCTTTTATCCAAACTTTGGTGGTTAATGAAATAGTTATATTTTCGCCTTCTCTATTGTTTCCGCCTTTTTATAATTAATTAATCCAACCTAGTATGTATTTATATACCGTTCTTGATTTAAACAAATATAACATTTAATTAGACGGTGACAAAGTAAAACAAAAAGAGTTCTTTAGGTACGTAAACGATTTATTTGTAATTTTTTTATTTGTAAATTGTATGTGACAAATAACTATGGATTTAATGCGAGGAATTTGAAAGAGATGGATGTATCGAGATTTGTCTCACTTTGCGTACTTGTCTACTGACACTTTGACACATAGCCTGGTGGGATCCAAGTGACACTAAATTATCAATTCAAATCTGGTTCAAACCAAAGAACTAATACTTGTATTCTTGCTCGTTGTAGCAAAGACAAACTTTGGAAACTTGGAAAACTAATTTGTCTTTATTATTGGTTTGGGCATGGGTTTGGGTTAAGTCGTGTTCCTCTCTACGTGCATGTCCTTTGGCCCTGATTACGAACGCTATATATATTTTATTATATCGTATTGTTACTATTGTAGCAGATTTTGTACGTATTCCAAATCATTACGATAATGTTGCATTTTTAATTATTTTTTGCGTGCATTTCTGATGGATGAGATTTTTCTCTGCTGGACTATATATATTTTAGGTCAGAGACGAGATAAAATATATTTTTGACAATTGAGTCCTCTCCACGAACGTATCGTCGACTTGCACTCTGGTCTGACAAGATTTAGATAGTCCAAGTTTCAACTGGCTGGCCTAAACAAGATTGGATTCCTTAAACAATTATTACGTATTAGAAAAGTTTAGGTTACACTAATATCTTAAATATTATATAATAATAGCAATAATCGGTAAAAATGTTTTAAAAAATTATCTCAAAAACGTGTTTAGTATAGTTAGATGAATATTCTTTAGTGACATCGATCTATATGTCCAATTAATCTGTATCAAAATTTCCAATGATTTTGATTAGGGCCGGCCGGCTCGAAATGTTTTGCTGCCTAAAACAACTTTGTTGTTTTAAATTAGTCCATTAATAAACATAATTGTTAAAAAGTTAGAAAACTATAAATTTGGAGCTTAAACTATGCACCATGAAACCATTAGAATTGGAATCTAGCTACCACTACACGACAACCAAATTTTCTAAATTGATGCCCTTAAATTTTAATAATATTATTATGTTGAATTTTAATAACATTAAAACATGAGTTTTATGAACTTTAATCTAGGGTCGGCCTTAATTTTGATCATACAAATGGTTTTAAAATTGAAAAAAATCCTATTAAGCATTTTTATAGTATATCATATGTATTTATTAAGCATTTTTAGATGGGGGCAATTTTATGTAATTTGGATATTTTACATTTATTATGTTTAAATTCTAATGCATTGATGATCCGTATGCAACATGAGAGCAACGAACGACCGAATATAACCTCTCATATTCTCTTATCTTTTTATATCAAACCGATGTATAGTCAGCGGCGAACCCACTCACAAAGATAAGATGTCAATTGACACCTAATTTTTTGAAAATTTCTTTCTATTTTATTAGAATTTATTATTATTGACACCCCCAAAAATTAGTGTTGAACCCATAAACTAAATTGTTTTGCAATATGAATCCATAAGCTAATTTGTTTATTAATAAATACATATGATATACTATAAAAATGCTTAATAGGATTTTTTTCAATTTTAAAACCATTTGTATGATCAAAATTAAGGCCGACCCTAGATTAAAGTTCATAAAACTCATGTTTTAATGTTATTAAAATTCAACATAATAATATTATTAAAATTTAAGGGCATCAATTTAGAAAATTTGGTTGTCGTGTAGTGGTAGCTAGATTCCAATTCTAATGGTTTCATGGTGCATAGTTTAAGCTCCAAATTTATAGTTTTCTAACTTTTTAACAATTATGTTTATTAATGGACTAATTTAAAACAACAAAGTTGTTTTAGGCAGCAAAACATTTCGAGCCGGCCGGCCCTAATCAAAATCATTGGAAATTTTGATACAGATTAATTGGACATATAGATCGATGTCACTAAAGAATATTCATCTAACTATACTAAACACGTTTTTGAGATAATTTTTTAAAACATTTTTACCGATTATTGCTATTATTATATAATATTTAAGATATTAGTGTAACCTAAACTTTTCTAATACGTAATAATTGTTTAAGGAATCCAATCTTGTTTAGGCCAGCCAGTTGAAACTTGGACTATCTAAATCTTGTCAGACCAGAGTGCAAGTCGACGATACGTTCGTGGAGAGGACTAATTTGTTTTGCAACATGAACCCATATATTTTATATGGTTTTTTTGAATTTTTTTTTTTCAAATTTAACTTGTATCCGATAAAAAAAATTTCTGGATCTGCCACTGTGTATAGTAGTACTTCGTTTCTACTAGAATGTGCGCGTGACATATTTGGAGTATACTTTTTTAAATAAAATTAACCTATACGATTGTCGATTGCCTATGCCTATGCCTATGCCTATGCCTATGCCTTATGTTCCAATTGTCCGCACACTATTCAAACATTAAACTAAAAACGAGTTAGACAAATTAAACCACAAATAGATACACTGTACATGTCAAGCCCAATATCTTTGACTTTCCTACGTTACTGTTTTCTATTTTTACTCGAATTGGTAGTTACGTCTTTTGGAATCTGACAAGTGGAAATGGCATCTAGATAGACATATATGGTTACATACACATATATAGCTATATGTATGGCTATAGCATCATCAGGTGCATGCCCGTAGTTTCTGTGAACGCTGAGATGTTTATAGAGAGAGTCATGACTATACGTATAGTGTCATAGCAAATCAATAATAGTGGATGGTCAGTATGGTCAAAGCTTTTTGTCCTCATAGCTTTTGGGTGTATAATGCGACTAACTATCACAATAAGGCTGCATGTGTTTTCAAACCCCTTCCGATGTAGACATTTCACCAATTCACGATATTTCTTTTCTATGCATGTATTCTCATTTTCCATGACCTAGGAAAAACAAATAATGAAAATTTCATATTTAATTCTGGAAACTTTGGCGAATCTACTTTATTTCAAGAGGTTCAACAAAAGAATACGAAAACGTAATTGAAACATGTAAGGATTTACAAATTCACTAATTCAATTTCGCATAGGCGAACCAATGGAATAAAAAAAATTACTGAATTCCCTTTGATACCTGCGAATTAGGAGAATATCCTTGACGCATCGATCGATCGATCTTTTAGAACAACTCTAGGGGCTGAAGAGGAGGAGTTACCATTGTACAGCTGATAATTCCTCTCCTTCCACATGAAGAATATCGTTGCTTAGACCAAAAACAAAGAATATCGTTGCTTGCACATTGTAAAATTATTTTGGATATCGTTTACATTTCGTGATAGACGAAATTTAAACAACAATTTTCAGAATCGGTTAAATAATCGGTTTACTGATTAATTATGGGCTATGGACTATGGTTCATGTATGATTAAATATTTGTACGTTTATTTGTGTACATATATACATATCATAAAGAGAATTATACAAGGAGTGGAGGAAGAGAAACAGGTGGTTTTTCATTTTTACCGAGTAGATATTTTTTATTTTTCATAATATTTATTCATCTATTTTTAGGATCCATCATCTTGAAGCAAATAATATGATTTTGGGTAATATTATTATTGAGCCTATTTAAATTATTGTTTCTATAGTTTAAGATTTAGATTAATCATTGTATATAGAGGAGTAGTCTCCCTTTGTAAACATTTATTCAGAAATAATACATAAAATTCTGGATCTTCCATACAAAGAGCTGGAAAGCATGCATCGTATATTTGTAAAAATGAATTCAAATATTATATTTTGCTAAGCTGTTAAAATTTAGCAAATCACTATAATTAAACATATGATGAGAAGTTAAAGCTCCAATTCTAACGTGGCAGTGAAAAGAGTTACAGATTGGCCAAGTTGGAAATCCACTTAGATCGTATTGATGTGTTAAAAAGTATATTATTAAAAGCAAAAAAAAAGACAAAAAAAAGACAAAAAAAAACGAAAACTGAACACATGGGTGAGGCAGAAAACAAAGACAATAAGACAGTTCCAAAGAGTTATAAGTGTTGTCAAACTAAACTCACTTCCTCACTTTATATGAACGTGGAAAGATGGGTTCCATTCTTTGCTTTCCCTTCAATCCCTTTCATTGGCTGATCACTCTCAGCTCTCTAGGCTAACATTAGTTAATTGTTAGCTTAATAAAACTATTTGATTAAACATTCAAATCGCAATTATTGGTGAT
Organism: Eutrema yunnanense; assembly: GCA_002933935.1. Lineage (NCBI taxonomy): Eukaryota > Viridiplantae > Streptophyta > Magnoliopsida > Brassicales > Brassicaceae > Eutrema > Eutrema yunnanense. The sequence goes on along the minus strand of PKML01027533.1, from coordinate 709,900 downwards.
CAATGAGTCTCTTCACACCATAAATCTCATACTTTATGTATAATATATTATCAACCATGTCAAATGAGATACGTATTCTAGAGTCATATATCTACACAAGGATTCTAATCTAAAAAAAAACATTGTAATGTTTGATTACACATGCATATGCTTAAATCAAATGGAAGAACTTTTATATTCGTTCTAAATTATGGAATTATATATATATCAATTGTGTCACAGTTTGTGTGGATCTTGGCGATAGTAGTGGATGAGCTCATTCAATGTCGATTTATTTATATAAGGTTCATGTAAACTCTAGAAGTTATTAATATCCTATATATTCGCTTACCATATATAATTGGTGTGTCCATGATCAAAAGCCTTAAAGAGTTAAAGAGGAAGGTTTTACTGTTATTTCTTGTTCTCATTTTTTCAAATTAAATAAAACTCTTTTGAGGGTTTTGCAAAAATTAGCATTTTTAAGTTTATTAAGTTTTGTTTTTGCACATTTTATAAAATAATTAAATTTTTAGCATTTTTTTCTTTCATGTTTGATTATGTACAATATACCAACCAATAGAGAGAGTTAGGGTAAAATTATTATTTTACTCGATAAAAAAAAGAAAGATAACAAAAAAACATAGATAGATTAAAAAAAATGTCTATATTCACAAATATGTCAACTCTTTTTACTCATCATATACATACTTCATATTTAATACTTACTTGCATGTTGTCAGAATGTTGAGGGTTAAGAAGAAAGATGGACTTACTTTCTAGAGCTCCCGTAGTTTTGTTACACGTTTACGCGGTGGGGAAACGTGTGGGGACTGGTCCCCGCTTTGAGGGTCGGGCTTTCTATAAGTGCGCAGAGCATTTTTTTTATCACTATATTCACTCTCCTTGTAACTTTTTTGGTTTAATTAGAGCATCCATTGGTAAGATATCTTTNAAATTGGACAAATGACATTTTGACACATCAGTTTGTATATCTCAAAAAAAAATTTCCGTGTGTTTCATTTGAGACACCCATGTCTCTCTGTCTTCTTTTTTAATTTTTTTGTTTTGTCTAATAGATGTTGTCTCAATGAGACATCCACAATGAGACACCATATTGTGGATGCTTTTATTATATTTATTTACATATATATATTTTATATGGATATATTTCTATAATATTATTTAAGAAGACATTTTAAAAAATGAACTTTGTTTTGTAAGTTATTACATGAAATACCATTACAAATAACTAAGAATATTAAAATAGGAAAAGATATAATAGTCTTTTAAAATTATTGATTACAATATGAAAAATATATATTTTGCATTAAAGAGGTTATTTATTATTTAATTTCTTAATTATTTTAATACTATATATTTTAAAATAATAATCAATTTTTATTCAAAATCTTGCTATTACATATGAATTTACAGAAAAAAATCTATTCAAAAATTTTCACTATAATTTATTATATTTTATTTGAATATATATATATCAAAACAAAAGTTGAAAAATATTTTACTAATTTTATAAAAAAGTTAGACACAAAAAAACTATAATTTTTTTTAAGAGTTTGTAGACTAACCACAAAAATTAGAGTCATTAACGGTGCATATTAGAGTTATATTTTCAAGATTATAAGTTTTTTGCGGGTTAGCCCGAATAATATTTTAGTTAACTGCAAAATCGGTTAAATAGACAAATTATTACAAATTAACACATTTATCTATAATCATTAGTTAGCTATATTTTAAAATTTAGATAGAATCAATTTTATTAAATTCCAAAATAATTTCTCTAAAACAAATTACTCCGCGCTATAATTAGCGCGGATTAAATCTTAGTATTATATATAACGGTCGCTTATGGGTAATCAGTTCAATAAATCAAATCTTTGATTAATCATTGCATAGGTTGATTAATCTCTGTCTAGACCAATTAATCTCCGTTTAAGCGGCCGTGTAGCCCAATTTTTTTTTTTTAATTTTAAAATAATTTAATTAGTTCTAAAATTTGATATGTCCAGCTTATACTCATATTTTTAAAATAAAAATCACAATGTATTGGATCTAATATTTATTTTCGTTTGTTTTATCCAATCTTTACCACAATATTATATTGAAACTATAAATTATAATAGATTAACATGTTTAAAAACATTTAAAAATGTCAAAAACTAATCTCCGATTAATCTTCAATTTTTTCGTTAGACGCTAGGCCCATCTCGACCGTCTTGAATATTGGGTATATATATAATATTCAATGGAATCTTATTATATAAAGAAAAATGTTTCAAAGTTAGTAACTCGATTGATCGTTGATCGTGACATGATTTGAGTGTTTTCACTAAGTCAATTAATAACTAAAGTGCACACTACCGCAATCGTAACGGTATATCGATGTAATACTTTAGGATCGAATCCACAAGAACCAAGTGAAACACTACGAGAATGCAAGAGGAAAGTAAATCTAAGACAAATACAATTGTTTGTGGGTTATAACTTCTAAAATCTAAGAATGGAGATAAAACGATGTAAGTTTGATGGAGGGAAACGCTAGGTCTTTAGGTAATTCGCAGGAAATCAAGAATCACAAATCAGAGAATTAAACAGAGAAATCATTAAGCACATTCTAGAACTCAAATCAATGTTTTATAATCAACATATTGTCGTAGTATTAATTACTATGCCTAATAACCTAATATTCTAAAATGTCGTTTGAATTCAGGAAACTAAACATGCTTTAAGATCGAGTTTGATATGTTCACAAAACGCCTTAACATCAGCTTTCGTTGGTTAAGGACGTTTTGCTCATCTATGTTCCTTCATGCTTTTAAACAAACATGCTTTTAAACAAACACTTTTGATGCGTTAAACAACCTAAGATCATAAACTATGTAGCTAATCAAGTTTCAGCACTAAGAACAACAATAGATGAAGAACTAGAAGATAGATCCATATTCTAACCAATCTGATTCAACGATTCATGAAGTTCCCTTAAAACCCTAAAACCTAACTATGAGATTACTCAGACATAGAATCAGAGAAACCACAAAGAGATGAAGAAGAAATCATAATCCAATATAAATAATAAATTAGGGTTCAGAAATCTTCTCAAAAGCCTGTAGAGTTAGAGATTCGTCTCCCCAAAGAAAGAGATGTAAAAGTCTGTAGAAAATAAATATTCGCCTTAGAAAGTGGCTTAAAATAAGTATAAATAGGTCTTGGGTCGAGTTGGGGTGATTCCAAGACAAAATAGGAAGTTAAAAACTGCATTTTTCGTCAGAAAACTGGATCGATCGATCTGTGCTTGATTCGGTCGATCCAGATGAGTCTGATCGATCCGGAAAATATCCGCAAAATTGGATCGATCAATCCAAGGGGTGGATCCGCTCCTATTTTGATGTATTTGTGATTCGCTCCGCTCCGTCCGAATATTTGGTTTTGTGATTCGCTTCGATTCAAAAATTTACGGATATCCGAACCAGAATTTTTATAGTTATCCGTGGCTATTTGCTCCGATCCGTGAAAGATACAAAAAAAAAACATACAATAATCCGCTAATATTAGAATATTATACATGTCTACCTTCAAAATAAGTTTCTATTGACAATAAGCCTTCAAACTAAGTTCCAAAAACTAAACTCAATCGGTAATCGATGCCACTAATATTAACATTGTGGGAACAAAATATCAGATGATCAGATGAACTTATCAACACAAAACATAACAATTAATTATCTTCTCCGATTAGATCTAAAAACTTTCAGCTAACGCCAAGTATTCCTTCAAATTGAAAACCTGCACACAAAACGTATTCAAATCAAGAACCAAAAAAACACCAACATAAGAATAAACTATAAACTTAATAATGTTATTAACCAAACCTAAATTAAAAATCAATCATCGATAACCATATGATTAGATGTTAGTTTTGCCGACTCCATCTCTGAAAAAATTAAGAAGATGAAATAATTAGAATTGACCAGAATTAATATGTGTCTCAATAGAAAAATATTTATATACATAATTACATATATGAATATATAGTTATAAACATCCGGAGCGGAGCGGATATCCGGCATTTTTAAGAATGATATTTGTGATTTGCTTCGTTTTTTACGGATACTATATTTTACTATTTGTTTTGCTTTGAAACTTTATGGATATCCGGATTTTTCGGATCGAATCAGCACGAATACCGAATCGAAGCGAATTGAACGAATATTTTACCCATCCCTAATACTAGCCCTGGGCAAACGGGTATTCGGTTCGGTTCCGGGTAGGAACCGATCGGTTCCGGTTCTTTCGGTTCCTAAGGTTTAGGATCCAATGGTTACTTTTATATTTTCGGTTCGGTTCCGGTTCGGTTCCGGTTCGGTTCCGGGTAACCGTAAAATACCTGATTTTTTTTTGTTCTTAACGGTTCCGGGTATTTGGGTACTCGAAATAGCAATTTTATACCGAAAATGTGAAATAATATCCAAAATAACAAAAAATACCCGAAACCAGAACCCGAAATGTCAATAAATTACCCGAAATGTCAATAAAATACTCGAAACCGTTTTTTGTTCCGGGTATTCGGTTCCTCATTTCGGTTCCGGGTAAGAACCGATATCCATGGTTCCCAAACTCAGGATCCAATGGGTATTTTGGCTGGAACCGGAACCGGAACCGAACCGAAATTTTTGGTCGGTTCCGGTTCGGTTCTTCGGTTCCGGTTTTTTTGCCCAGGGCTACCTAATACCAATGAATATATGAGTAAGTAAATGTGTCACATGGGAACTCTTGCAAAGGAGAATGCCATAACAATGGGGAGCCAAATTCCTGTATACGTGTCTGTCGAAAGTATATGAACATGAATTGTGTAAATATATTTATCAAATTGAAAGTGTATTTTATAAATCATACTATATCAAAAGCAATATGCATACATGTGCAAATTAAACATATACATATATATATATATATATATATATATATAAAGCTCAATGTTTTAAAATTAATAATTCGTATAATCGTAACACGTGTCAAGTTAATCGATTTGATTTTGATACGTTTAAAAAAATTCAAATTAGACTTTGACACATAATAATAATAATAATAATAATATTTGATAATTGATTCATAATAATAAGATGTAAAGTTACTAAACAAAACAAACAAAAATAGAAAATGTAAATGGATTTTAAAAGCCAAAATTTATTAATTTGTTTTTTGAAAAATTCTATAATCAATTCTTACTTTTAAAAGGTAAAGTTAATAAACAAAAAAAGGAAAATTTATATTTATCTTAAAAGGTAAAGTTAATAGAAAAAAAAAATTCATTATGGTTCTATATGAAAAAATAAATATATGAGTGTTTAAATAGTACAAAATAAATTCGAATAAGAATATGAAAAATTAAATGTTTAAAAATATGTTAAAATTTTAATTAAAAACCAAATAATAGAATACAAATTAGGAAAATCAAAAGGAATAAATAATTGTTAGTTTTTTTATAAGTGATTTCGGGTTGGCGGTCTCCAACTTTATATTATTTATTTTCACAAAAGATCTAATTTTTTTTCTGTTTTTTTGTTTATAGATTTTTTTTTACGGAATATAAATATTAAACTATAAACCCGCATATACGCGAATCCGGTAGTATATATACACTAATACACACTACGGGTTTGCCCTTGGAATCTAAAATATCAATATTGGGATGGCGGAATATATTTCCACATTATTAAGAAGCCCACTAGTGATTGGGTTCATCTTCCGTAATGTTATTAGGCTTTTTCAGTAAATTAATCCATAACCAAAATTTACTGGGTCCAGTTATTATTGTTTACGAAATTCTAAAGAGCCCATAACACATTATACTACTTGCACATAACTTGCAACATACGTCAAGGCATCTCCTTTCCACTGTCTCCAGTCTTTTCTTTTTTTGTTATTCAGAGTTTATTTTTCTCAAAAGAGCGCCCATAACACAATATACTAAATGTACTTAACACACAAAAAAACACTACATGATCTATAAAAAAATGGGTACAAAACCCCAATTTCGAAGAGGAAAATCCAAAAGCAGACGATGTACGCAACGTCGCAACCCATAACAAAGAAACGTAAGAAGCTCTGAGTTTCACTTTGAGAGATGAGAACATATGTTTTTTTCAGTATTTTCCTAAAATTCTTCTAAACAGAGAAGTTAATTATTCAGCTTAAATAAATATAATACATAAACAGAATGGGCAACATCTACAACACTATAAATAACTTACTAAAATTACCTTTTCAGTTGACTTTTTGTATGTCAAAGCAAGAAGATAGATAATTTAATAACCATGGTTACATAGCTCATCAATGTTCATTTGTTATTTAACAAAGATTTTGTAGAATATCAGCACGACTGGACATCTCACCAATTGCAACCTTATACAGTACATGAGTCTGTGCCTGTGTGTGGTAACTGCTGGTCTTGAAGAACAAAATGAGTTTGAGGGAAAAACTAACACACACAGTAGTTGCACATACATACGGAATGGTTTACGATATTTAAGCATCTATACATTGCATCGAGCATATATAAAAATATCACACGAGCTGCTGCGAAAATTAAAGAGAAGTTGAGTCCATACAGTGTTTGATCAAGTAGAAAAGAGTACTTACTAGGTGTTCTCTTGAGATGTTTTCATAGCTCTCTCCAAATCGATCTTGCAATCTTCTCGCAATTCTTTCATTGTCAAAAAGTTATTTTGCTGCAGGATTGGAGTTACACACACACAGAGGAAAGTCAGGTTTTTGTGCAGAAGAAGCAAAAAGGTTTTAAGAAAACACTTTGCATTATGCTTCAAGAACAAGGTTAGAAGCTTCTAAAGGCTCTTACAAGCTGGTTACTTTCATGAGCGAGGATATCCCCCATGCTAAGAAAGAGTGACCTCCATTGGCCCATGAGATCAGATTCTAAATTTGCAGAATTAGCGGAGTTTGCCGAGGCATGAAAATCCGTAGGCCTTTCATTACCATTCCTTTGAATCAAACTGCTAGCTTGTTTCTGACTCTTCTTCAAGGCTGATTCAGAATAGCAAAAAAAAAATCATATGACAATATTCACAAGGAAATTATCAAAGAGCTTATGGTTTATACTTTATATGAAGATGACTGGCACTTACCAGATAATCGACCTTTGATATCCTGGTAATGAAGATCTGACCAGATATACGCAGCTGAATAGCAAATAGCTAAGTTGGTTAATTTTATTTGAATCAAGAGAAATAAATCTGTAAGAACAAAAGAAAGCTCAAGAATCAGCTACCTTTAAGGCAAAAAGAACAAGAGCATGATTTTAGCAAGTCATCTCCCATATTCTGATTCACATTAGAGCATCTACTCATTTCAAATGATCTCAAATTCTGACATTTAGGCAATTCCTCCCTTATCACCAGTGGATTCCGGCTCGCGGCATTGCTGCTTAACACAGATAGAGCCAAGCCACCACCAGAAGTAACACCAGTTTGACCAGCCGCGTTTAACTCTCGTGCACCGTCTCTGTCACCAGGTTCAAAATAGATATCCTTCAATGGTTTGCCATCCCCACTGGAAATCTCCACCATAGCAGCATCATGAGATTCCCCAGATTCTTTGTCATCAGAATCACCAGAACTAATCTTACAATCCGAAGAAGACCCTTCGTTTGTATCATTTTCCTTCACCAAGTCATCTACAACTACACACAACCTCTTTGAAAACTTTACCCTCGAACTTTCATGAGCAACGTTCTTACCCGATTCACCTTCGGATTTATGAAGCAAATCACCCAATATCGACGAGATTAACCTCTTCCTTGGAAGATTTGTCAAATCACCCAAAGCGTGGCGGGTTTCTTCGGACATTAATTTGCCGCTATCTTCTTCAGCCATCTTCAAAATCACCCACAAGGAAAGAGCAATAAATTTCAATTTCGAACAAGAAATGGAGTACAAAATCAAAATCAAGAAATGGAGTACAAAATCAAAATCAAAATCAAAAACCTCTCAATTTCGCAACCAGAAATTGACAGGGTAGGGTGCATCAAAAATCGACGAATCGATTCGTACCTAGAAATTACGAGGACGATGAAATGAAAATTGGGTTACTGACCTCTAGAGATTAGAATCTATCCGTCGGTGGTTATTCTGCAGGATCTGAGGAGTGGGAAATTAGGGTTTTTGATTTCGTTGAGGCGGGAACCGTGTGAAATTTCCGATCTCGATTTTTTTCTTTAGTCTTTCGAATCATAATTGGGCGTGAAACTCGAGCGACGCGCGGTCCCACTGCTTACTGGGCCAAAAACATAAAAGATCGTGAAACCCAATATCTTTTAAATTAATAAGCCCATTATAATATGCTGGGCCTACTATAAACATCTGAGTGGAAAAATCTTTCTAATTCGGAGGTGACCATATTCTAAACGGGCTAGCTAAGTTTTTTTTTTTTNCGTATTAACCGGACTCATATTTAACCGTAACCGTTTTAACCGTATATTAAACGGTTAAGGTTAAGGTTAAAAAAAATTATAACCGTAACCGGTGGTTAAATAGCCTTAACCACATTAACCGTAACCGTGGTCATGCCTACGGACAATTCTCTGCGTTCGATAAGGATTCACGATCACGATAAACGGTTTTGCTTGCACCACGTTGGAATTTTTTTATAAGTTTGCCCTCATTAATCCGTAAAAATTGCATTCTCTGGAAATTGAAACTCAAACTTTTTACTGTAGAAACATTAATGAACACTTTGGTCAACCAATATAATAGGGAGGCTAGCAAGTCTTAATAAACTTTTTATTTTTGTTTTCAACAATCTAAATGGATCTAAGTGTTGGTCAAAACGTTCACTATAATACTTCTACAACAAATAGGTATATGCAAATTAATAGAAGTACATTTATAGAAGATTTACAATATTGTGCAAATAGAGTCGTTTGTCATGGTCATAAATGTCAATGATAAAGTTGTCCACCATGAATGTAATACAAGTATAAATGTATGTCGTAAATATTTGTAGATAGATAAAATTATCAGTTGTAAAATCGTTCATATAGTTTTTTGGCCAAAGATATAAAAGACATGTAAGTGTAAAAAACAAGGTAGATCCTTAGGTAAGCTCATACGAAAGCGTCGTAATAATATTTGCTAATAGCCTGATCTCAGTAATCGCCGAAATCCCTCGCTTACCATATTATCCACTCCTTTCATCTCCTGCCACGTCACTCTTCAAACATTTCTGAACTTTTTTTTTTTTTTGGTTGGGTTTTGTTTCTGTCAACGTTTCTGTT